>OY288282.1:64651644-65251644 GCA_958450335.1 Hibiscus tridactylites
TTTAGTTCAATTCAATTGAGTTCAATTCAATTTATGTATATAAATACATATATTTTATAATTTTATAAATACATATATTTATTTATATGTATATATACATATATTTTATATGTATATTTATGTATTTATATACATATATACACACATATATACATATATATACATGTACAATATATATTATATATTAACATACGTATATTTGTATAATATGTATTCATTATTATGTATGATATGTTATATGTATAATGTATTAAAAATTTAATATATACATATGTTTGTATAATATATATATATATATATATATATATACACACATGTATATATACATGTATGTTGTTAGTATCATAGTATGTATTATGTATATACATATACATGTATTTATCTATAATACATTACATATACATAAATACATACATGTTCGTATAATATATAATTATATATTCTAATTTATATACATGTGAATACATAAAAATACATATATATACACATAATCACATATATTTATACTTATAAAGTTATTATAATAATTAATAAGTTATATTATATTATAATAATTAATAAATAATATTAAATTATAATATATATGGGCAGGAAAATTTATTTTAAAACCGCCCAATTCCCAAATTGAATTTCAATTTGGGGTAAATTATAAATAAAGTTCTTTATATTATATAAGTTTTTTATTCAAGTCCTTTAAGTTTTAATTCAATTCAATTAAGTCCTTAAAACTTTATTTTTACTTCAAATTAACTCTTATTTATTATTTTTTTCACTATAGTCCATAAAACTTTGTTTTTATTCAAAATTGAGCCTATTATAGTCCATAAAACTTTATTTTAGTCCAAATTAGCTCTTATTTATTATTATTATTTTCACTATAGTCCATAAAACTTTGTTAAAGTTTTTATTCAAAATTGTTCATTTCTGGTGAACCTGAATTAACTCGAACTGAAATGAACCCGACGACCTGAAATTACCCGACCTGAAATGAACCCAACATGAAATGAAACTGACCTGAAATGAACCCGAACTGAAATGAACCCGACCTGAAATTTACCCGACCTGCAATTTACCTGCCAATTAACTGATTTTACCCGACCTGTTTTTACCCGATCTGCAACGAGTTTGACATGAAATGGACCCGACCTGAAAATTAACCCGACCTGAAATGGACCCGACCTGCAAATTACCCGACTGCAATGGACCCGCACCCGACCCGAGTCAAAAAATTTTTTTTTACCTGAAATGACCTGTATCCGATTTTACCCGACCTGACAGAACCCGACCTGAAACTTGTCCGATTACCTGTTTTTACATCCCTAGATAGACTCAATATCGACAATAGCTAGTTGGTAACAAACTGCATGTTGAAAAGCAAGAAGGATATTGCTAGAAGTGTCTCTGTTTTTCAATGATTTCCAATGCAAGTCATTGATTCACTGAACTAACGTGTCCTGGATAGTACCATATAAACATGAACCCACTTTCAAAACATGCTTTCCATGCAAACCCAAAAAAGGTACATTTTCACCACCCACTTCGAGAAACTGACCTCATAAACATGGCCTAAAGCAGTCACGAGGCAACACCAACATCGGCTGAGGCATGACCACCCTGAACCTGAACTGCCGAGCTTTGATTGTTGTAAGTGTGGCCACCACCTCTGCCACCTCTTCCCCGGTTGTTATAATAGCTCCTAGAATAGTAGTTGCTGCCAGGCTGATCATAATATTGGTTACGACCATTTTGGTAGGCTCCACCGCCCCTTCCACTGCCTCGACCTCCACGACCATTGGAGTAACCCCTACGACCACCCCCAGTACCACGACTCCCTCTTTGGTTGTGATAGGGTCTTCGAGGAACATACTGCTGCTCCCTGGGTTCTACATCTCTCTGATTGTGGTCCATATCCGCCTGAAATTTGCCACCTTCTTGCTGAACTGCAGTGTCCTCGGGATGATTTTCCAACTCCGGTTCATCCTGAAGATCACAAGCCTCGTATATTAAATCAAATAAATGGAATCCTAAAGGAACATATATGATGTTACATCTAACTGAAAGCACCTTTTGAAGTTCCTCTGCAGAACTAAATTGACTGTAGCCAGTATCAGTTTCTTGATAATTAGATGTATCTGCATCCTAAATCAAATACAGAAATAATTTGGAAACATTATCCCCATATGTAATCATAAAACTAACAGGGGAAGGATTAGGATAGCTCTGAATGAAATTTAAACATGTATGTCAATGCAAAACAAATAGCATGCATCAATCAGAAATGGAAGGCCTGATAATAAGAAGCCATCCCAAACAATAAACATCAAGGCCCTATGTCAGGCTGAGGGCAATGAAAACTAAGAAACATCACATCCAGGACATGCAAATCCTACTTATGGAGTCATTCCTACTTCACCATATAAAAATCTATAAGCATAACCGAGTTACGCAAAGGCAGGGGGAACTAGCTACCATTAGATATTTTATTCTAGAGACCAGTACACTATTTATAGGTCTGAATCTGAATTGTAAGAACCATTTAAAACCCCATACTAATTAATCCAAATTTCTCGTATCTTGCAGCTTTCCTTGACAAACTGAAGGTAAAAACTCATCACAACCCTCTGTTTCTTTCTGTATTCCCTCTCAAAAACTTGACTTCTTTAGGCCAATCTATTTTCAGTTGTGTTCCATTCGTCTTATCTTCAAGCCAATGCATGAATCCATCCTACACAAACCAACCTGATGAGTAGATAAGACTTATTGATTATCGGAATGAATAAATGTTATTCTTTCTGCTAAAACAACCTAACCAAAGAAATGGTATGTGTAGGTGTAGGACGGATTCATGTATCCAGAATGTATATGAATCCATCCTACACAAACCAACCTTGTGATATCGGAATGAATAAATGCCATTCTTTCTGCTAAAACAACCTAACCAAAGAAATAGCCATGTATTATTTCACAGTCAACTTCTGAATTTACAACTGGTGTATGAGTATTCTTTATCTAAAATAAATCTAAAACCTTTCCCTTTCAGTCGTCTCTGCATAGAACCAAATTTCACCTAGAGCTACAAAAGGTACAGCATGCCGCTTGAGACTGTTCAAAGGGTGATCAACAAGCAAGAGAACCAACAGAAATTCGAAGTATTAGAAGGGAATATTGCATGAATAAATTCAATAAAATATGCTGCCATTCCAATAATCAACAGCAAGGAATGAAATGTTATGAATGAGTAAAGTCAACGAAATATTATGAATGAGCAAGGATTCTTATTGTGACAAACGATCAGAGGTTAAAACATCATTCAAATTGAACAAGTTTTTTAGAACCCAACTTTTAGATGACTTGATCAAAGTCACAGCCACAAATAACTTTACTTAGGGATACAGAACCCTAATACTTGCACTGATCTGTTTTGAACGGATTCATTTTTATGAGGATGGATGTGTAAAGATGCGGGGAGCAATTTTGGTAAATGCTTGCTCCAATTCGTCCTGACTTTTAAAATTACTATTGTACTCCTAATAATATTCAGTACTGCTACAAATCACTAACCATAACAAAAAAAAACCGTAGCCCAGAAAGTCCAAAAGCATTAAGCTAGAGAATAAATGTTCAGAATGCAACACATACAGGATGCAAAATAACAAAATGAAGGAATTCAGGGCAACCACCATCAACACCCAAATAGGAGATATACATACACATGAAGAAGTAAAAAAAATAGCAAGACAAAATTGGATCTCAAAGGCATTTGTATGCACCCAAAGTCCAGAGAAAAAATTAGTCTTAAAATCCCCATGTGTAGATAATTCTTCTTAATTCTTATCATCTTATTCATCAAGTTTAAGCTTTTATCCGTACTTTTAGATTGGCTCAAACTCTACTTTGGAACTAGGAAGTAGATACTAGAACTCTATGGATATTTGGGCACTTTTTTTCCCACTAATAAGAAATTATTTTCAGATATTGTCGGCATAGTTATCAAGTTGCTAGATCTTAGGCATCATGTCCAATATTATATGTACGCGCAATAAGGCTTGATAGAGTTTTATAACGTTGATGTCCAAAGGATCTTGCAACCTCAACAAATGATTAATGTTTCCTCTACTTGGCAAGTGCAAATGATCTATTTTCAGACAATATAAGAATACCATTGATATTTGTCGATTCATAATAATAGATAGCTAACAAACTAAAACTAACATACTGATCAAGTCTGGTTAAATATATAGAGTATTTCAGCTCTTTATGCATACATAAATAACAAATAGCTATGCCAACAGCCATGTGGTCTGTTGGTAGTAGAGTGCCTGGACTCTTAGTTCCAGAGGCAGGGGTCAGACTCCGGTAACATGAAAAAAATAGCAAGTAGCTATAACGATGGATTGATATCAGATCTTATATGTACAGATAAATGCCCTTAAAACCTCGCATTCTGTGGTTCTTTAGTCATTTATAAAGATAATTAAAGGATTCTCTCATATCTCTTCCCTATTCCCCTCTAAACAATGATATAGCCGAAAAGCAAGACCTGAATGTATGACATCAAACCAAACAAATTAACAATCATTTCAACAAAGCTAAGAGTATAGAAAAAGAGGGGAACCCAAGAGCTTTTAACTAAAACATCACAAATAATGTTAAATCCAAAAACGAAACTACTCATTCCTTTTCATAAACTAAAACAAAGAATAATACCTTCTGCTGATACTGCTCAATTGAATCTTCCACCTCAACAGGCTCAGAAATGGGCACACTCTGCACCGGAACCTGGAAAGTGGTGTAAGTCCCGGCAGCTGCAGCTGCAGCCACCTCAACCGGAGCCTTCATCTCCGGGGTCGTTGTAAAATAATCCAAAGCCATAATCTTGTTAAGCCTCTCTCTCAACCCAGCATCTGCAACACATAGAAATGCCAAGTTAGAAAAAACCCAGAAATTTAACAACAAATAAACCGCAGAATTAGTTCGATTTATTACAGGAAACGCCGGCATTGGGGTCGATGGGCTGGTCAGAGTTCGAAAGCCAAAGCTTAGCATGTTGGACGCAACGGTGCAAAGCGTTCTTGTGAGACAAACTGGAATCAGCGGGGCGTGAGGTCAATAGTCCACTCAGAGCCGAAACCGAATCCAAATCTTTCTCACTAAGCAGATCGGTGGCGTCGTCGGTGACGTAATCGTAGGTCAGGCAGCAGCCCCTTTCGTGAGTCCGAGTCAACATCGTCGAAGTGAAATCATTCTGAGACTTGACATCGAATAACGACCCGAAATAGAGCAGATTGAGGAGATCCTCAATGGCACGATCGGGCTCATCGGGCGGCTGTTGCTCTTGGGTTTGTGAGGTAGTTTCATCAGGTGAAATGGTTTGACGCTGTAAAGCGAGTGAGATTTCTTCGGAGACGGCGGAGGAGAGAGGGTGGCGAAGCTTCTCGAGTTCGTCGATGAGGGCGGAGACGGCTGGTTTTGAACGGAGAACTTCTTCTTGCTCTTTGTTTAAGGGTTTGCCCTGCGAGGCGGATTCTTCCGTTTGGAGGATGCGGTTGTATTTTTTACGTAAGGCACGGATGCGTTTGTTGATGAGGCTAAGGACGGGACCGTCGGAAGAAGGGGTGCTTGTTGCGTCGGAGGAAACTGCTGTCGTTGCGGTGGTCGCCATTTTTTGGGGTTGTTTTCGGTTGTGGCGGTGGCTGAACGAAGTTTGGAAGAGCACCACTGAGAGGTGGTGGCGGTGGGCGACGGGATAGAAGATTTTTGGAAAATAATGGGAAAGTGAATGGACCTGGTATGGGCTTTTGGGGTAAACGCACTGATTGAAGTAAGGGATAATAGCACCTAGGGGGTGATAATGAGCCTTATCATCTAGTTAGCTACTTGGCTCGAATCGGTTAAAGTTCGGTCAAAGTTCGGCTCGAGTGAGCTTGATTCGGGCTCGAGATCGACTCGAAACCTTCGAAAAGCTCGTGAACAGGCTCATAATTTACATATGCACTAAAAGTAATATGTTTAGCAAAAGAAAAGTAATACAATAAATTAAAAAAAATCTACTAAAAGTAAATTAACTAAAATAAATTAGGTATTTTTTTTAGTTGTTTGTTATTGGATTTTGTATTTTCTTTAATTATGTGTTTGTATTATAAGAATATTTATTGGTTATTTAGATTAATCTAATTTTTGGCAAATTTTTTTCTTTTCGGCCATTGAATTTTATTTCAGTGTTGGTTATGAAATAGACTTTTATCGAATATTTTATAAATAGGCTATAGCAAAAATTTTCATTTTGAGCCGAGCTGAGCCCAAGCCGAGCCTGACGAGCTTCGAGCCCGAGCCGAGCTCGAGCCTAAAATTCCGAGCTCGGCAAGCCTCGAACCCGAGCCAAGCCCAACTACACTGTTTCCGAGCCGAGCATGGCCAGGCTCGGGCTCGGCTCGTTATCACCCCTAATAGCACCAATATCCCTATATTTTGACAAAAAATTTAATGTGGTGTTTAAATTTTGGACGCGATTAATGTAACTTTTTATAGTTTATTTTCGTCATTTAAAATGTCCCATGACGCTATTATCGTTATTACATGATGTGTTATGGACACGTGGCACTCTCTTATAATGTCATGTGTCACATTTTTGCAAAAAAAATTAAAATTAAAGGACATTAAAATAATTTTACTTTTTCTTCATAATAAATAAAAAAAAGAAAACGAGGAGTATAAGAACAATTTTATCTTTTTATTTTTTAGATTTTAACAATTTATTATCTTCTCTATTAACATTTCAAAATTCCTTTTATTTTTTCCTTAACTAAAACTTGTTGTGAAAAACTTGTTGGATATTGACAGATGACTTGAAAACCGTGACTTCCGGTTGTTGCTGATTTTGGTTGGACTGGTTGAGAGTATAAAGCTGGTCACCACGAGCTTGTTCTTTATTGGTCTCTCTTTTACGACAGAGGCTTGGCGTCGACTAAACGAAATGAGGAATCATCTTGTTGAAGCATGCTCAAAGACCAATCATGAGATGATTGTAAAAGACATACTTATTTTATATTGTTTATTAATACATTCATTATTAATATTTTAGTCTTATTATGTGCATCTATAAATAAATTAAATTACAATAAAGTCTTTAAAATAATATAGTTATTCTTGAATGTCCTTAGTCGAGAATTATTGTGGGCATGGACAACAATAATAAATTAAGACTAATATGTAGTTGATTGATAACAAAGTGTTGTTATTGACATAGAGATGTCAAAATCAATACATAAGTATGTGTTAGAGAACGACATATTGGACTGACCCGCTATGAGCATGTTTATTGGATTATTATGTGACAACCACAACATTGCTCATGGTGATAACTAAGTGTATGATCCTCAGACTTGAGATCATCATTTTTTCAATATCGAGAGTGACATATTTTAATGCAATCACATGCGTGTTGTAACAGACTACACTATAAAGACTGATATTGGATATGTCACACTCTATATAGCGAAATATGGTTGATCAAGATAAGATTTGTCCCTCCTACATAACAGGAGTAATATCGTAGGTCACTTGATTGAGTGAGACTAGAAAATGCATGGCCATGCTCGAATAAATTGATATGAGATATCATAGTTATTCGTTTATCATAGTCTACTCAAGATACCAAGAAATATTAGATGGACTATACTACATATTTGGGTGAAAACCCTTTTTTTAAAAATATAAAAAATTTTGGCTCCCTCCTAGAATTATTTGGAAAAATGACCCCTAAACTTGCCACGTAGTTGAACCTCGCGTTCTTTGGGAAACGAGGCTTGAACTCACGTTCTGCAGAGCGCGAGGTCCATCTATTTGGCATCGTTGTTTGAAATAACGATTTCTCAGGAACTCGGGTTCTGTAGAACGCGAGGTCCCCGAGAATTTGAAAAGGCGGCTGAATATATCGCACAAAACTCGTGTTATGCGGAACGCGAGGTCTGTGCGATTTTGGGTTGAAAACAAGGGTGGGTAGGCCTGTTCGAGCCCAATTTCGGGCTTATAAATCGTATATTTTTAGCAAACATTGAGTTTGGGTTCGTAGTACTGAAGATTCTCTATCGTATGACATCAACACGATCAATTTCCGTCCATTCTAAACTCGCTTAAAATGGCTTCCAAAACCCTATGCTATCATCCTTTTTGAATGAAATTAACTTTGAAGAACAATTGATAATTTTGGTTTAGTAATCATATAAAATTAATAAAAAACTAAAATTAAATAAACATTTAAAAGTTTAATTATAATAGATAAATAAAATTAAAATACGGTATTTAAAAAAACCAAATGTCTGGAATAAATGTATTAGAAACATAAGTACAAATGTCTGGAATAAATATAGTCAAATTGAGATGCTAACGGTGGAATATCGATCAGCAGAGGACCACTAGTCGGCATCTGGGGACGATAGGCATCGGAGAAGCCGAAGTCAGGTGGAGGCCTCATCTGTTGGAAAGTCGAAGGACCGCTCAAATTCTGAAATGTTGTAGCAGAAGATGAGGCCCATGCAGTGTCAGTTCGCGGTCTCGAACCGCGCTGCCTCGACTGGCTCTGGCTCGCTCGACGTGTGGAGCGTGGGCGGTTTCGGGGACCATAGGGAAGCTATCGCTCGCGCTCCTCGGGAGTAAGGATATACTGCTTCCCATAGAGCCCATACCACTTAAAGTAATCGAAAGTGGCCGAATCGGCCCAATCCACACTAGGTCGGAGAATGCGTGGGCGACAGGTAAATCGATCATCCCAAAGTTGTATCCAGTCAGCGTGGTAATGGGCCTAGTCAATCTTTGTCTTCCCCTGGCGCGTCAGAAGGTGGAATTCATCCAAATTTGGCGGTTCCTCTTGCGGAACACATTGGACGTACCCGAACTGTCGGAGAACCCGATCCGTAGGATGCCACACGACAATTTCATAGTTGATTAGCGGCACTCGGGCAAGCCATACGTGCTGGTGACCCAGAATCTTGGGTGGAGTAATCTGCTGAATCACCTCTGAAGCGTAGGGCCTCCACACGAACTAAAAAAAACTATAACGTTTCTAACGGTTATATGAAATATTATTAGAAAAAAACTATGAAAAAATTCAAATGAATTTTCGGATTACTTGATCGTGCCTCATCTTATCCATAACAAGCATGTAGTCTTCTTGGTTTTTCGGCATGCCCTGGCGGGTCAGTGTTTCGCTCCATTTATCATTAATGGAAAATAAAAAAATTCGTTAAATAAAACAATTTAAAAATAAAATAAATTTAATAAATTGAATAGTACCTCCGAAGAAGGGGAAATAAATAGGGGGCGAGCTGTCTAGGCTGCAGGCTTAAAAAAGGCATCCGAAACCAAGCCCAAGACTGAGGAGTAAACAACATCCTCAAATAGCTGATTTATCATGGTCGACGTTTCTGCAGAGCTCTCTAAAAAGAAACGCCAAGACAGCTGATCCCCAACATTTTTGTCTAACTTCATCGAAATTGATAAGATGATAAAGCCACATCCCGTGCACTTTGGTGCGTGATTTTTCTGGCATTAATATCCCACCGATAATGCGCAAGATGTGGGCACACGCAAACCGCTGTGAAAATAATAAATATTTAATAAATAAAATATATTAAAATGGTAAAATTGGTGAAAAATGAAAAAAAATACATTGAGTGTTTCGTCATCCGCATGAGGGGAGGTTCAGCCTCCAAATAAGATAGGGCTATTTTCCCACCATCCCACGCATCCGTTGGGGGCGCCATTCCCGTTATTTGAGCAAATAGATCTGGCCAATTAGCCAACGCTATACTCGTAATAAGGTTACCGTCCGTAGGCAACCCCGGATGATAGGCAACATCCTCCAGCGTTATTGTTGCCTCGCCTATCGGGAACTGAAAAGTGTGAGTCTCTGGCCTCCATCGTTCTATTAGTGCGCTAATCAACGATGGGTTACACTTCACACCCGCTAAGATCCTCGCTACGTGGCCAAAACCAACTCGATCAATCCACGTCATAACGGTGGGATCAGGTGCGTGGCTGATACGGTTAAGGTAACAAATTAACCGGCGTTCGTATCCTTTCAAAAACAAAAAAAAAACAAAAAACAAAATAGTTGGCAAAATGCGTGTAAAATAAAAAAAATTAAAATAAAAAATAATACCTCTTATGTTGTCCTGAAATAGTTAGAGCAGTGTTTCACGTCGTTTCGTAAGCCCGCCATTGTATCGAAAGAAAATTAAGTAAGTACAGTGAAAAACATAAGAAATCGCGTTCTGTGCATGGTTGATACGGGATAGGGCTACCGATTTATAGATGAGCTCGCGTCCTTTGGGAAGCGATGTTAATGAACCTCGCGTTCTGGGAAACGCGATATTCTTAAGACCTCGCGTTCCACAGGACGTGAGGTTCATTGAAAAGACGCGTCACGCAACAAACGCGTCATCTGAACGGGCAGAAGGGACCTCGCGTTCTGCACAACGCGTGTTTCTAAAGAAGTCGCTTTCTACAGGACGCGAGGTCGTGGGATTTTTAAATGATGACTTCCAGCGCAGGAAAGTCATTTAATATTCTATTAATTATATTTTATTATTATTAAATAAATGTAATAATAAATAAATAAGCCAGTTATACCTATAATAATATTATTAATATTCTAATAAATATAAATTTATTATTAGTAGTAGTTGTAGTAAATAGATTTTTATTAGTAATAATAGTTTATATTAGGATTAAAATAAAATGTTATTATTATTATTATTCATTAAAAAATAATAATTTTTTACGATTGAACGAATTTGAGTATTTCATAACAATTAAATGTATAAAATCGTAGTTACACCGAACCCAACATTTCCTAAAAGATCCTCAAATTGTTCTGAAGGTGATGATCATCATGAAGGTGGAATTTGTGATGATATTTGTTTGCAATGACAAGCAACCTGGCCTTTCAGCGTATTATGGGGTACCTTAAAAACTCGTGCTTGTCTTCTAGATTCCCAGATATTGCGATTTGTTGATGTCGATCAAGAGCGATGAAAAAATTACGCATAGTTAACCCAAGAGGTCGTATATATGTAACTACAAATAACAACATATCACAATATTTGGAAAATTAGTTTGAAAATAAACTTCTTAGATACGCGATATGTTGCCAATAGTAGCTGCAATCGAAAATTGCTGACGTGGATATGCTGGCGTATATATGCAACTACAAATAACAACATATCGCAATATCCAGGAAATTAGTTTGAAAATAAACTTCCCAGATACGCGATATGTTGCAATTAGTAGCTGCGATCGAAATTTTTTACAATTGATGGATGGGTGGTCCTTCCCTCCCCAAGAGTTGGCTATTTATAGATGGAGATGGATATGCTGACGTGGCAAAATCGCGTTTTGTAGGACGCGAGGTCTTTGGAAACTCGCGTTATACAGAACGCGAGTTCACTAGATCTCTGTCAAAAGCTTTATACAGAAAGCGAGGTTGGTCTATATATTTGCACGCCGATGGATTTTTGTATCTAGTGAAGTTATTTCAAATGAATTCGTGTTTTGCTGGGTTTTTGAAGTTGGAGTTGTTCATGTATTTTCTGTTCTGCTAGGTTCATGATAGTTGGAGTTGTGTCATGATTTTGTGTTCCGCTGGGTTCAGACCCCCGCATGATATGTTGATTGAAGAATACTTATCGACATATCGCAATATCTGGGAGCGTGTGACCGTCTGCCATTTACCGCCAAGAAGTGCCTAGAAAGTTTTCATTTAAACTTTCTAGGCACTTCTTGGTGACTCTTTTGTGAAGTTCGCCACTTGCCCTCACCATCTGCAAAAAGTCCAGACTAAAAGAAGCAAGGGCGGATTCAGATCGACCATATTGCGGATGCAACCAAATTTTGCTAATGCGACCGGTGCCGATTACATTTTCTAATGCGGGTTAAAGCTGCTACCATTTCAGAAGATGATGATTATCGCGCTCGCTTCTTTCACTCTGGACTTTTTGCAGATAATGTATTGACCGATTGACATGCAGATGCAACCCTATTTTGCTAAGAAAGACTTGTTGAAAGTTTTGTTAAATGAAAGTTTTTCCTTCGAATTATCTATAGGAAGACTTGTTGAAAGTTTTGTTAAATCCCAAAACACCCAACGCTAATCTTTGCTTCTCTTATGGAAAAATTTCACGCAACATTTTATTTTCTCGGTACTTATTTCGAATCAACAATCACCAGCAAAATGTCACTCAAAGATTTATTAAAGTTGACATCAAGCGAGGTTAGTAAACACATCGACAAACAAATTTCTTCCTTGGAATGTCAAATCCCAACACCGTCAGCAAACGAAATGCACTACGTTCTGAAGCTTACGAACGAAACAAACATTCGTAACATGTATGACCAGCTCAATTAAGTTGGAGCTAAATACGTCGATTTAAATGTTAAGTTTGATGAGGTCAACACCGACGAAGGTAGTACGTATGCACCCGTACAACCTGCTCCTACCAATGAACAAGTTCTGTCTTCACCAGATGTTGATTCAGATGCCGACGCGCTGCAGCTTTTGATGTACAGGCGTGGACAAAGAAAACAACAGATGATCGAAGAACTTAAGTTCAGACGTGTCAACTGACTACGATGATTCGGATTAACCATAAACTTCTTAAATCATCGTCGAATTGTGTTATATGACGTCTTTTTTCATCCTTTATGAATGTTCAAGGGACCTCGCGTTATGTAGAATTTGTATTCAATTATATTTTCTCAACACGTTCCATTTATCATTAAATGACTCGAACAAATTACATAACTAGTCTCCAATTGTCTCAAATATTCAAACATGTACTCAATTATTCAAACATAACACGAGTACACGGTACGAGTATTATTAACTCTGTCGGAATCTCAGCCTTCTCAAAGTTAAAGGGACCTCGCGTTATATAGAACGCGAGTTTGACAAAGCTGCCTCCCAGTACAATAATTTTCCTTACACACCTGGATTCTCCGTGATTTCTTGTATCAATAATAAGCCATAAGTGTCCCCTTTTATGAAGTAGAACCATAAACCCTAAATATATGTTTGAATAGCCAAAACAAATTGTCAAAATTTTTAAAGTTTAAATTTTCACAAGTCTTTGAACAAATATTCAAATGGCGAGATGAGGAGGAGTCACTACTCTAGTATACTACGATGGGCAGATAAACGTCGATCCCGAACTCAGCGTCGTTTTTTAGTGCGAAGATCCAATAATGATAAAGATTCCAAGGAGATTATCGTACAAGAAGTTGGTTAAGGAACTAGAGAGCAAGGTCCCGCATTTCCAAAACTACCATATGTAGAACGCGAGTTTCACAAAGCTGCCTCCCAGTACAATAATTTTCCTTACACACCCGGATTCTCCGTGATTTCTTGTATCAATAATAAGCCATAAGTGTCCCCTTTTATGAAGCAGAACCATAAACCCTAAATATATGTTTGAATAGCTAAAAGAAATTGTCAAAATTTTTAAAGTTTAAATTTTCACAAGTCTTTGAACAAATATTCAAATGGCGAGATGAGGAGGAGTTACTACTCTAGTATACTACGATGGGCAGATAAACGTCGATCCTGAACTCAGCGTCGTTTTTCAGTGCGAAGATCCAATAATGATAAAGATTCCAAGGAGATTACCGTACAAGAAGTTGGTTAAAGAACTAGAGAGCAAGGTCCCGCATTTCCAAAACTACCATTTGTCCGACGTGAAGTATCGGGTTCCAATATCTATAGATCCGTTAACGTACTCTGTATGCAGCATTGCAGACACTACTAACGTGGAGTTGATGCTAGCTACCCACTTCGAGTATTCATTAGGCGGGTCCCTAGAGCTGTATGCTTCGTTTTCGGATTCTAATATTGCTATCGAAATACCAAGCTGGGGTCGGGCGAATTTCGACTTCGATCTGAATGCAAACGTTAGCCTGACCGCAAGTCTAAGAAATGATTTTAACCTACTGTGCCAAGACAACGAGTTCGGTGCATCGTCATCTGCTATGCCAAGACATTCGTGTGTAGCTTGTATCGGGTTCGACTCGAGCCAACCTCCAAATGATGAATTCAATATGCCAAGAAATGCAATGTACGCTCCATAAAATCTGTATAGTTTTGGAGGGGAGGGAGCGTCGTCGTCTTACGTTACGCACGACCATGAAGCATTCAACTCTTTCAATGATTCCTCATATGGACGACACTCAACGTATGTCCCTAGTACGGAGTACGTTCAACCATCTATTGGGAGACATTTTTCTTTTGGTGCTCTTGATTTTTGTCTTGGAAATGCGGCTCCTGAGTGATCTCGTGATAGGTCTTGCGATCGTCGACCACCATGCTCGCCTTCAAGGGTAGTGATCGACAAAGTTGTATTATACCAGCTCCTGGGGGATGCTTCTGACGAAGAACCGATTAGAGAACTCGAGCTCGACGGCGACAAGCTGAGGCCATTCTATGAAGAACTAGAAGACTTGAACGTTCCACCATAAGACTTGACCGTTCCACCAGCATATTTCGAAGAACAACCGACATCAACCAACTTTCCATTATCAGCGACACCTATTCTATGTACCATCCACCATCCCACTTCACAACGGTTGATATGGGTGCCATGGACGTTCCTGAATTTTTGACCAAACAATTGACGGTAGACTCAACCATTATGATGGTGAACTGGCCATTGGTATGACGTTCTTGACAAAAGAACTAGCGGTGGCAGCAGTTAAGCCTTACAACATTTGCCAGGCTGTTGAGACGACAGTGAAGAAAACCCAAGCGAAATACTACAAGGCGCACTGCACCCAAAAGGATCAGGACTGTAAATGGAAAATCCGTATATCACAATTGAAGAAGGCAGGCGACCGTTGGAGAATAACAAAACTTGTAGGGCCTAATACATGCACCGTTGGTAGCCTAAGCTAGAATCACAGTAACCTCGATGTAAAGTACCTCGTCGACATCTTTATGCCACTGGTCAAAGCAAATCCCAAGGTGTCGGTCCCCACATGTCAGGCTGCAGCTGAAGGTGTCACCGGCTACCGTCCTGAATATTACAAAGCATGGTATGCAAAGAAGCGGGCAGTAGAACAACTTTTTGGCCGATGGGGTGATTCTTACAAAGAGTTGCACCCGTGGCTAAATCTGCTGTAGAAACACATCCTCGGAATGGTTGTCAAACTTGATACAGTTTCGGCATACGAAAATGATCGTGTCGTTCGAGGTGTTTCTCAATTCCACCGAGTATTTTGGACTTTCTCGCAGTGCATCAATGCATTCAAGCACTGCAAAATGACGGTCCAAATCAATGGCACATGGTTGTACGGAAAATATACACATACCCTACTTCTAGCTATTGCACAGGACGACAGTCGAAAATGTGTTCCTGTTGCATTCGCAATCATCCCGAATGAGGATTTGAAGTCTTGAATGTTCTTCCTTCAGAACCTACGAAAATATGTCCTTGATCCTGTAATACGGGCAAGGGACGATGGGGTATGTGTTATTTCTGACAGAGGCACAACGCTCTTGTGGGCGCTAGAACGTTTGGGGTGAGTATTGGCCGCCTCCATACATTTACCATCGTTTTTGCTTGCGGCACATAGCCACAAACTACCTGCAGCAATTCAAGAACCGTGATGAACGTGAACTAGTGCTCACAATGGGTACATCATTTATGTCATTTTCATTTACCATATTACTTGCTGCTCACTTTCATTTATGACCTCTTTGCATGGGTTGTTCACCCATAACTATTCAACTGTCATCCCTTAGGAAACTCGCACTACAAACAAGAGGTGGATGAGGTGTTCGAGGAACTGAGAGCGAGAAACAAACATGGCCCAGACTACCTTGAAAAAATCCTGAGGGAAAAATGGCTTCGGTCGTATGACGAGGGTAAGCGATGTGGTCACATGAAAATGAACTTGGTTGAGGCAGTGAACTCATCACTGAAGGGAGTGCGGCAGTTGCCTATCACTTCCATTGTCAAAGCGACCTACTATCGTTTGGCTACCTTATTTGCAACCTTGGGAAGGCAAGCAATTGAGTACATGACAGGTGGACACATAGTCCATCCTGATTTCCGCACAAAACTGGATACTCAATTGCACCAATCAAGATAGATGATTGCAACTCTCTTCTCGCACGAAGGACACAAGTTCCGTGTTTCAGAATATTCCAGGCGGTTGGAAGGCATTCAGCACAACGCGTACGTGGTAGATCTCAGGGCAAGAACCTACGAGTGTGGAATATTCCAAACATTCAAATACCCGTGCGCACACGCCATTGCTGCTTGCGCAAACCAACGGATAAACTACATGCAACTGGTTAATCTGGTATACTTACTCCAAACAATATTTAAGGTTTACGAAAAAGAGTTTCCTCTAATCGAAAATGAGGTTGATCCGAATGCCGTTGACACTGAACCGACCATACGCCATGATCTAGCACTATTGAGAGACAAAGGATGTCCACGGTCTACACGAATATACTATGTTGAGGATATGGTCGAACATCGAGAAAAAACTGGACAAAAGAAGCATTGTAGTATATGTACAAATCTTGGACACTCAAAGACCAAGTTTCCTAATCGCTCGACCCCTCGTCTCAATTAATAAAATCGGTACAACATTCGCCCACTTTTAACCCATAACTATCAATCAATAAAATCAGACTAATTCGTTTTATAAAATAGGCCATCTTACACTTTCAATCATTCAAAAAAATTGGTAGGATAGCGTTTTCGAAGCAAATTTAAGTTAGTGTAGAATGGACGAAAATTGATCGTGTTGGTGCCATATAATAGAGAATTTCCAGTACTACAAACTTACACTCGATATTTGCTAAAAATATACGATTTATACGTCTGAAATTCTGCTCGAATATGCCTATCGACCTTTGTAGGCAATTTCATTCAAAAAAAGATGATAGCATAGGGTTTTGGAAGCCATTTTAAGCGAGTTTCGAATGGACAAAAATTGACCGTGTTGGTGTCATACGATAGAGAATTTCCAGTACTACGAACCCAAACTAAATGTTCGCTAAAAAGTACGATTTATAAGCCCGAAATTGGGCTCGAACAGGCCTACCCACCCAAGTTTTCAACCCAAAAGCGCACAAACCTCGTGTTCTGCATAACGCGAGTTCATGAGAAACCGTTATTTCAAACAACGATGCCAAGTAGATGGACCTCGCGCTCTGCAGAACGCGAGTTCAATCCTCGCTTCACAGAGAACGCGAGGTTCAACTACATGGCAAGTTTGGGGGTCATTTTTCCAAATAATCCTGGGAAGGAGCCAAAATCTTATATAATTATTAAAAAAGGGTTTTTTCACCCAAATATGTCAGACTATACGTGTGTGACTAATCCATGACTTGTGTTCAATCTAGACATAAGGACAAAAGGACATAATACATAAAAGAAGTTAATCACGGAAAAAGGTATAGTCGAACCACGACTTCATGTAACTTAGGTAGCAATGATGTATTGCTAGATGCCACTCATTTTTTATAATATTAGAATTGTTCTAGATATTACTACCAATATTACATGAACCTACAAGAGTCACACCCTATGATTGAAACGAACAAATATCGACTAGATAGCATGTGTACAAACTTATTGTACACGTAATAATTATTAAAGACGAAATTATTGTAATTATAAATAATCTTGTATATATATATTTTAATAATTAGATAATTATTGTAATTATCAAACACTATTAATATATATATATATATATATATATATATATATATATATCCCTAAAGAAACCTAATTAAAGTAGAATCATGTTCTACATATTTAATTATATTTGGTTAAATATAATGTATATTTAATGAATTCGAATTAAAGTAAAATTAGATTCTACATATTTAATTATATTTGGTTAAATATATTGTATATTTAATGAATCTGAATTTAATTAGAATTAGTTTTTTTAATGCTATATAAAGGAATAAGGTCTAGCAGCCAAAGTATGTTTTTTCGGAAAACCTCTCTAACAGTTAGAGAAGAGAAAATATTGTTCGTTTCGTTTGAGTGGACTGCGTAGAGGTCGGAGCGCAATTGTTTCGACTCATATTCGATTTGGTTTATCCTAACTCCCTAAGGATATTAAGATACCAAATTTTTAAGGTAATATTTAATCCCTACTCACCCCGAATTCGTCCCTTGTACATGGATCACTGACGGAATTCGTCAGATAATTTTTCGCTGCGCCATGAGGTGTACCAACATTTTCCAACAGTGGTATCATAGCCACTTGTACGATACGAATTTAGACTTAAACACTTGGATGATGCTTTTGTATGAGATGCATGTTATTAGATTAGGGTTTATTCGATTTTTGAAAAATATATGATATTTTCACACATTAGATCATTTTACGCCTAATCTGAAAAAATTAAATTGATTGTTCCAAGTGATTAAAGATTTAGTCACAGATATGTTAGGGTTTACGGATGTTAAGCGTTAACATATATGGGCAACGGTTATATTCAGACTAATTGTTATTCTATAGATAACGTGTGGGGAAAGTAACAAAGAGTTGTTCAAATAAAAACCTCGTGGATTTTGAAATCCCGAAAAAGGTGATAATGTTGATAAAAGTTATCAAATCGTGAGGTTTTTACGTAGTTGCGGGGCCACCAGACCCTGCAAGGGGCTCCACCCCTTGACCCCTGCGTAGGTACAATCTTTCAAGACATCAACAATAAATCGCTCAATGTTATGTTTGATATACACGGTGTTTGAAATGCATGGTTATAACCTGGTATTCCTTTTATTTTGGTTTTAAATAAATACAGTCTGTGTGTCGTGTCTTTCTTTCTTCTATTGTATTTCTCTTCTCATCTTACTCCCTCGTATGAAAAACGAATTTCTGAAAAATTGTAATATTTACGGAGAAAGCGTGGACCAAAGGAGTAGAATGATGGGTCGGTCAAAGGTGGATTAGGTGCTTGAGAAGCAAGTTCTATCTTTAGTAATTTTGGTTCTCATTGGCTTGGGATGGGCCACCTTAGCTTTAAGGGCTATAACCATTGCATTTATATTTACTGCTTTACATGTATGTGATACAATGTATTTTTTAGCACGACAGTAACTGCTTAAATCATAATAGAATGGTGAGATTAATATAACAAAAACCTTCCATGTTTAATAAAATTAGTCATCCAATATTAACCCTCGTTAAAACCTTGATCGGTACTATGTAGGTTTTGCCAAAGCAAAATACTTAGATCTATCTTGGTTAAACGCGAAGAATAAGCAAGTGATATTCAATGGTAGTAATATTGGTTAAACTAGGTTGTTCTAATAAGATTAGAAACCTAAAGACTAATGTTTGTTCAAAGACTTTGGTAATTGAAATAAAATACGAAAGTGCATGTCTAGGATTGGTTCTTTGAAAGACTTGGTATTTAAACGTGCCCAGTACACCACCTCTCTTCTCATAAGTTACCTACCTGGTGCATTGTTTATTATTGTTCTTTCTATTAGACCATATAAACTTTTGTTTTGGACAAATAGTTGTTCATCAAATATAGGAATTACATGAGATGTAATTAGCATCTGTTGCTTACCTAAATAATTGAATTCTAAGAGTAAAGCCAAAGCTGAGTTGGAATAAAATGAAATATGGATTTTTACCCACTAGAAATACTTTTAGTAAGTTTTTCAATTTTGAGGGTTTTTAATATTGGGAATGTAATTTCTTTATAAACATGATAAAATGTACTTATAAATTATATTTTATCATTGTAGATTTTATGGAAAACTCAAACACATTATCATTGTGACCCGTCCTTGAGAAGGACAATTTGAATGGCTTGAACTTCCTTGATTGGTTTCGTAACTTAAAGATCGTCCTTAAGCAAGAACGGAAACTGCAAATCATCGAAGAACTTGTCCCTAAAAAGCTAGCGAATGATTCCTCCAAAGATGAAAAGGAAGTCTTTGAGAAATACTCAAATGACATGGTAGATGTTGGATGCTTGGTACTTGCGACCATGACCCCTGAGCTTCAGAAGCAACATGAGGACATGGTTCCCTATGAGATGGTTAAAAATCTCAAAGAATTATATGAGGGGCAAGCTCGTCAAGAGAGGTATGAGACCTCTAAGGCTTTATTTCGATGCAAAATGTTGGATGGAACTCCATTGGGAACTCATGTTCTCAAAATGATAGGGTATATTCAGACCCTTGAAAAATTGGGCTTCCCTCTAAGTGTTGAATTGACTACTGATGTTTTTCTGCAATTGTTGACGGATAGTTTTAATCAGTTTGTTCTTAATTTCAATATGAATGAAATTAACAAATCGTTGCCCCAGTTTCTTGGTCTGTTAAGAACAACAGAAAACAACATGAAAATGGTTGGTTGCAAACCTATTTTGATGGTCTGAAAGGATAACAGAAAAGGAAAGACCAACACCAAGGCAAAGCCAAAGCCCAACAAAGGAAAAGCTGCATTGAAACCCAAAGGAGGAGTTGCAAAAAAAAAGTGTTTCTATTGCAACAATGTTGGACATTGGAAGAGAAATTGTGTAACGCCCCAGTTTTGGGCTTAGAAGTCTTGGGCGTTGACCGTTCGGTCAAAGTGCTGTTCGAATCTAAAGAGGTGAATTTAGGAAAACCTAGTTCGGGTTGCATTAAAAATATGGAAAAATGTTCTAAAATCATCTTTTAATATAATTAAGTGAACTGTGAAATCAATTTTGGAAAATGAGTTTTGGAAGGGTGACATTTTGGCTAGTGACCAGAATGTAATTTTCGCAAGTTTGGTGGCTGTTTTATAAAGGGTTGAAACTTTGAATCTTTAAGGAGCTATTTACCCAAAGGGAGTTTCTCCAGATTTTTCTAAGATATTTTAAGTCTAAAATCTGATTTTAAATGATATGAAAAGTGGAGGGAAAGCCATTTGGCTATTTTAGATTTTTGTAACCAACTTTTCCTAATTTTTCTTTCTCTCATTTTCTCTCAATCCAAACACTCCATTTCCAGAGAATTGCTTCTGATTTCTTCACCTAAATCCCTCCTTTCAACTCTCATTTGATTCCTAATCAACATATCTTCAAAACCTCTTCAATTGCTACTTGTTTCAACAAGGATTTTGATTCCAAAAAAAGGAGAAACTCAAGTTTGGAGGTAAGAACGTCCTTCTCCTCTAAACTATCAGTTCTTTACTGAAATTCCTAAGTTTTCAATCCTAAATTGATGTTTAATTAAAGGTTTTAAAGTGGTGAAATGGATCTTGGCTTATAATGCAAGATTTTGATGATTTTTGATGATTTTCGTTAGATCTGATTAATCTGTGTTTTGAGATGTGTTTTTGATGTTAAATGAACTCCAAATTGATAAGGAATTGAGTTTTGATTGATGCAATCCCGGATAGGTTGAGTTTCCTAAGTTTAGCTTGTGTTTCAAGGTTGTTTTTGAGGTGATCTTGTGGATCTGATGTTGCTGGAGGTATAAGGATGTTAATAGGTTGTTTTTAGATGTGTTATGATGTTTATGGAAGTGTGGTTTTGCTGGTTTATGGCTGGGCTTTGTTTAGAAGTGGTTTGGATGCATTTTCGGTTGTGTTTGGTGGCCGAAAATGGAGGTTGAATGAGAGCAGCGGGTTTAGGTGCTTTCATTGAAGCAATTAATGCATGATGATGCATTAATCCTCTGCTTTGATGTGTTGAAACAGGGGAGGCATCTTTGGATCCAAGAGTTGTTGATCCGGAAGCTTGATTTGGTGCTTTGGCTTGAAGCAAAGTGGAAATCGGTGAGTGAAGTTGGGTTTTCAGATTTTAAAACCAAGGTTTGAAGGTTTTGGGAGCTTAGTCTAAGTCTAAACAACTTTGCTAAGCTCAAGTGTAAGTTTTCGGATTTTCTCTCTAGTGGTGGCCATGATTTTGTTGTGATACAAAATGGTGAATTGCATGTTTTATTTACTGTTTTGAAAGCATGTTTTAGCATGGTATTTGCTGATGTTTTAAGCCATATGTTGAAGGTAACTCTAGGTAGGAGTTCCTTGATTTTATACGTTGAAATAATGTGGTTTGATGCTTTGAAATGCATGTTGAATATGGCTTGGTTTAATGCTTTAAAACAATGGATTATATGATGAAAAAGATGTATATTGGCAAGTGATGTTTTGAAAAAGCTAAGGTCACTAAGGTGGTTAAAAGTCCTTGAGTGAGCCTTGTTACTTAAGAACATCAAGGTGGTTAAAAGTCCTTGGATGATTCTTGTTGCGGACACTAAGGTGGTTAAAAGTCCTTAGGTGATCCTTTCCATGGTGTTTAAAAGTCCATGGGGCCAAGGTGTTTAAAAGTCCTTGGGGCCAAGGTGTTTAAAAGTCCTTGGGGTGATTCAAGCTATGGACACAAAGGTGGTTAAAAGTCCTTGTGTGGTCCTCATTCATGGTGTTTAAAAGTCCATGGCCAAGGTGTTTAAAAGTCCTTGGGGCCAAGGTGTTTAAAAGTCCTTGGGAAGTTGATGAACTTGTTTTAAGAAATGGAAATTGTCACTTGAGCCAATATGACATGTTATGTTTATGTTGAAGCATGAGATTGCTTGTTTTAAGTATGCTTTTGAGCATGTGCAAAGGTTGATTATAAGCATGTTTTGTAAATGTTTTTAATTGCATTATTGAATGGTTTCTAAGAGCATTCCTCACTAAGCTTTTGCTTACGCTCTCTTCGTTTTCTTGATTCAATAATGCAGAGCATTAAAGAACCTTGAGGGGCAGCAAGGAGGGCAAGCATTCTAGTTCAAGTAAAGCTCAATGTATGGAAGGTTTTATAAGTACTTTTTAGCTTTTGTGTAATTTGGCAATGGGGGACCAATGTGTATGTTTTGGGAAGTGTTTGGAACTCCCTAAGTATGTTGAATGATGATTTGAATGTTGGTTTTTAGATTGGATCATTATATGCTTGTTGTGGAAGTTTGTGCTTGAATAGCTAGCTTGTGTAGGAAGCATGACTATAGAATTGGGGCTTTTTGCACATGATGTTGTTTTGTTGAATTGTTGATGCAAGTATGTCCTATATATGTTGAATTGCATGCTGGTAAAGTTTGGTAGCATTTGGAGCATGTTTGAATGATCAATTGCATGTTTTGGAATGCATTTGGAGCATTTCTGTGCAGGGCGTTTCGGAACAGTGTGCACCGTTTCGGAACGGGTGCCATGAATGAACCTAGGGGTCCGAAACGGTATGCACCGTTTCGAAACGGTTTGGTCTCTGCCAGACCCTCGTTGCGGTACTGGTTGCGGAACGGCCCGTGTTTCGAAACAGGGTCAACCTGTTTCGGAACGGTCGACCGTTGGGGGCTGACAATGGCAGTTAAATGTTTTGAAATGTTTGCATTTTGGTCCTGAATCTTGTTTGTTCAATTGCATGAGCTTGGGAAGTCCTTTTGAGCTGAAATTTCACAGAGAAGCATGAAACCTGACTAATTTCAAGTTGGTAAGATTAATTTGGGTTAAATCCTTTTAATTTTCAGAAATTACAATTTGGTCCCTAAAGTTGTAATTTGTTCAATTGGGTCCCTGTTTGATCTCTGATGTTTGTGATCTTTGAGTATGATGTTTGTGTGATCACCATTAGGATTAATGTGCATCTAGATAAGATTAAAAAGAAAAAAAAAAGGTCGTTAATCAAGGTTGACTTTCGGGTTGACTTTGGTTTTCCCCGTGTGACTTTCTTAATTCGGGTCAACCGTCTAGGCCGGGTTAAGGGGGTTACAAATTGCCTTTGTCTATCTTGATGATATCAAGAAGGCAAGAGAAAATGGACAGTCTGGATCAGGTATTTATGTTAATGATATTAATATATCAACATCTACTTCTTGGGGTATTAGATACCAGTTATGGTTCACACATTTGTACTTATGTACAGGGACTAAAAAGGAATAGAAAATTGGCAAAAGGAGAAGTAGACCTGCGATTGGGAGATGGAGCAAGAGTTGCTGCATTAGCTATAGGAACATATACTTTGTCATTACCTAGTGGACTTGTTTTAGATTTAGAGGATTGTTATTTTGTACCTAGTTTGACTAAAAACATTATTTCAATTTCTTGTTTGGACAAGATTGGTTTTGAGATCATCATTAAGAATAATAGTTGTTCTTTTTCCCTCAATAATGTTTTTTATGGTACGACTCAATTAATCAATGGCCTCCATATTTTAGATCAAGACAACTCCATATATAACATAAATACAAAAAAAATAACAAATAACTCTAATCAAACTTATCCCTGACATTGTCACTTGGGTCATATAAGTGAGAAACGCATATCAAAATTTCATAAAGATGAATTTTTGTATTCTTTTGTTTTCGAACAATTAGATATATGTGAACCTTGCTTAATGGAAAAAATGACCAAATCACCATTTGACGGTAAAAATGAGCGAGCAAGTGATTTATTAGGTCTAATACATAGTGATGTTTGTGGACCGATGAATAGACAAGCCAGAGGAGGGTTTCAATACTTCATTACTTTCACTAACAACTTTAGTAGATATGCGTATGTTTACCTAATGCATCATAAATCTGAAGCCCTTGAAAAGTTCAAGGAATTTAAGAATGAAGTACAAAACCAGTTAGGAAAGAGTATCAAAGCTCTTCAATCAGATAGAGGATGAGAATACTTAAGCCTAGAGTTTGATGAACCCCTTAAAGGATGTGAGATTGTCTCACAACGTAACCCTCAAGGTACTCCACAACACAATGGAGTCTCCGAAAAGAGAAATCGAACATTGTTAGACATGGTTCAGTCAATGATGAGTTATGCTGATCTTCCAACTTCTTTTTGGGGACATGCGCTAGAAACATCTACTTTCACACTAAATCGTGTTTCGTCTAAATCGGTTCAAAAGACACCATATGAGACGTGGACTAGGAAACGTCCTAGTATGTCTTTTATGAAAATTTGGGGATGCGAAGTTTATGATAAACATCATATGTCTACAAAACTCGAACCAAAATCTCATAAATGTAATTTTGTATGGTATCCTAAAGAAACTAAAGGATACTATTTCTTCAATCCATCTGAGAACAAAATGTTTGTTGGGGGAGAAATATTTGAGGAAAGGGAAGTGGGAGAAATATTGAACTTGAAGAAATTCAAGATCAACCACAGATCACCGAACCAGAGATTGAACAACCACTAGTTCCACAAATAGTTGAGGAACATCCAACTGTTCTTAAAACACAACCATTACTAAGATCTATGAGATAACGCAATGTGCCTAAGAGATATGGATTTCTTGTCACATTGCATGAAGACGTTCATTTCATAGACCAAGATGAACCTAAGACTTATCAGGAAGCAATGTAGAGCTCAGACTCTAAGAAATGACTAGAAGCCATGAAATTCGAGATGGATTCCATGTTAAAAAACCAAGTATGAGCTTTGGTCGACCTACCCGAAGGAGTTAAGCTTATAGGGTACAAATGGGTTTTTAAAAAGAAAATCGACATGGATGGCAATGTACAAACATACAAAGGGCGATTGGTTGCTAAAGAATTTCATGAAATTCATTGTATAGACTATGATGAACTTTTCCTCATGTTGCCATGTTTAAATCTATTCGGATATTGCTTGCAATAGTTGCATATTACGATTATGAAATCTGGCAAATAGTGGTCAAAACCAGTTTCTTTAATGGAAAATTAGATGAGGATGTGTACATGACACAGCCTGAGGGTTTTGTCGATCCAAAAGATGCCTTAAAAGTATGTAAACTACAAAGATCCATTTATGGGTTGAAGCAAGCTTCTTGAAGATGGAATCTTCGTTTTAATGAGGCAATCAAAAAGTTCGGTTTCATTAAAAATGAAGACGAGCCATGTGTTTTCAAGAAAACTAGTGGGAGCATTGTTACATTCTTGACATTGTATGTGGATAACATACTAATAATAGGAAATGATATACCTACCTTACAGTCTGTAAAGACCTAGTTAGGAAAATGTTTTTCTATGAAACACTTGGGTGAAGCAACCTACATAGTAGGAGTCAAGATTTATAGAGATAGATCAAGACGACTCCTAAGACTAAGTCAAAATACATACATAGACAAAGTACTGAAAAGATTCAGTATGGAAGAATCTAAAAGATGATTCTTACCTATGAGACATGATATTTCGCTCTCGAAGGAAATGTGTCCTTCAACGCCTCAAGAGAGAGAACGCATGAGTAAGACTCCATATGATTCAGCCACTGGTTATATCATGTATGTCATGCTATATACACGTCCGGATGTATCATATGCACTAAGTATGACAAGTCGATACCAAGTAGATTCTGGTGAAGGCCATTGGGTTGTAGTAAAAAATATCCTTAAGTACTTAAGAAGAACTAAAAATACAATCGTTATGTATGAAGGTGAGGAAGAACTAAGTATAAAAGGTTATGTTGAGTGTATAAAAGTTCTATATTTTACCCCTCATTTAACCCATATTTCTGCTATATTCAAGCAGATTTCATTGCATTTAGGTAGATTTCTGCATATACATCACAATTAGATAAAATGACACAATTGCTACTGTTTTGGTCACTTTTGTAGGTATCTGCTGCGGCAGACTCAGGGTAGCAAAGGAGCAGAACTAGATCACTGAACTGGAGTCAAGGAGCATACGCTGCCGTGGCCATTGTCGTGGCAGCCATGACGACAGAAGGACGAAGTGGACAAATGAAGTGGAGCTCAATAGATAGAGGACTTCAAGTCGGTCTGTCGTGGGCCACTCCTATATTTTTCTGAGCCCTGAGGAAGAATGAAGGCCAAGCCCAAAGTCCAAGGAAGAAACTCAAGGCAAGAAAAGAGGACGAATTAAAGGCATATACTCAGAAGATTTAATCTCCAAAAGAGTTGTACTTTAGTTTAAACTTGTATTCTTGCCATATTAGAAAACTTGGACCCAAGGCCTATATAAAGGCATGTAATTCGACCTAGGGAGGTATATCTCATTCCTAGCCATCTTCCCCAAAACCCTTGTCATTTTCCCCTCTTCATTATGTTCTAAATTCCCCTAGGGCTAAGGGTTGATTTTGTAAAGTAGTTGCAAGGATTGTACTGTTTTAGGAATTTTCTGTTCAAAGCAATAAAAACTTCAAGTTTATTTATTCTGGTTTTCATATCTCGCAAGAGAATCGGGAGAGCATTTTAAGGTTATCCATTTGTTTGATATCGGGAGAGTCAAGCATACGAACGAAATAAATACATGTTTTCCAGTTTATGGTTAAACCATCTCGGCTTAGGGATAAGTACGAGGTTAAGTGGCTAAGGAAGAATTTGACAACATTGATGTTCACCCTTCGATTTACGCCGGGAGGTATCATCTAAGAAGTGTTCATCGACAAAACTTGGGCCTATGGATAGGACAAGTCATAGCAAGGATTCTTACCAAGCTTGAAGTACAGAGTTGTGTGATCGCTGCCGCGGCATCAATAGACTTCTGCCGCGACAGGTGCTACCACGACAGGGACGACAACAGAACAGAAGTTCTCTTACAGTGCAACACCTGCACTACTGAGCAATTCAATACCGGCCTATTTCCTAAACCTGATCCTTTACTCTTTTATTTTAGTAGTTATTCACGATTACTCTACAATCCAATTAAACTCTTTCTCTCTCTTGTGCAGCAATTCTAGGATAAAGTTATTTCTAGTCCCTGTGGAGATGATATTCGATACTCCAAGTATCACTTTACTACTTGCGTCGTGTACACTTACACTATTTGCGATAGGACTCTTTCACACGTAACAAGTTTTTGGCGTCATTGTCGGGGACTGGAAACATATCTTTACCCTTACTCTTACTGCACTTTTTCTTTTTCTTTTTCTGTTTTTAGTGGTATTATTTACCATGTGCTTTTCACAAGGTTTTATGTTTGCTTATGCGCAGATCTAGACGAGGAAAAGAACCTGAGTACGAACAAGACCCTGAAATCGAACGCACGTACCAACTCAGGAACTGAGTCCGACTCTTGATAGCAAGAAACGACTATCTTGAGGAACAACTAGAAGCAATGGTGAACGAAAGGCAGAACAACGGGGTAGATGATGACTAGAGGGTTACTAAAGATCCTTCATAAGATGTCTGAAATGAACGGCCTGCTGCCGCATGGCAGTCTTGCCGTGACTACATGGTCAATGACCATGTTGAACTGGAAACCACCTTGCCAGACGTGGAAGCTGAGAACTTCGAGTTAAAACCTGTCATGTTCAGCATGATAAATTCCGCTAGTCGGTTTAGTGGTTTTGCAACTGAGGATGCCCGCGAACATCTGAAAACGTTCCAAGAAATTTGTGGATCGTTTAGATTGCTAGGAATCAATCCGGAAGTATTGAGGCTCCGGTTATTTCCTCATTCACTGAGAGACAGAGCCAAAACTTGGTGGAATAAACTAACGCCGGGTTCAATACGAACTTGGGTAGATCTCTCTCGCGAATTTTTATCTCGTTTTAATCCTTCTCATTTATCTAAAAGATTGCGTAACAAAATTGCTACTTTTCAACAGGAGGATGACGAACCAATGCCCAAGGCATGAGATAGATTTACAACTCTTCTTCGAAACTGCCCAATGCATGGATTCCCCGTGTGGAATCAGGTCGTCAAATTCTACAACGCTGCCAATGCACACACCCGTCTGAGAATAGATTCAACAGCAAATGGGCTAATACTGGATAAGGAACCAGACGAGGCAATGATAGTGTTGAAGAATTTAGCAAAAAATGATGAGTAGTTTCCTACAGCTAGGAGAGGGGGCAAACGAGGGATATCTATGAAGGATTATGAAGCTGAAAATTCGATGAAATCACAGGTTGCGTACCTCACAAAAGTAGTGGAAAATCTGCAGTGGAAAGATTCCAAAGCCGTATATTCTGCAGAAGAGGTATGTGAAACATGTAGTGGGAATCACAGTTCAGAAGACTGTCCTTTACAGCTGGAAGAAGGGATGTATGTTGGGAATTGTAACAAGCCAAGAAATTATGATTCCAACAATTACAATCCCAACTGGAGGAAAGATCCTAAATTCTCCTGGAGCAATCCGAACAATGCACTGAATCCTCAAATGCAGAACAACCAAAACCAAGGGGTACCCAGAATCCTGTCGCGACAGCAGCCGGCAGCCGCACCTAGTTTACTGGAGCAAACATTGGCAACATTTATGTCATAGACAGGAGCTTACATGGCGAACATGGATCACTTTGTCAAGAAAACTGAGTCATTCATGGACAAGACAGAGATGAGGATGACAAACCATGAGGCTAACCTAAAATCGCTAGAGACACAGATGGGCCAGGTTTCCCAGCATATCAAGCCAAGGCAAAACGGAGGATTCCCTAGTGATACCGAGGTCACTAGAAAACCCACACATGAGCAGTGTAAAGCAATTACAACTAGGAGTGGGAAACAGTTACAAGGGTCGGAGATGAAGAACATACCAAGTGAGGAACCGACCCTAGATACACCTGCCGTGAACACTGACCCAGCAGAGGAAGAACAACCTGATGTCGACACACATACCGCGACAACAGAAGGGACAGATGAGCAAACAGAGGATGTTGAAGAACCTAACCCTCCTCAAATTCGAATACCATGTGAAAGACGTCTTGAAGATTATCGTCCTCCACCTTCTTTTCCACAGCGGTTACAAAAACAAAAACCGGAGTACCAGCTCAAGAAGATTTATGATATTTTTTAGCAGGTGCACATTAACATACCGCTGTTAGAGGCCATCAAGCAGATGCCTGGTTATGCAAAATTTCTCAAGGACGCCATGTCAAAAAGGTCCAGACTTGGGGAATTCAAAACGGTAAAGATGATAAAAGGATGCATGACTATCTTACACAAGCATCCACCCCAAAAGAAGAAGGATCCTGGGAGCTTCATCATACTATGTATAATTGGCGACAAATTCGTGGGTAAGGCACTTTGTGATCTTGGTGCTAGCATAAATCTAATGCTCAAATCTGTGTTTCAGAAATTAGGTATTAGACGAACAAGGCCCACGACAGTCATGCTGCAGCTGGCAGACCGCTCTTACGTACAACCAGAAGGGAAGATCGAAGATATTATGGTAAGAGTGGATAAATTTATTTTTCCTGCCGGCTTTCTTGTTTTAGACTGTGAAGTAGATGAAAACGCATTGATCATCCTGGGGTAACCCTTCCTAGCCACATGCAGAACTGTGATCGATGTGGAGAAAGGAGAACTGACCATGAGAGTGAATGATCAAGAAATCAAACTTAATGTTCTCCAAGCAATTAAACATGATGATGCAGAAGAAGAGTGTAAGGCAATCTCTGAAGTAATCCTTGACCAACCCTGCATTAGGTCAAGCTGTCATGACAGAAAGATTGGTCACTACCACAACAGTTACCTGGAAGTTTGTCACGACAGCAACAACGACAGTAACTCCTCCGACTCAGAAACATCTGACACTGAAGGTCCGGAGGAGGTAAATTGGATCGGCAATCGTCCAGATAAGTTCTTCGAGCCTCTTAATTATACCTCGAATGAACATATAATCAAGAAGCCTTCGATTGAAAAGCCACTTGTTCTAGATCTTAAGTCCCTGCCAGGGTAGCTTAAATATATCTTTCTTGGTTTAAATGATATGTTGCCCGCAACCATCTCTTCCAAGTTGATGCAGAAATACGAGCATTAGCTAATCAGAATGCTACAGCAGCATAAGAAGGCAATTGGATGGACTATAGCTGATATTCAAGGCATCAGTCTGGCATTATGCATGCACAAGATTCTCTTGGAGGATGATCATATGCCGACTATTGATGCCTAGAGACGTTTGAACGAGGCTATGCCAGAAGTAGTGAAAAAAGAGATTATCAAATGGCTTGACGCCGAAATCATATACGCCATCTCGGATAGCAAGTGGGTGAGTCTGGTGCAGTGTGTACCCAAAAAATGAGGCATAATTGTGGTAACCAACAAAGAAAACGAGCTAATCCCAACCAGGACTGTGACCAGTTATAGGGTTTGTATGGATTACCAGAAGCTTAACAAAGCTACTCGGAAAGATCATTTCCCCTTACCCTTTATTGATCAAATGCTTGATAGATTAGCAGGGAAACCTTACTATTTTTTCTTGATGGTTATTCAGGTTACAATCAGATAGCAATTGCACCGAAGGATCAAGAAAAAACTACCTTCACATGCCCGCACGACACCTATGCTTTTTGGAGAATGCCATTTGGGCTCTGCAATGCACCAGTAACCTTCCAAAGGTGCATGATGGCAATATTCTCTAACATGGTGGAGGATTTCCTAGAAATTTTCATGGACGACTTTTCCGTCTTTGAAGATAGTTTTGAGGGTTGTTTAGGCAACTTGCAGAAGGTTCTTGAAAGATGTGAAGAGGCGAACCTAGTTTTGAACTGGGAAAAATGCCACTTCATTGTGGATGAAGGAATAGTACTAGGCCACAAAGTGAGCTGCCGCGACGTAGAGGTGGACAGAGCCAAAATAGAAGTCATCGAAAAGCTGCCGCCACCCACCATAGTCAAGGGGATTCGAAGTTTCTTAGGGCATGCCGGGTTTTATCGACAATTTATTGCAAATTTCTCGAAGATTACCAAACCCTTATGCCACCTATTGGAGCAGAATCGTCCCTTTGATTTTAATGCTAAATGTATTGAGGCATTCAGAATTTTGAAGGAGAAACTGGTAACAACCTCGATCGTACAACCACCAGACTGGAGTTTTCCATTTGAGATAATGTGTGATGCCAGTGACTATGTTGTCGGGGCAGCACTAGGGCAGAGGAAGGATAAGCTCTTGCATGTGATTTACTATGCCATCAAAACACTAAATGATGCCCACGTCAACTACACCACGATAGAGAAGGAACTGTTAGCAGTTGTGTTCTCAATCGACAAGTTCCGCCCGTACATACTTGGGACAAAGGTGGTGGTCCATACAGACCATTCAGCACTGAAATATATGTTCACAAAAAAGACGCAAAACCTAGATTAATACATTGGATTCTGCTGTTGCAAGAATTTGACATTGATATCAAGGATAAAAGGGGAACATAGAACCAAGTAGCAGACCACTTGTCGAGGCTGGAAACGGGAAGGAGTCAATCCACAGACAGGACCAACATATTGGAGACCTTCCCAGATGAGCAGTTGTTTGTTACCACCAGCACTACCGCGACAGCCATGGCGGCAGGTAAGCTTCCTAAAACCTCTTGGTACGCTGATTTTGTTAATTAAATTGTTAGTGGGGTACTACCTCCTGAAATTAATTACCAAGCAAGGAAGAGGTTCCAAAATGATGCAAAACATTATTATTGGGACGAACCTCTTCTTTTCAAACACTGTGTAGATCAGATTATCAAGAGATGTGTGCCATAGAACGAACAAGAAGTTGTGCTTCACCACTACCATGCTTCCCCATATAAAGGACACCTAGGTGGAAACAAAACTGCTGCCAAGGTTCTGCAATCCGGTCTCTATTGGCCCACATTGTTCAAAGATGCACAAGCTTTTTACAAAGGCTGTGACAAGTGCCAAAGGACTGGAAACATATCGTGAAGGCATGAGATGCCACTGTAGAACATATTAGTGGTCAGAATCTTTGATGTATGGGGAATCGACTTCATGGGACCATTTCCAGCATCTTGTGGAAACCTGTACATCCTACTGGTAGTGGATTATGTGTCAAAGTGGGTCGAAGCGATCGCCACTCAGAAAAACGATGCCAAAATTGTTCAAAGATTTCTTTACAAGAACATCTTCTCTAGATTTGGCATCCCAAGGGCGATAATTAGTGATGAGGGGAGACACTTTGATAACAGGGTAATTGTTGCTGCCTTGAGAAAATACATAGTAAAGCACCGGATTGTAACAACTTACCACCCTCAAACCAATGGGCGGGCCGAGATATCCAACCGAGAAGTAAAGAACATACTTGAGAAGATGGTTAAACCCACTCGAAAGGATTGGTCTCTACATCTCAATGATGCACTATGGGCCTATAGAACAACGTTCAAAACACCATTGGGGATGTCATCCTATAGACTCATATATGGGAAAACCTGTCATTTACCTGTTGAGAAAGAACACAGAGCTTACTGGGCTATCAAGGCAGTAAATATGGACTGGGATAAGGTAGGACAGAAAAGGCTACTAGACTTGAATGAAATTGAAGAAATTCGAGCAATGGCATACGACAATGCCAAGATCTACAAGGAAAAAACCAAGAAGTGGCACGATAGGAAGCTGCTACCACGACAGTTCTGCCCAGGTCAGCAAGTGTTGTTGTTCAACTCTAGGTTGAAGCTTTTCCCAAGAAAGCTTAAATCTAGGTGGTTTGGTCCTTTCCAGGTTGTCCAAGTTTTCCCTCATGGTGCTATCACAATCAAATCCCTAACGGGCACCAGTTCAAAGTCAACAGACAGAGACTCAAGCATTATCAGGGGACTGAAGCCCCAAAGATGCAAGAAGTAGTTACTTTAGGAGATGCCCCTCAAGGCATCCCTAATTTAACTTAGTTTTTATTTTATTCTATTTTATTTTATTTATTAGGAATGAAGATTTTATTTATTTATTTATTTTAGGAACCAAGATTTTAATTTAGTTTATTTATTTAATTATTTTTAGGAAATAAAGGAAGCAAAGCAAAGAGAAGGAATGAACCAGCCCACCACATTCACAACAACCCAAAAAGCCCAACGGACGAGTCTGTCGTCACAGCCTGTCATCAGCTGTTGCGACAGACGCTGAGAAAACAGCCTGTCACGGAGCTGTCGCGACAGACACAGAGAAAATAGCCTGTCACGGAGCTATCGCGACAGACGCGGAGAAAACAGCTTGTCACGGAGCTGTCGCGACAGACACGCATCAGACATGGAAACGCGTGACAGACGAGTCAGAAACCGCGTAACAGCTGGCCCCGTTATTCACGCCGACTGTTACAGATCCAACGGGCAGAAAATCCCCCTTCTATATAAACTCCCACTCACTATTCATTTTTCATTTCGTTCTCATTCTCTCAACCTGCTTTCTCTGTTTAGATCTCAAAAATTTCTTTTCATTTTTCTACAGTCCTTGCAATGCTAGCAAACAAACCCACCGCAGCGCTGCCCCCACCCTTGCTGCAAGCCCTAAAACCCCCTCTGCTGCCTCCACACCTACCCCTACCACGACAGACGAATGCGGCAGATAGTCTGCCACAGCCAGCGGAGAGAAGAGGAAGGGCCCCTTACCGGAGATCAACCCCAAGTACTTTGAAGGGTTCTCCTCCTCTTCTGTCTGGCAGGATTCTGACTCCGAGCCCTTAGTAGCAAGAGACATCTCAAAGGACTTCCCTCCGATGAAGAGGAAGAAGCTCAATAAGACTGTCAAAGGACCCTCCGGCCAAGGCAGATCTGCCAGCAGCAGCAACAACAGCTCCGACGACGACATCGAGGTCCTGGACCAGCCCCAACGCATCTCATTGACACGTATCCAGCCACCTCGAGAGGCAAAGAAGAAAACAGCCTCTGCCTCCCCCAGCACCTTGTCAGCCCCTGCCCGCCGGCAGCTCCAAATCAGTAGCAGCAGCGACGACAGCTCCTCAAATTAAGTTTCTTTCTTATATTTTGTATCTTTGTTATTTTATCTATTTTGTGATGTATTTTCTTTTTTTGTTTTTTATTTTCCATCATGTCATGCATTGAGGGCAATGCAGCCCTCGAGTTTGGGGGTGGCATCCCTCCATTAATGAAGTTATTAGTTGTGTCTTAAATTGTGTCTAATTATTAGTTGATTTTTAAGTTTATTTTTGTGTCAAAAAATAAAAATAAAAACAAAATTTTGGCTTAAGTCTTTGAACTAAACTTACCTGCTACGACATACTCTATCGTGACAGTGCCTTTAGGAAATTTTAGGAACTGTTTAGAGCCTTGCTATAATTCTGATTTGTACAACACTTTTTGTGACTCTTATGCTATCTAGAATTTTATAGTGCACTGAAATAGGAAAGTTTACCCACTTGAGATTGCCCCTAGAGGTGCCTATCAATGGCTCTAGGAAAGGAATAAAGGAAAGAAAGAATTCAGACTCATTTGCTTAAAAAATTGCCTTGCATTGATTTTAGGGAAATTTCTCTTAGAACTTAAGTTAGAAAAAAACTAAAGGAGCCTAAGAATTGCCTCCAGAAAAAATGAATTGGCATAAAACTCAAGTTTGTAAGCATGAATATTTTGGTAAACTAAAGGAGTTTAGACACATAGTTGCTCACAAAAACTTCACACACTTCACAAGAATTATAACATGGTTCCGAATAAATCCAGAAACACTCGACAATGTATTGCTCTTAATAAGGAATGTGTGGTAGGTAACAAAAGGTTTTCTGAATTAAGCCAAACCAAAAAGATTTTGTTTTTAGTTAGGTCATGTTTGCTTGAGGGCAAGCAAGAACTTGAGTTTGGGGGTGTGTTGAGTGTATAAAAGTTCTATATTTTACCCCTCATTTAACCCATATTTCTGATGCATTCAAGCATATTTCATTGCATTTAGGTAGATTTCTGCATATACATCACAATTAGATAAAATGGCATAGTTGCTACTGATTTTGGTCACTTTTGTAGGTATCTACTGCGCAGACTCAGGGCAACAAAGGAGCAGAACTAGATCACTGAACTGGAGTCAAGGAGCACATGCTGTCGTGGCAGCCATGACGACAGAAGGACGAAATGGACAAATGAAGTGGAGCTCGACAGATAGACGACTTCAAGACGGTCTGTCGTGGGCCACTCTTATATTTTTCTGAGCCATGAGGAAGAATGAAGGCCAAGCCCAAAGTCCAAGGAAGAAACTCAAGGCAAGAAAAGAGGACGAATTAAAGGCATATACTCAGAAGATTTAATCTCCAATAGAGTTGTACTTTAGTTTAAACTTGTATTCTTGCCATATTAGAAAACTTGGACCCAAGGCCTATATAAAGGCATGTAATTCGACCTAGGGAGGTACATCTCATTCCTATCCATCTTCCCTAAAACCCTTGTCGTTTTCCCCTCTTCATCATGTTCTAAATTCCCCCTAGGGCTAAGGGTTGATTTTGTAAAGTAGTTGCAAGGATTGTACTGTTTTAGGAATTTTATGCTCAAAGCAATAAAAACTTCAAGTTTATTTATTTTGGATTTCATATATCGCAAGAGTATCGAGAGAGCATTGTGAGGTTATCCATTTGTTTGATATCGGGAGAGTCAAGCATACAAACGAAATAAATACAAGTTTTCTAGTTTATGGTTAAACCATCTCGGCTTAGGGATAAGTACGAGGTTAAGTGGCTAAGGAAGAATTCGACAACATTTGTGTTCACCCTTCGATTTACGTCGGGAGGTATCATCTAAGAAGTGTTCATCGACAGAACTTGAGCCTAGGGATATGACAAGTCATAACAGGGATTCTTGTCAAGCTTGAAGTACAGAGTTGTGTGATCGCTGCCGCGACATCAACAGACTTCTGACGCGACAGGGACGACGACAGAACAGAAGTTCTCTTACAGTGCAACACCTTCACTACTGAGCAATTCAATACCGGCCTTTTTCTTAAACCTAATCCTTTACTCTTTTATTTTAGTAGTTATTCACGATTACTCTACAATCCAATTAAACTCTTTCTCTCTCTTGTGCAGCAATTCTAGGATAAAGTTATTTCCAGTCCCCGTGGAGATGATATATGATACTCCAAGTATCACTTTACTACTTGTGTCGTGTACACTTGCACTATTTGCGATAGGACTCTTTTACACGCAACAAGTTATACTGACGCAAGCTTCCAAACTGATAAGGATGATTCTCGATCGCAATCGATTTTTGTGTTTTGCCTTAATGGAGGTGTTGTAAGCTGGAAAAGTTCAAAGCAAGATATAGTAGCAGATTCTACAACAGAAGCAAAGTAAATTACAACAGGCGATGCTGCAAAAGTTCATATTTGAACTAGGGGTCGTGCCAGCAAATCAAATGCTATAGATCTACGTTGTGACAACAACGGAGCCATCGTACAAGCAAAAGAATCTAGATCTCACCAGCGATCCAAACACGTACTTAGGCGTTACCATCTTATTCGTGGAAATCATTAATCCATGAGATGTAGAAATATGCAGAGTACCAACAGATGACAATGTCACCGATCAACTGACAAAGCCTCTGACACAGCAGAAGCATGAACATCACACTAAGTCTCCTTGTGTTAGACACATGAGTTATTGGTGTCGCAACCACCTTTTTTAGGGAGGGGCTTGAACTTTTTGGTAAACTTTAAAAATCAACGGAGTCACCACCAATCTTTTTGAAAAGTGTGTTTGGATCACTTTAAAACATGGTTATTTAAATAAAATGTTTTGTTTTAATGAAACAACATTTTTGGTCTGTGAAAAATTAGAAAATAGGTTCGGGGGTCAGTTATGCGTGGGGAAGGGTTAGCACCCCACGACGCCCAGAATCGGTACCTAATTGGTTTTAAAATCGTTTTTAAAACTGGAATTTGCAAGTTCACAAAGGTTCAACTTTACTTGTCCGTTTATTTTAACGACCTTATCGCCCGAGAGATGAACTTTAATCACCGCCAACATTTTTGGCGCTAACCCGTCATTCCCGTTTGATAAGACACCACATTAAATTAATTTCACTTTTTCAAACAACAACGAGATTTAGTGTGTTGAGCATTTTATTCATTCTCTAAGTTTGATTATTTAAAGACCCTAAAAACGTCTAAGTCTTTTATTCATAATTAAAAGTTTAAGTTTGCTTAAGTGTACTTTATTTTTGTGAAGAACATTTTTCAACAAAACACGTCTCTATCTAACCTTTAGAACATAGTCCTGAGTTTTAACATATTTCTAAAACAAGCAAGCAATTTTTATTCTTTTGAGTTTTTTCTTTTTATTATTTCTTAAAAAAACCTTTATTTCATTTTTACTTCTTAAAACCAAGAACCCTAAATTTCCCTTTTTACATTTTTGTTTACCTTTTTTCATTTTTATGTTTTATAACTCATTTTATTTAAAAGTTTTATTTAAATCTTTAAAAAATATTTTTCCACCATTTTTCAAAATTCTCAAACCATTTATCCTTTTCTAGTTTTTCTTTTAAACCTTTATTTTCAAAATCAAAACTTTTTATATTTTTAAAACATTTTTCAAACTTTTTATTGTTCTTTCATGTACTTAGAAATCTTTTATTTTCAAAATTTTCAAAACATTTTTGTTCATCTTTTTATTTTTTTTTATTTTCAAAACCCTTATTATTTTTTTTAAAAAACCCACTTTTATTTTTAAAAATAAATATAAAAAATCCCTAATTTTAAACTTTTTAAATTTCTTAAGAAAACCTTTTTATTTCTAAATTTTTAACATTTTTTATTTAAAAAAAACACTCATTTTATTCTTAAAAACCCTCTTATTATTAAAACTTTATTATTTTAAACCTATTTTTTTTCTTCAAATCTAGCCACTAATCTTAAATTCTTAACAAAAAAACATTTTTATTCTCACCTATCTACTCAAATGGATCAAATGACCAACATTTCATTTTTAAGTTCACAATTTTCCAACAAACACCATTTTCATTTTGTTTAAGAATCTAAAGGTTTAAAACAAAAATAAAGAATAGAAATCATTACCCAAAAACCAATTTCGATCCTCTAACCCGAATTGCAATCTAAGAACAAGAACAAACAAAAGAATTTAACCAAGAAAATAATATTAAAAACAAAGAAAAGGAAAAAAAATTACCGAAAGCGTAGAAACCTCGAACTTTCTCCACTCGAACCGACTCCAATCGCCACAGGAAAAAGCTTGCTTCCAATCCAAAAATTCTAACCAAAGCTATTCCAAACTTGAACAAATTTCAATAATTTTAGAGGACTTTTCAGAGGTGGTTTTCGGATAAATTTTGGTGTGTATTACAATGGGGAAAAGAAGCTCAATTTATAGGGTTTGGATGCGTGGAAATCAAGCCAATTTGGGGGACAAAATCCCCATTTTCGTCTCATGAAATCATCCCATTTAATCTGCTCAACTTTAATTCGTTGAAATTTAATCAGAATTTCATCAGATTCAGCTCTAATTGGGGAGATTTTGCCCCCAAATTAATTAGGGTTCGAAAGTTTTCTTCCTTAATCGGCGAGCAAATGACGACGACAAGGGACGAGGTCGGCGACATAAGACTCAGCCGGCCGAGGTGAGTCGAACGGTACCAGCTTCGGCGGCCGTCGTGACCCAGGGACGGCGCGGCCATGGACGATAGCCGGTTGGTAATCGCACAGGCTGGGCGATTTGGGGGAGATGATCTCGCACGCGCTGGCGCGTGGTGGCGCGGGCTCTCCCCTTTTCCCTTCATTCGATCAAATTCGTCCATGTCTTTAGCCCTATATCTAACAGTGTTGATTAAAACAATACAAAATGGGTTAGTTTGGGCCTCTAAAAAGAAATAAAAGCGGGCTTGTTATATTTTAAAGTAGGTTTTTTCATCATATAAAATTGTGGGCTTTATTATTAGTATGCATTAATTAATTTAGATGGGCTCTTTTTTTTTCATTTTTTGTTAGGTTTTAACAACAACAACAACAATAAATAAAAGAAGGTGAAGATTCGGTGACACCAATTGGTCTTAGTGCTAGTGGGAGATGGTTGGAGTATGCCCAAAGACCAATCATGAGATGCTTGTAAAATACATACTTATTTTATCTTTGTGAAACAAGTATTTTAATTTTGATATAACTAAAAACCTAAGGACTAAATTGAAAAGGTCAAAACGAATTTTAAGTCCTCAAAATATCCCCATATAATTTTTATATTATGCCCAAGTTAAAAACAAGTCCTTCAAATATTTTTCTAAGTGTTTCAAGCCAAAACAGTGAATTTTAAGCACCCGTTCCGAAACGGCCCTCAGGCGTTTCAAAACGTTTTCATCACTGTCGACCATCGTTCCGAAACGTGTATCGAAACACTTTCACTCGTTTCGAAACGGATTCACCCGTTTCGAAACTGTTCTTCATATTTGATTTAAAAAGGACTACAACGGTTCAAATATATGCTGAATTTTTAAATATTAAGAGGGTGTTTCGAAACGGATCAAGCCCGTTCCGAAACGACCCTTGACAGTAGCATTTTCGTTTCGAAACGGATCCAAAGCGTTTCGAAACAGGTTTCTATATTATTTTGAAAATATGACCGTTGTAAGATTTTAACTAACTTTTTGAAACCGTTAAGGCGTTTCGAAACGGGCTAAGACCGTTCCGAAACGACCCTTGACAGTGGCAAAATCGTTCCGAAACGGTCCTAAGGCGTTTCGAAACGGGCTCTTAAATGCACCCCAACGGCTCTTTCTATTTTAGTCCGTTCCGAAACAGGTTCCCCGTGTTCCGAAACGGGTTGGTGCAGACTGCATTTATGGTGGCAAGAGAGGGTTCCAACGGCTCCATTTATGTTCCCAACCACCCAAACGGCTAGAAATCAATGAGAAGGTATAAAAGAGACATCCAAAAGCATCAGCAACAACTATTTTGATCCTAAAGCAAACATCCAAACATCAAATTCAAGCAATTGAGCAAAAATCCCACTTTGTGTAAAAATCCCAATTTGTGTTCTTCATTCATATTTTGTAAAATTGGGTTGAGTGCTTGTATTGGGGCTATCATTTATATTGAGAGATACCTTATTAGCCTACAAATTTCTTTGTTCTCTTGTGTGAGGGTTGGGTTGATTTTTGGGTAGAAAAATCAACCGAAATTGTAAAGGGTTGCCTCCTTGTCCTAGAAAAGGGGAAGATCAATTTAGTGAAATTGTTGCAAATCCTTAGTGAGACTAAGGTAGTGGATGTAGAGTTCATTTGGAACTTGAACCACTCTAAATCTCTTGTTCATCATTTTTAATTTGCCAATTTCCTCCACAATCCTTTAAAATTCCAATTCACCCCCTCTTGGTAATTATCGATCTTTCGATCCACTCAACAATTGGTATCAGAGCTTAACTCTTTGAGGATTAACAACCACAAGAGGAGATCCTTGGAAGAGTGTGATCATCAAAATATCAAGAGATGGCTTCAACCTCCGGTTCCAGCATGTACGAGTCACAATCAACCACCAAGCCTCCTTTCTTCAATGGTGACAACTATTCTTTTTGGAAGAATAAAATGAGGCTATTCATCAAGTCAAGTGACTATCTTGTGTGGGATGTCATTGAGGATGGGCCATACATTCCATTGAAGCAAGATGGTGAAGGCAAGATGGTGTTGAAGAAGAAAGCCGAAATGAGTGAAGAGGAGAGAAAGAAGATTCAAGTCAACGATAAAGCTCTCCACATGCTTTTTTGTGCTTTCGGTCCGAACATCTACTCAAAGGTCTCATCCATTGGAAGTGCCAAAGAAGTGTGGGACACACTTGAGACCACTTATGAAGGCACCAATGATGTCAAAGAAACTAAGATTGGACTTCTCAATCTTAGTTATGAAAACTTCAAGATGGAGCCCGATGAGACGGTGTCAAAGATGTTTGATCGATTCTCCACAATTGTCAACGGTCTAAAGGGATATGGAGAGATCATACCGGAAGACAAGCTTGTCCGGAAGCTACTCTATTCACTTCTCGAGTCTTGGGATGGGAAGAGAACCGCCATCATCGAAGCAAAGAACTTGAAGGCATTAAAGCTTGATGAGCTTGTGGGTTCTCTCCTTACTCATGAGATCATGAAGCAAGGAAGGGAAGATGAGAAGAAGAAAGAAGAGAAAAGGGTAGAGAAGCTTGAGGTTGAGAAGAAGAAGAAGATGGGAATAGCTCTCAAGGCTAAAGCTTCACAACATGATGAGAGCTCATCTTGTGAGGAGGATGAACTTGAAGAATTGGCTATGATAGCCAAACGATTCTCACGCTTTATGAGGTCCAACCGGGGAAGAAAAATCCAAAGGAAGATGGACTTCAAAAGCAAGAACAAAGAAGAAGGAAAGGATCCCATCATTTGCTATGAGTGCAAACAACCAGGCCACATCCGTTCGGAGTGCCCTCAACTCAAGAAGAAGGGCTTTGAGAAGAAGAAGAAACTCAAAGCCAAGCTTGCTACTTGGAGTGATGAGGAGTCACCGGAGGATGACGAACAAGAAGTGGCTAATCTTTGTCTCATGGCACTTGAGGAAGATTCCTCCTTGGTAACCTCTAACTCATCTACTTTAGATTTTTCATATGAAGAGTTAAATGATGCATATGATGAGTTACAAGAGGTATATGATGAATTAGTTGAGAAGTTTAAAGAGTCGGTCATTAAAAACAAGAAAATCATTTTAGAACTAAATGAGAAAAATGACTCACTCACTCAAGCTAATTCTAAATTTGAGAAAAAGATTTTAGGATTAAAAGATGAACTTAAATTTTTTCAAGATGAAAATGTTGATCTTAATAATCTTTTGTCTCAATGTAATAGTGAACACCAAAAGGTGTTGGGTGAGCTTAATGAGCTCAAAAAGTCTTTAAAAAATGTTGGTAGTGTCAAGCATGAAGTAGGAGAATCCTCTAGAACACACCAACCTAAGAAAAAGACTAATTACTACAAACAAGGTAGCTACCCTAGACATAGTAGAGCTAAAAGAATTAGAAGTGTATGGGTTCCTAAGGAACTTGTAAAATCTAATAATATTATTGCTATGTCATCTTGGATTCCTAAGGGAACCAAGGTTTTGGGAGCTAACACTCATGGACCCAAAATGATTTGGGTACCAAAAACCAAGGTTTAATATCTTTGTTTGTAGGGGGAGCATTGCTACAAGGCCAAAGCAGAAAGTCAAAACTCATGGTACCTTGATAGTGGATGCTCGAGGCACATGACCGGAGACAAGAGTCGATTCATGGATTTAAAGCCAAAAAGTGGAGGAGTAGTAACATTTGGTGACAACTCCAAAGGCCACATTAAAGGTATTGGCTCCATAGGTAATCACTCTACCATTATTATTGAAAATGTCTTATATGTCGATGGTCTTAAACATAATTTATTGAGCATAAGTCAATTATGTGATAAAGGATTTAATGTTTTATTTGATAAAAATGGTTGCAAAATTGTAGACATTAAATCTAATAATATTATGCTCATAGGTCATCGCATAGGAAACATATACATGGTGCATTTAGATGACATACATACATCTCATGCATGCTTAGTTGCTCAAAATGAAAATGATGCATGGTTGTGGCATAGGAAGCTAAGACATGCTAGCATTAGTGTTTTGGAAAAACTAGTCTCTCTAAATCTAGTTAGAGGTTTGCCCAAAATAAAATTTTCAAATGACAAAATTTGTGATGCATGCTCTAAGGGTAAACAACATAAGTCTTCCTTTAAATCCATTAATGATGTTTCTACTAGTAGATGCTTACAATTAATTCACATGGATTTATTTGGGCCAATTAGGACTATGAGCTTGGGTGGTAAATCTTATGATTTTGTGCTAGTTGATGATTTTTCTAGATTTACTTGGGTTCTCTTTTTAAGTACTAAAGATGAGGCTTTGGAAAAATTCATCACATTTTCAAAATTAACCCAAAATGATCTTGAACTTAGAATTTCACATATTAGAAGTGATCATGGAACCGGGTTTCAAAATTTAGGGTTTGAAGAATTTTTGAATGAAAATGGTATTAGCCATAATTTTTCGGCTCCTCGAACTCCTCAACAAAATGGGGTAGTTGAGAGGAAAAATAGAACTTTACAAGAAATGGCTAGAACTATGCTTTGTGAAAACAATTTACCTAAATATTTTTGGGCGGAAGCCACAAACACCGCTTGTTATATTGTAAATCGAGTAATGATTAGGCCAATTTTAAAGAAAACACCTTATGAGATTTTAAAATCTAAAAAGCCTAACATTAGCTATTTTCACCCTTTTGGGTGCAAGTGTTTTGTTTTAAATAATGGAAAAGACAACTTAGGTAAATTTGATGCAAAAAGTGATGAAGTTATTTTTATAGGTTACTCTTTAACCTCTAAAGCCTATCGAGTATTTAACAAAAGAACTTTAGTAGTAGAAGAATCTATTCATGTTGTATTCGATGATAACCTCCTTCCTAGGAAGGATTCTTGTGATGATGATGATGTAGGAATCATAAATGCCTTTGATGGAGGTCAAACTTCAAAGGAGGATGAGATTCCAATAAAGGAAGAGGACTCACAAGATCCACCTCTTGAAGCCTTGAAGGACTTGGCGATTGAGGAAAAGGAAGTGAGCTACCCAAGGGAGTTGAACTATGTCAAAGATGGTGAAATCTTGGGTGATCCATCCAAGGGGGTAACCACTCGTTCTTCTCTTAGATTAATGAACCATGTTGCATTTATCTCATGCATAGAGCCTAAAAATATAAAAGAAGCATTGAAAGATGACTTTTGGATTATGGCTATGCAAGAAGAGTTAAATCAATTTGAGAGAAGTAATGTATGGACATTAGTTGTTAGGCCTAGTAATCAATCTACAATAGGAACTAAATGGGTCTTTAGGAACAAACTAGATGAGAGTGGTAACATTGTGAGAAATAAAGCTAGACTTGTAGCACAAGGTTACACTCAAGAAGAGGGAATAGATTTTGATGAAACCTATGCACCCGTAGCTAGAATGGAAGCCATTAGGATGTTGCTTGCATATGCATGTTATCATAATTTCAAGCTTTTTCAAATGGATGTTAAAAGCGCATTTTTAAATGGTTTTATAAATGAAGAAGTGTATGTGGAACAACCACCGGGTTTTGAAGATTCAAAATTTCCAAATCATGTTTTCAAACTTACCAAAGCTCTTTATGGTTTAAAACAAGCTCCTAGAGCTTGGTATGAAAGGCTTTCAATTTTTTTGATTGAAAAAGGTTTTGAAAAAGGTAAGGTGGACACTACACTTTTTATAAAAATGTATAAAAATGACATCTTAGTAGTTCAAATTTATGTTGATGATATTATTTTCGGTTCTACTAATGAATGTCATTGTCAAGAGTTTGCTAAGTTAATGCAAGGTGAATTTGAGATGAGCATGATGGGGGAGCTCTCATTCTTTTTGGGACTCCAAATCAAGCAAAAGAAAGATGGCACCTTCATCAACCAAGCAAAATACATAAAAGATATGCTCAAGAAGTTCGGCTTGGAGAATGCAAAGCCTCAAGCCACTCCTATGAGCTCATCTACAAAGCTTGACAAAGATGAAGGAGGTAAGTGTGTTGACTCTAAGCTTTATCGTTCTATGATTGGATCTTTGCTTTACCTTACCGCAAGTAGACCGGATATCTTGTTTAGTGTTTGCTTGTGTGCTAGGTTTCAAGCTAGTTCTAGAGAGTCTCACCTTATAGCCGTTAAGAGAATCTTTAGATACCTTAGAGACACTCCTTGTTTAGGCCTTTGGTATCCTAGAGACTCTACCTTCAACCTTCATGCTTACTCGGATGCGGATTATGGGGGTTGCAAAATTGATAGGAAAAGTACTTCGGGAACTTGCCAATTCTTAGGTAGTATGCTCATATCTTGGTTCTCTAAGAAACAAAATAGTGTAGCCTTATCTACCACCGAAGCCGAGTACATATCCTTAGGGAGTTGTTGTGCTCAAGTCCTTTGGATGAAGCAACAACTCTTAGATTATGGTATTAAAGTTGGAACCATACCCCTAAAATGTGACAACACTAGTGCAATATGCTTAACTAAAAATCCCATCCAACACTCTAGAACCAAACACATAGAAATAAGGCATCATTTCATTAGAGATCATGTCCTTAAGGAAGATGTGGTTATAGAGTATGTAGACACCTTGAATCAATTAGCGGACATTTTTACAAAACCCTTAGACAAAGAGCGTTTTTGGTCCCTTAGGAGAGAGTTTGGTCTAGCTAGCCTATCTTGACCTTTTAGGACCTCTTTTGTGCTTAAATATGCTTGATTTTGTGAAATGCCATGTTGATGTGTTTAAACTCCTAATTTCATCCATGCTTATAGTTAGGGGGAGTATGTTTATGCTTAAATATGTTTTGCCTGCTCATTCATGATATTTATGCATGTTAGGCCTCTTAAAATTTCATTTTTCTGCATTTTTAGAGCCTCATCTGCACTTCCAGGCCCAGGTGTATCGAAACGGGTGAACCTGTTTCGATACGGATACCTTAAATCTAGCTCTGAGAGAAGGGCGTTTCGAAACGCCTCAAAAGCGTTCCGAAACGTTTTTGATTCTGCCAAGGGGTGTATCGGAACGTGTTCTGATACGGGTCAAAGGGGTTTCGATACAGTCAACACCGTATCGAAACGCTATGTTTATGGTCTTAAATCAGTCAAAACCCTAGCCGCCCCGTTCCGAAACGGTCTTCACCGTTCCGAAACGGCATTGCGGACTACTTTAAATTGGGGCTTTTAATGATAAAGTTTACTTTCTATAAAACTCTAAAACCCTAAACCGCCTCCCTCTCTATAAATACCCTCTCAAACTCTTTGATTTTCACAAAATTGTAAGGGGTTTTCCTCTACAACTCAAGTCTAAGCAAGTTTCATCAATCTTGTGCAAGGATTTTTCTCAAATCATCCAAAATCCCAAACTAAGGTAATTTTTCTACTTTTCTTTTTTCTTTCAATTTATGTTCGAATCTTAGGTTAGAAAATTTTATTTTTGTATAAATTATATGTTTTTGTTGTGGGTTTTCAAAATCTTGTAAAAAAAATTTCAAATCTCAAAATTTTTGATTCGAATATAAAATTTTTCAATCGTATTTTTTTTAAACTGTTTTTTATTTTAATTTTGTTTTCAAAAACCTAAGTGGGATTTATTATTGGATTGATTTTAAATATCAATGCATACACTTAATTTTAAACCACTTGCTTAATGTTTTTAGATGGCGGATCAATCGAACAAAAAGCGCAAGGCCGTTCAATCCGGTGATTCGAGCATTCGTCCAAATATTACGATGCTTTTTCAGAAATCTCTTAAAACTCCGGAGGCACGTGCTCGTTTCTCTTATGTCAAGGATTTTGCAATTCGCAAGGAACGTGTCATTGATCTTGAGTTCCTCAATTCCGAGCGATTTCTTTTCCGTTATCTCGCTCGTTTGGATGAGTGGAATCTCATGCATCTCTTGAGCCTTCCGGATGTTCGCTACAAAAACATGGTACTCATCTTTTACTCTAATGCTCGTTTTCTTTATGATGAGACCAAAACCGAGATTATAGGAATTGAGTCATCTTTATTGGGCAAAAAGTTTGTTGTTAATGTTGCTCTTTTGGAGTCTGCTCTTAAACTTAAGGATGAGGGTCTTGAGGATGAACGCCACTTTGGCAATTTTACCGGAAAAGCACTTTTCTTGGATGTGCACGATCGTGTTCTCCACTTGATGGTTTCTTGGTTCATTCGACCTTCCGGAGGTAAATACTCCCACATCCGTCAAACCGATCATTTTTGGCTAAAGTGTTTCCGTAAGGGTGAGCGCCCAAATGTGCCTAAGATTATTTTTGCCGAGATAGTCAATAATATTAAGCTTATTGACACAAATGAGTTGAAGTCTTTCACTTATGGCATAGTCTTGAGCGCCTTATTTCATGATCTTGGCATCGATTGTTCTTATGACTCTCCGGAACCTCGCAAGACCAAGATTGGTGAGTCATCCCTTCTCAAGTCCGGGTTCCAATATGTGAATGGTATTTGGGAAAGAGTTGATAGAGAAGCGGATCCTCCTCTCGTTGCTCCTCCACCGCAAGTTCAAGCCGCAAACAATGATGCCCTCACGGCTTTCCTTACCGAGCGATTCAATGCCTTGGACTCTCGGTTTGATGCTTTGGACACTCGCATTACTTCGGGCTTTGAATCTATGGGAAATCGGTTGAAGAATGTCGAGGATCGTCTTCATTCTCTTGAGACTTCTCATTCCAACTTGGACCTATCCTTCTCCACGCTTTATGGGCAATGGACGAAGTTTCACCGTTCTCAAGTCAAGAGCGATGATGATACTTCAGATGATGATGACGAGGCTTAGGATATTTATCTCATATCATATTATCTATGCATTTTAGGATTAAGGTTGCATCTTTATGTTTTCTCATGTTTTAGGACCTATGCTTATGGCTATTTTATTTGGGATTTTATGTTTGAACTTAATGTTTGAATTATGTTTTGGATATTTTGATTATGAATTTATAATATGGTTGCTTATTATTGCTTATTGGTACTAATCCTTTATCTTCTCTATGAGCTTTTATTGTTCTTTTTGATCTAACAAAAAGGGGGAGAAGAAATTTAAGAGCCACAACACTTTAAACTAAAATTTGTTTTTAAATCTTAAAAGGTTTTAAAGGTTTACTTGGATTTCAAATCAAATTTTTTTCTAAACTTTAAAAAACCTATCTTAAATTAAGGGGGAGTTAGAATATTTTCAAAACTTTCAAAATTCTCAAAAATTCTAACTTTGGTTTTGTTATATCAAAAAGGGGGAGATTGTGAAACAAGTATTTTAATTTTGATATAACTAAAAACCTAAGGACTAAATTGAAAAGGTCAAAACGAATTTTAAGTCCTCAAAATATCCCCATATAATTTTTATATTATGCCCAAGTTAAAAACAAGTCCTTCAAATATTTTTCTAAGTGTTTCAAGCCAAAACAGTGAATTTTAAGCACCCATTTCGAAACGGCCCTCAGGCGTTTCGAAACGTTTTCATCACTGTCGACCATCGTTCCGAAACGTGTATCGAAACAATTTCACTCGTTTCGAAACGGATTCACTCGTTTCGAAACTGTTCTTCATATTTGATTTAAAAAGGACTACAACGGTTCAAATATATGCTGAATTTTTAAATATTAAGAGGGTGTTTCGAAACGGATCAAGCCCGTTCCGAAACGACCCTTGACAGTAGCATTTTCGTTTCGAAACGGATCCAAAGCGTTTCGAAACAGGTTTCTATATTATTTTGAAAATATGACCGTTGTAAGATTTTAACTAACTTTTTGAAACCGTTAAGGCGTTTCGAAACGGGCTAAGACCGTTCCGAAACGACCCTTGACAGTGGCAAAATCGTTCCGAAACGGCCCTAAGGCGTTTCGAAACGGGCTCTTAAATGCACCCCAACGACTCTTTCTATTTTAGTTCGTTCCGAAATAGGTTCCCCGTGTTCCGAAACGGGTTGGTGCAGACTGCATTTATGGTGGCAAGAGAGGGTTCCAACGGCTCCATTTATGTTCCCAACCACCCAAACGGCTAGAAATCAATGAGAAGGTATAAAAGAGACATCCAAAAGCATCAGCAACAACTATTTTGATCCTAAAGCAAACATCCAAACATCAAATTCAAGCAATTGAGCAAAAATCCCACTTTGTGTAAAAATCCCAATTTGTGTTCTTCATTCATATTTTGTAAAATTGGGTTGAGTGCTTGTATTGGGGCTATCATTTGTATTGAGAGATACCTTATTAGCCTACAAATTTCTTTGTTCTCTTGTGTGAGGGTTGGGTTGATTTTTGGGTAGAAAAATCAACCGAAATTATAAAGGGTTGCCTCCTTGTCCTAGAAAAGGGGAAGATCAATTTAGTGAAATTGTTGCAAATCCTTAGTGAGACTAAGGTAGTGGATGTAGAGTTCATTTGGAACTTGAACCACTCTAAATCTCTTGTTCATCATTTTTAATTTGCCAATTTCCTCCACAATCCTTTAAAATTCCAATTCACCCCCTCTTGGTAATTATCGATCTTTCGATCCACTCAACAATCTTGTTTATTAATAAAACCATTATTATTATTATTATTATTCCAGTCTTATTCTGTGCATATATAAATAAATTGAATTATAATAAAGTCCTTAGAATAATATAGTTATTCTTGAATGTCCTTAGTCGAGAATTATTGTGGGCATGGACAACAATAATATATTAAGACTAATATGTAGTTGATTGATAACAAAGTGTTGTTATTGACATAGATATGTCAAAATCAATACATAAGTATGTGTTAGAGAACGACATACTGGATTGACCCGCTATGAGCATGTTTCTTGGATTATTATGTGACATTCACAATATTGCTCATGGTGATAACTAAGTGTATAATCCTCAGACCTGAGATCATCATTATTTCAATATCGAGAGTGACATATTTTGATGCAATCAAACGTGTGCTGTAACAGACTACACTATAAAGACTGATATTGGATATGTCACACTCTATATAGCGAAATATGGTTGATGAAGATAGGATTTGTCCCTTCTACATAACAGGAGTAATATCGTAGGCCACTTAATTGAGTGAGACTAGAAAATACATGATCATGCTTGAATAAATTGATATGAGATATCATAGTTATTCATTTACCATAGTCTACTCAAGATATCAAGAAATATTAGATGGACTATACAAGTGTGACCACTACACCAGACTGAGTTTTTAGCGGCGTTTTTCTTGCTCTATAGCGGCGTTTGTAAGCGCCACTAAAAAAATTGGTGGCGCTAGTAAAAGCGTCGCAAAAAGTTTTGGTGTAAGCGGCGGCGCAAAAGATAGCGACGTTTATGTGAAAAAAAAATGACATGAAAATCTATGACCTATAGCGGCGTTTGGATATTAAAATGCCAGGAATGTAATGGATTTTGCGGCTATTATTTTCACAAACGCCGCAATAGATCATGACCTATAGTGGCATTTGAGGGACAACATGCCGAGAATGTAATGGATATAACGGCGTTTTAGGACACAAACTTCGCAAAAAAGTCCTGACCTATAGCGACGTTTTCCCCCCAAAACACCTAAAGCTATGTTTTATTGGCCCTTATTCTAGAAAATGCCGCTAGGCTTACTGCCTTTACAAAACCTAATTTTTAGTGTTAATACTACCCAAATTTATCATGTAAAAAATAATAGTAAAATGAAGTAGAAATACTTATCAACCAACCAACACAAATGAAGTAGAAATAATACTAAAATGTAATTTAACATTTAAGATGTTCGACGTTTAAAATATAGTTCAAAGTTCATTACAATGTACACATAAATGATCTAAGATGGAAGATTCTTCTTTAACATCGCCATCAATTCTTGAAATTTATTATGGAGAGCCCGATACGCTGCTTCTCTTTCAGAGTCTCGCTTTTGTCTCTTAGCTTCTCTTGCAGCTTCTCTCTTTTCTCTCTCAAGTTCCTTCGCTTCTCTCTCAGCTTCCTTCGCTGCTACTTCGACTTTAAATTAAGCTAACTGTTGTTTTAAACGATTAACTTCTGCTTGCGAAGATTGGCTCTATGATGGCATGTACTGAGATGACATAGGTCCAAAATATCTTATTGGAGTAATGAACGATCCTTGATAGCGAACCGACCATATCTTTCAAGACCCAAAACATCAGCAATAACTTGATTTTCCATCTCATGCATATTAGTAGAACCATTAGTTGAAGCCGTAGCTTCATACTCCGCCCTTTTTTCTCTCAATTTCATTTGATAATCAAATAAAAATTGTTAACAAATTCAAAAGATTATTTAAAATAAAAATGTTATACTATTGATATAAATATAACATAATCCATATTTTTATCCAACAAATATACCATAATATCTACAGCTTCAGGAGTCATAGGAGAGCCATCTTTTTTTGTGTGTGTAATGTTGAAGAGCTTTATCCGTCCAATACTAGTACCGGTCGCAACTTGCTACAATGTATAATAGAAATTAGTACTTACGAAAAAGTAATACATCATTGAAACAATCAATAGTTAAAAAAATACCTCGTCATTAGCTATACGAGCAAAGCTCGTCGACCCAGCAGTGTGAATAAACTTATGTTGTTGTCTGCTAGCAACTCCAATACGCTCTCGCTCCTACAATTTAAAAGTTACATTGCGTATAAAGTCAATGTTAAAATGATATAGTATTATTTTTTAAAAGTGGATTGATCATACCTATCCTTTAGTTGAACTCCAAAACCTAACTGCATCTTTCCATTGATATCAGAGCATTCTTGGTGGGACATTTTGTAGCTTTTCTTGAAGGCTGAGATTATTTTTAAAATATGTCTTCTTCAATGCGCTCTTATGGTCTCTCCATTTCTTACTTATTACATTTTTCAAATAGTCATCTGAAACCTCGAAAGAAAATTAATCCTACAAATTACACAGTCAAAGTAGATATCATTATTATGTAACTATAATGAATTATATATTACAATGATATTATTACCTTAACCAGATCCAGAGCTTGATTTTTGTTACTATTCGGCATTTGATGGCATGACTCATAATTGATTGGCAAAATCGTAGAATTGCGTGCAACAATGCCTAAGTAACTGGCCAAAACACGTGCTTCTTCCCCAATTGGTTGGCCAACATCATTACGTGAAACTTTCACACGTTCTCCAGGAGGAAGCTCGTACAATTCATTCAATGTTGTGCGCCCTCTAGCCTTGCGTCTTCGACCATTGTCACATGTATAAGAAATAATTTAGTACAATTTATAATATCAAGTCAATAGTTATAAGTTATATTAAAGTGTTGCACAATACCTTCTATTTCCATATTCTCAACTGTTTCCGGAACTTCTAAAGATCCAACAACGAAAGAATTCTCATTATTTGCTATTTCCGCCTAGGCATAATATCTGCAATAAACAAACAAAAACTTTTACTACCAAATGACAATATTATTAATGTGTGTATTCAACATCAAGTTAGAAGTTATAATATTATAAGTTAATAAATAAATCTTACTACATTGTTATGTACTCAATTTTCATTAAAATATTCATCCATGTCATCTCGAACCGATTGGAATTGGGAACTAGAAAAACTGATTGTTTCATCTATGTTTTGTGCTGCAAAAGGCAAAGTTTCTGATCTTGTTTCAATGTCATCTCCACTTCCATCCCCGATGTCTATCAAGTCTCTAAGGGTGTTGCGGAGTACAACAGACCAACCTTTATCCAATGGATCATGACAATAGAAAACTTGTTTGACTTGAGAAGAAAATACATATGGTTCATCCATCAATTGTTGAAATGTGTGAATTAATTGAGAGAAGTTCACCATTGTAAAATCAAATTGATCTTTTTTGTTGCCTCGAGTAGTATTTACATCAGCCCAATCACAACGAAATAACACAACCTTTCGTTTGCCATAATAATCCAACTCAATAATGTCTGTAAGAATTCCATAATATTCAACATCTCCTTCTACATGATGATTTTCCCTAGCACTATCATAACTTGTAGTTGAAGAAGTAACAACTACTCTACAATTTTGTGTCCTCCGTAATCTTTCTCGAGATTTCGTGTAGGACCTAAACTCATTAATGAGAAAGGTATTATATCTTTTAACACTTATGTACGGACCTTGAGAAAGCCATTTAACTACTTCGCTAACTTCTCTCCTACCTCAAACCTATTACATGTAAAAGGTGATTTAATTAGCATTAATATTAATATATTAAAACAAGAATAGTTATACATTAGTTACGTGTCGTACGAAGATTTAGTTGCTTACCGTCTTTCCTAACCATTCATAGAAAGTTTCTGTAAACAACTTATGAATCTCTCGTTGATGTAATCTTCTGGAGCGTGCACGAGATTGCAACTCTTCTTTAAACTCACTACAAAGTAGGTTATGTGGTTAAAGAATGAGAAATATAAAATATGAACTGAATACATTATGAATTATATTGTAAAACTTACATGCGTAAGGGCTTTATTGCGTCATGATGGAAAAGAACATATCGATGTGCTTGTATCCAAGATTTATCATCTAACTATACAATTTCAACTTTGCCGAGTGGTTCACCGTAACTTGCAAACAGATAAGTCTCAGCTAAGTTATTAGTATTGCACATATCATTTCTATTTGGCCTATTAAATCTCGTTTCAACATCCTCCAAATACCTAGAACAAAAACTCATACACTCTTCTACTAAATACCCTTTAGCAATTGATCCTTCTGGATAACGATTATTGCGACAGTAAGACTTCAACTTGCATAAGAATCTAGACGGGAAATAAAGACAACATTATATGAATAGTTATAAATAAAATAAATATTTAATAATGATTGAATACATATTAGATAATTCGTACCTCTCTATAGGATACATCCACCGATAAAACACTAGTCCACCAACTTGTGCTTCGTGAGGGAGATGAACCAACAAGTGCACCATAATTGTGAAGAATGAAGGTGGAAATATGTTCTCCATCTAGAATAAAGTCAAGGCGACTCGATCTTGCATTTTCTCAAGTTCTTCAACGATCAAAACTTTCCCACATATAGCTTTCATTACATTAGAAAGCTCAATTATACAAGACGTCACCTCATGTGACATACAACTCCATAATGCAACATGTAGTAAATCTTGCATCAAAATGTGATAATCATGTGACTTTAGAAAATAAAGTCTTCGATCTTTAACACTGACACATCGAGATATATTAGATGCATACCCATCTAGGACCTTTATATCCTTTAACACCGTGAAGAACACTTCATTCTGTTTCTTCGACATCACAAAAATAGAAGGCGATAACGGAGATTTTCCATTAGGAAGTACATGAGGATGAAGATCATGCCGAATTCCCATGTCAACTAAGTCCAGTCAACTCTTTAGATTGTCTTTAGATTTTTCATCGACATTGAGAATGGTCCCGATAATATTCTCACAAACATTCTTCTCAATATGCATGACATCAAGATTATGTCTCAAAATGTTACGCTTCCAATAAGGCAACTCGAAGAAAATACTTCTTTTTTTCATAACTCTGCTTCATTTGGATCATCCTCTTCATCAAACTCATCATCACTAAGTTTTTCAACCTCACGGTCAGACACCTATTTTGTCTTTTTCTTTGATCGTGGGTTCGGTGGTTAGCTCGTCTTTCCATAAGTGAACTTGATATGTTTCAACATTGATAAGATATCAGACCCGATTGTTTGCTTAGGAGATTTTCTAAAATCTTCAGTACCATCAAACATATCCTTTTGATATCTAAATCTATGATTTTTATCGAACCACCGACGATGTTCCATGTAAGAGAACTTCTTTCCATGATACAACCACTTCGAACATGTCTGTGCAGCACAACAAGGACAAGCATAACGACCTTTGGTACTCCACCCAGATAAATTTTCATAAGCAGGGAAATCATTAATAGTCCATAATAAAACTGCACGCAAATTAAAGTTATCCTTCTTCAACACATCATATGTTTCGACGCCCACCCATAATTGTTTCAACTCCTCAATAAGAGGCTGCATGTAGATGTCAATATCATTCCCAGGACCTTTCTCACCTGGGATTATCATAGATAAGATAAAGGATAATTGTTTCATGCAAATCCACTAGGGTAAATTATAGGGAACAAGCACAAAAGGCCAAGTACTGTACGAAGTACTCATGATTTTAAAAGGATTAAACCTGTCAGATGCAAGACCGAGCCTGACATTTTGAGGATCTCCTACAAAACTTGGAAATTTTTGGTCAAATGACTTTCAAGCTAAACAATCCGCAGGATGCCTTAATAATTCATCATCGATTCGTCCATCATGATGCCACCTCAAAAAATCGGCAGTCTTTGAAGACATAAAAAGTCTTTGAAGCCTGGGTATTAGAGGAAAATATCGCAAAATCTTTACTGGCTTCTTTCTTGATCGTGCTTCAACTTCGTCCTCACTCATATTTTCTGTGTCCCCATTCATCCATCGAGATTTACCGCATACATAACAAGACTCTTGTTTTTTTATCACCCCAATACAACATACATTCATTCGCACAACTATGGATTTACTCATAACCAAGGCCCAAACCTGTAATTATTTTTTTCATATATTTTCCGGAATGAGAAATTTTTGCAAAAGGAAACATTTCATTCAAAAATTCTAATAATTGTGTAAACGAATTACCAGCCCATCCTCCCAAGCATTTTAAGTGGAAAAGACGAATAGAAAATGAGAGTTTTGAATATTTTGATCCCCTCATAAAGTGGCTCATTCATTTCATTCAGCAAATTGTAAGAATTTACCACTTCTCCATTTGGCTCTTGAACACATCCACTTCTTCCCATCTCGGTGAAATCATTAAAATCAATATCACAATCATCTTCTCTAACATATTGATAATAATCATGCATATTAAATGCATCTCACAACATACCCTCCATGTCATATTCTCTAAGAGATCTACGATGAGAATTAGGAGGATAAGACGGTGTACTCGTGTAAGAATCTCTACGAGGTGTCAACTCTCCATGAAATACCTATTTTCTATAGCCCGAAACAAAGTCGGTCACAATTAGATGTTCGTGTACAACTTCACGAGTGTACCAATTAATGTTAGCACACTTCTTACAAGGGCAAAGAATCTTATTCTCTTTGCTTGCATTCGCAAAAGCAAAATTCAGAAAAGTTTGAACTCCATTTCGATAGTCAACGCTTACCCTTGGCAAATTCATCCAACTCCTATCCATTTTGTATTTCTGAAATATCCATTTCAAATGTTAATTGCTAATACTAAAAAAATAAAAGTCCGCAAAGTTTAACCTATCATGGTGCATATTTGAATGATAAAGAGATATGTAACTATTATATTATCAATTAAGTAAAAGCCAAGTTAAATATATAAAGTACCTATCAGTCATACTTAATCCACTTGATCTATTTAAAGAAAATCAACCAAACATGAAAATTCGAGAGAAAGTTGCCTGTTAAGAAAAACCATCGTTTGCCAACAGAGAATTTAACAATAAATTTGCAGCTCAATGCAGATATGTGGGAACTCTCTCAACCTATTCAAAAATGGTCATATCGTTAGATTTCTAGCAAAGACTGAACCTTGATCAAATGATAGGTTCATATCCATGCAAGTTCCATAAGTGAGCATGGGAATGAATCTGACAAAGGTTGTTGAGTATTACTAGATAGAAAGAATGTGTCCACAAACAACTTTTTTAAGTAACAAAAATTATCTTAATCTAATAAGATTAAGGTATAGTGCATCCGAAGGTAGTACCAATTGAATGAAGAATCAAACATGTATAACCAAATGACCTAATTATGGTTCCTACATGTGAAATGAAAAAAATACTGCAGATAAAAGGTAGTATAAAATTCCAACACTCGTATAGTTAAAACAATAAAGTTCACTGATCAGGAGAAATGATTACATAAAGTTCAATATTTGAATTCTTCAAAACCCAATGGAGTAATAGTTAAGCAAATGGAATCGCAAAGTATCACAATTGTCAATTCAATATAGGCATTTGATTCGTTTTGTTCTCAATGGTCAGTTGACTGGAATTACTTATGTCAAATCAAACTCTTTTTTTAACTTCAATTCCCCGTAGGCCTCAGCCTCCTTGTACCAAACTAAATAAATACACTACTACATAAATCTTAAAAGAAATAGGGTAAACTATACTAATGACCACCGAAGTATAGGGTTGGTATAGATTTGACCACTATATTTTTAATTGTGTTAAATATACCATATAACAATTTAATTGGTTTCAATGTAGCCACCTGCCGTAAAATCCTAACGGAAAGATGATGTGGCAGTTAAAAACAATTGGTATAATTACACATTTAATTACATAGGCATTCTATCAATTTAGTCCTAATTTTTATTTAATAAAACAATTAATTATTTAATTAAGTGATGTCACGTGTCACCACCTCATTGGAGGACTTTAACTATTTATATTTTACTCTACAATGAGGTGGTGACACATGGCATCACTTAATTATATAGTTAATTGTTTTATTAAATAAAAATTAGGACTAAATTGATAGAATGCCTAAGTAATAGGGATTAAATGTGTAATTATATCAATTGTTTTTAACTGCCACATCATCTTTCCGTTAGGATTTAACAGCAGGTGGCTACATTGGAACCAATTAAATAGTTATGTGGTATATTTAACACAATTGAAAATATAGTGGTCAAATCGACATCAACTCATAGTTCGGTGTTCATTAGTATAGTTTACCCAAAGAAATATATAGTCAAAAATTCTTCTTTTCTTCGTAACTTATAATTGTCATAAACACCAGAACATTATATTAGGTATCAAAGAAGTGAAACCTTCTTCATTGCTCCATTTTGGCATGCATGCCATAAATGACAAGAAATAGAAGGCATCTAGCTTTCTCCATATTGAGCAAAATTAGTACAGGAAGAGAAAGCTTATGTTGAACTGTTACTCCACAAAGGAGTCCAAAATGAATATAAGTTTGAGCACATCGAAAATCAAGTTTAAAGAAACAAAATATCAATCAATGAGAAAGATAATAAAAAAGAGCACCAAACAAACAGATTTGTTTCGATTCAGCACATCTTACCAATACAAGAAACTGTCTTCTTTCTAACACTAGCTTGATTGGAATTCAATTGTGAAAGCAATGCATTCAGAAGTATCTCATGATCAGTTGCCATAAGATTTCCGAACTTGTGAAGAACATCACATAAAATGTCAAGACATTCACATTTCATTTCTGTGCTAGTCCCCTGCAAAAATATTAAAATAAATAACCATGAATACAAAATATTGAAAGCAAGCAGGAAAAAATGTAATGTTTATATTTCTTTCACTGCAAAAAGACAACACTACCAAAGTGATATCAGCCGTAAGGTTCATCCCATTCTCATGGTCTTATATATGATTAGCATGATGAAACAGTAAAAGAAGTATTTATGAGAAATTTACGAGGCATATATCATTGTCCATTAATCATAGTGGAATTAAATTTCTGCACCGGAATGTAGCAGAAAAAAAAGAGAAACTAAAGCAGTCCTTCAAAAGGAACACTTTCATGGTGGAATTCACTGAAGATGTGAATCACAAAGCATTGACATGTAGTGTTAGGAAACCTACCCCGCCAGTGATTCCTCTTATTAATTGAGGAGAAAGAGAAATTAAAACAGATTGTGCAAGAGATGGTGTAGAGATTTCAGCAATGATTGTCTTCAAAGCTATGCTCGCAATGTCACGGTGCTGAACACTATCGAAATGAATTTGCCATTTTCTTCAAACTCTATATATTTCTTTTGAGACTGCGAGGCGAACGGAATCTGCTTGAGGTACGACGGCGAGGCGAGCGCTTGGTCGACGGGATGAGTAGCACGGCGAGGAGGGAGCACGCGGAGTTTTAATTTTTTTCCTATTGCGGCGTTTTCGTTAACAAACGCCGCCAAAAGCGACTTATCGCGGCGTTTTACACAAAACAGCCACTAAAACAAAATCACTTGCAACGTTTATACTACCAAACACCGCTACTTCCTTTACTACAGCGGCGTTTTATTTGAAAACGCCGGTAAATATTTTATTTTGTGACGTTTGACACCAAAATGTCGGCATTAGTTAAATATTAGCGGTGTTTGTTAAGAAAACGCCACGAGAAGTGCCGCTGTAAAACAAGTCTGGTGTAGTGGACTAATCCATGACTTGTGTTCGGTCTAAATATAAGGACAAAAGTATGTAATACATAAAAGAAGTTAATCATGGAAAAAGATAAATTCGAATCACGACTTCATATGCCACTCATTGTTTGTAATATTAGAATTGTTCTAGATATTACAACTAACGTTACATGAACCTACAAGGGTCACACTTTATGATTGAAACGAACAAATATCGACTAGATAGAATGTGTACAAACTTGTTGTACACGTAATAATTATTAAAGACGAAATTATTACAATTATTGTAATTATGAATAATCTCGTTTATATATATATTTTAATAATTAGATAATTATTGTAGTTATCAAACACTATTAATATATATATATATAGTATATTTAATGAATCCGAATTTAATTAGAATTAGTTTTTTTTAATGCTATATAAAGGCATAGGGTCAGCAGCCAAAGTATATTTTTTCAAAAAATCGCTCTAACAGTTAGAGAAGAGAAAATATTGTTTGTTTCGTTCAGATGGACTGCGTAGAGGTCGGAGCACTATTGTGACGACTTAGATTCGATTTGGTTTATCCTAACTCCCTAAGGATATCAAGATACCAGATTTTTAAGGTAATATTTCATCCCTCCTCACCCTGAATTCTTTCCTTATACATGAATCACTGACGAAATTCGGCGGATAATTTTTCATTGCGCCATGCGGTGTACCGACATTTTCCAACACTTCATGTTAGCCAAATGGAAAGCCGAGGTCGAGGGAGAAATCGAAAGGCGAGTCGAAAGGATTTTTGGGGCCATGTTTCGAAAAAGGGCGGTTGGGCGAGTTGGCAGCCAATTAAAATAAAATTACGGGTGAAATCAGTGATTCAGCTCAACTTCTCGGAGCGAGAGAAGGGAGCGAATTAAGCATATAAAAAGAGAGGCATGTGTCAATAAGACGACGACAGTAAAGTCCGATGGACCTCAACCGTTGAGTTTAAACATAACTGCGTCGACTTTAGAAATTTCTATTATTGTTGATTGAGCTCTCTAGATTGAAAAAATTAGGGGCGTTGGCAAAGGCATTGGAGAATTCAGTGACTGAATTTTTTGCCAGCAAGGAGATAAAGCAAAAAAATCTGATTTTGAAGAAATGAAAAGGGAAAAAAAAAGAATGAAATGGAAATTAAGGATTTCATGAGAGAGAGAAGAAGATGAATGAAAAAAAGAGAATGCAATCTAATCTGTAAAACATTCATTATAATTTTCTGTTTTATAAAAAATATGAAATTGTAATAATGTCCTTTGTGTTTTCTTTATTTTTTAATTTATTATGAAAAAGAAAAAAAATAAATTATTTTAATGTCCCTTAACTTTATTTTTTTTTTTGCAAAAAAGTGGCACGTGGCATCACAAGAAGTGCCACGTGTCCATGACACATCATGCAATAATAGTGTTAGCATCCTGAGGCATTTTAGATGACTGAAATAAACTACAAGAAGCACATTGAACACGTTCAAAGTTTAGGCACCACATTGAAATTTCTGTCAAAGTACATGAAATATTGGTACCATTATCCCTTGAAGTAATGGTATGGTAATAGTTTTAAAAAGGATTAATCATGCAGTTTGTCTCTAAAGTATACATTTTGTTTCGAATTATATCTTAAAGAACTTTTCGAGGCGTTTTACCCTTTAAACCTACTACTTAGAAACATTTAAAAATATCAAAATTAAAATTTCAATTATAGTTGTGAGGCTAAATGAAATACTTCCCATTATTTTAATATGTCACATAACCCTCTTAACTGTAGCTAAAAACACAATGTTTATTTTTTAATAAAATTAAAGTTTAACACGAATTTTGTAATATTTAAAAGTTAAGCAATTAAAATAAACATTTTAACATAGATTAACGATCATCTATGAATCTCATTCATTAAAATCTACTGATACATAGGACGAGTCTACCACGTGCGACGAACACTGCTGAACATCACTAACGTTGAACACTATTAAATTAATTAATAAATATTAAAAATTTTAAAGACTCGATATACAATTAAATTATTTTTCATATATATTAAAATTTTGATTTTTTTAATAAGGATAAACTACATATTTAGTACCTCACCTATTTTCGTATTTATATTTTGGTACCCAAACTAAAAAAGACATTGAAGTATCAATATTATAGGCGATTATACCAAAGCTTGGTCTCTTCACCGGCGAATCATTCACCATCTTTTTTCTGCTTTCTCAACTCTCCAACGAACAATGAAGCTTCTTTTTTTCACATACAAAAATGGTGAATTTTCAAGCAATTAAGTAGCTGAAACACGAACATTTTTAAAAATAAAACGTAAAAGAATACACAGGTGAGAAATCATGTTGATTCCAAAAAGCCAAAATTTTCACTTGTTTTCTTATGAAAATTCCAAACTTTTCACTCTTTTTTCATGAATAATAGTTTTTGTTTAAATTTTTTGTACGTTGAAGGTTATAGAAAAGCTCGAGACACGATCTATGATTAAACTAGGATCTCTAAAAAATTAGAAAATTAAAAAAAATTGTCCACGGATTTTCAAGAGGGTATGTTATTGTTTATATATACTGCTGCTACATTTTTTTCCTTTTCATTTAAATTTCCATATGATTTTTTTATTTGTTGGAACTAATTTAGAGAGAAAAAGGTGAGAATGCACGAGTAGTTAATGATAATGATGGTGAAGGAAGAGGATTGCATTCCGGTGAAAACGTTCTGCAAAAACATGTTGCATTCTTTGACAGAAATCATGACGGCTTTGTTTGAATTTTTCGTTTTCGGTTTGTGTTTTCAAAACGGAATTCGAGCAATTGGGGTTGGTTATTTACTGTCTTTGGTCAGCTCCTTCTTTATCAACGTTGTTCTCAGTCGCAAAACTATTCGCCGGCGAAAAGATTAGATTGTGGTATAATCCTCTATATTTTTTATACTTCAATGTCTTTTTTAGTTTACGTACCAAATTAAAAATACGAAAATATGAGAGGTATTAAATATGTAGTTTATCTTTGTTTAAAAATTTCAAAATGTAATATATATGGAAAATAATTTAATTTTATGTTTAGTCCTTAAATTTTTTAATCTTTATTAATAAATTCAATAATATTCATGATATTCAACTTTAGTGGTGTTCTGCAATGTTCGTCGAAGGTTGTAGAATTTTATAATAAAATTAAAATAATATGAATTTTATAATATTTGAAAGTTAAGTAATCAAAATAAACATTTTAACATAGATTAACTATATATGAATCTCATTCATTAAAATGTATTGATACATATCGATGAATTTCTCGTATCTTAACGTATTTTGAATTCATACGAGTTTTTTTTGTCCTAGTTAGTAGTGTACCTTGTTTATATTATATATGACTAGATTAGGTAAGATTTATGATGTCTAGGGGTGAGTAAAATTTAATTCGACTCGAAAAAAATTAAGTTTTTTAATTTCAAATTATTTCAGTCAACTCCAGTAATTTGAAAAAATTTCAAGTTTGAGTCGACTTAAAATTTGCCAAACTCAAAAAACCGAATGTTGCAGTTTTGCGATTTAGTATTTGATTAATTTTTTTTCAATTTATATCTATTTTGACCAAATTCAACCACATGTCCCAAACTAATATAGAATGCATATTTAGCATCAATTCATATTTGTGAAAAATAAAATTTATCATTTTGTAATTTATCCCCTCAATTTTGTATGATTTTCTTGTTTCTTCAATCGCTCATTTGTTTTACGTCTATTTTTTTTTCATATTTGACCAAATGCTCCTAAACTACCTTAGAATACCTACTTAGCTTCAATTCATATTTTTAAAATAAATTTTATATTTTTTCAATTAACCCCTCTACTTCGAATGATTTTCCATTTCTTCAATTTGTTTTTCGCTTTAAGTCTATTTTCGACCAAAATTAAACCACATGATTCACTAACATTGTATAATATGTATGTAACTTCAATTTATTTTTTAACAAAATATATTCTTTTTACAATTTAGTCCTTTAACTTTACATTTTATTCAATTTGATTATTCAACTGAAATTTTTGGTAAAGTTTTTCTTCCCATCAAATTATTGACTCATTTATACTCTCGTCAATATTTTGTCCCCAAAAGCTCCTTATTTAAAAATATCATTATAAATATATTTTAGAAGTTTAGATGATATTTTTTTATTAAATAACATTACAAATCTTATTTATACATATGAAAAATAATATATATATATATATATATATATATATATATATATATATATATATATATATATATATATATATATATATGCATGTCTTATATGGTTAAAGAAATCCGTTTAAATTGGAACCAAATCGTACTATAACGTGATAAATAATTATAATAAAATTTGTATAGGAACTTGAAAACTCGACTCGACTTGAACTTGATTCGAATCGAAAAAATTTCAAATTAAATTTGAGTTGTAAAATATGACGTGTCAACTCGAATAACTTAAATTATTTTGACTTGACTCGACTTGATCGAACGCTCACCCCTAATGATGTCTATAGATGATAATATTTGTTTAAATTTTAGCGGAGCAGTAAAAGATACATAAATATTTATCATACATATTTTTATCCTACGATATGTAATTTCTAATTATTTAATTTAATTTTTTAAATGAAAAATAATATATCATTGTAATAATATATATTTTCATTTAAGAAATAATATTATTGTATTTTCACAATTGAATTACCACAAAAGTAGGGACGAAGTATAATTTGATGTTAATAAGTACATGTTTTTATACTTAATAAAATTATATAAAAATTTAAAGGGTGCGAAATTTGAAATTTTCAAAGAGTATAACTGCTCTAACACCCCTTAGTCCATCAAGAACATCAATCCAATTATTCACTTTATATATATATATATATATATATATATATATATATATATATAATGTTTGATTTATACATCTATTCACTTCATATGAAAAACCCCCCAAAATAAAAAGTATTCCATGAAAAATTCACCACTTATGACATTATTCAAACACTACCCTTGTAATTATACCTTCGAGCGCAAAACATGAAGACGACGAAGTTGAGCAAAGAAATCCCAGCAATCAACAAGTAAAATTTATCCAATTTGCTTGTGTTCAGATCATCTGTCAACCAGTTGCTTCCATCTCTTCCCGTAACATCACCAACAATGGCGATTATCCAGTTGCTCGCGTAACTCGCCAATGAAAACGTCAAGTAAATCAGTGAGTTCCCGATGCTTCTCAGATTCTCAGGGAACTGCTTGTTGTAAAACTCGATCAGCCCGACGATGCTGAAGATCTCCGCGAAGCCGATAAGGATGAGCTGCGGAGCTAACCAGATGACCGACATCGGAGAAACTCCGTCGGCGCCGCCATGGGAAAGGGCTGAGCTTCTTCGCTTCGTTTCGATGAATCCCGAAACCAACATCGTTAGGATCGAGAAAAGGTTCCCGATCCCGATCCGTTGGAGAAGCGTGACCCCGCCTTCGAGTTTCGTTATTTTCTCCAGGGCCGGAACCAGGACCCGGTCGTAAAACGGCAGCCATATGGCGATGGCGATGAGTGTAACGATGCCGATTGAACCGGCGGGGATTTGAAAGTGGGAACCGAATTGGAGATCCATTTTTAGGGCTTGGGCGACTGTGAATGTTCCTTGTTGATTCATGGCGAGGAAGCCGAGGATGCTGGTTAGCCATATCGGAATGATGTTTAAAAGGCATTTAACATCTTCGACTTGTTGGATAGTGCAGAGCCGCCATGGATTTACACATGAACCGTCTGGGTTTAATTCATCAGCCACCACTAGAGCCGATTTGTTTAAGAAACTGTTGAATATCAACAACAAAGCAGCTTCTTTTTAGTTTCATTTCTTAGACAGTACATGTATATATATTGTCGGAATGGTTACTGAAAGTTATTGTTTAAACGGTTAATTGATGTATTTGATACAATTATCAATCATAAATTGTTTTACATATAATATTGTAAATAATATTATATCTATTTGGACAATTATTTAATACATAGTCGGCGAAAACAAAAAGCTTCCAACAAGCACCTTAGTGTTAGAGTTTATGTTAGATTTTAGTGTTTAAAGGTTGAAGGTTTAGAATTGATGTGTTGTGGTTAAAATTGAGAGATTGTGTTACAATTTAGGTTACAATTTAGGGTTTAAAGGTTAAAACCTAAATCTCTAATCATATCACATTAACTCTAAACACTAACCTCTAAACCCTAAATTTTAACTAAAACCCCTAAATTCTAAACTATTAACCTATAAACCCTAAAATTAAGACACTTATAGAAACTTTTTGTTTCCTCGCATGTGTATTGAATATATATCCTATCTATTTATTATCACTAATTTTAATATATTAAGAAATATCAACTAAATAAATTTAAATAATCTTTTTAACATTTATAATATTAAGCATGACATTAACATAAGTGGTAACTTAATTTTTAAATTCATTATTGACTTTTTCGGTTACTATTTCACCAAAAAAATATAATCATAAATACTTTGTTTAATCATTAATTTTATCGGCATGATATTATCATACCATTTTGGACGAATTTTTCCAGACCGACCCATTTAATCCGGACTTTTAATTTTTTTTTTTGGTAGGATATATCAGTTCACGTATTTATAAACAGCCCTCATATTATCATACACATAAAGCGAGAAAGAAATGCATTACCTGTACTGTGTAGTGAGATGGAGTTCTCTAACCCTAAGCAAGCTTCTCGTCAATGGAGGATCATAGAATCGGCCATTGACTCCGTTCACCGGAAGATAAAGCCGACGTTTTCTGTAAGCAGCAACGAAAACTTGTGCGACACTGGCGAACACACTTCTTTCGGGCTTTATGTACACGTACATTTTGGTTCCGATGAAGAACAAAACAATGGCGAAGACCATGCAAAGCGTTGGGATCCCAAACCCTAATGCCCAGCTAACATCATTTTGGATATAAACCACAATAGTTTGAGTGATCATCAACACGATCGTTTGAGTGGTGTAGTATAAACTGTAGAAACTGCTGTTTCCTTTCCGGCCTTCTTCCGTCGTTAGATCGAATTGATCGACGCTGAAGGGGATACTGCAGGGCTTGATTCCGCCTGTGCCGATGGATAACCAGCACAAGCTGGCAATTAAAACGCCTAGTTGGGCGTTATTGTAGGGTATGCATTGGCCGTATTTTAGGTCTTCGGCGGTGCACGGCGGAGGGCGCAGCCGTGGTAACAAAGCCGTTAACGTCATGATGATCATTCCCTGCCAATTAGTGGTTGATATAAATGTTAAAGACGGCGTTGATGTGAGGTTCATGAACCATATATACGAAAGAATTGTACCAATAGAGATGCAAAGGATCCGAGAACGATGGTCCAAAATTTGCCGATGAATACATCGGAGACATACGCACCGATAACCGGCGCAAAATTCGACGCACCAGACCAGCCGTTGAGGATGGTAGCTGCCTGAATCTGGCTCATGTGGTACTCCCTTTGTAGGTACACCATGAAATTCGCCATCAATCCGTAGGACGCCAATCTCTCGAACGTTGCATTTCCTGCACATAGGAAAGATCAAACATACAAGGAATCAAACAATTCATCTTCCGAATTACAAACATAACAGATACTATCTCGACTGTAAACTAACGACGATAACATCACCTAATACGAAAGGAACAGCTCTCCATCCTGCAGGCCTTCTTTGATTCGAAGAAGTGCCATTTTCTTCATCCGATGGAGGAATCAAGTTGCAAGTCTCTGAACTTTTCCCGTCATCTTCGCCCGCCATTTTTGTTGAATGAGAAACTCAGACAGTAGTGATATAATTTTATTTTTTTTTCATCCAAGACAGTAGTGATATAATTAACTCAGGCGTGTGTGTATATATATATATATATATATATATATATGTATATGTATATGTATATGTATGTAAATGAAAATGGGGTATTTAATAAGTTACTGATTCAAGAGGGGGACGAAATCTTAAATTTGATTTGATTTTGAGTTTGTATTTGTGGTATTCATGCATCTTTATATGGGGAACTGAACTCTACTTGGATACTTTTGGATTTGGATAACGTGTATGACTATGTTAGTATTAATTATTTATAATTGAATTAATTAAAGGATCTAAGAAAATCTCTTTTCTCAATAAAGTTGTGATTACTTGTTGGCCTCAAATCCTCCGAATGGAAATTCAGTATCCCATTAATCTGGATTAATTTTAAAGTATTTTTTTATTTTTTTACAAACATTTTCAATGTTAAAACATGAAGTATAAACTAAAAAATTGATTTAAAAGTAATTTTTAAAACATTTTCGGGTGATCCAAATCACTGTTATATTTGTTTATCATTTTCTTTGGCATTAATTTACATTTGGTTGAGTTTTCTTGAATTGCAAATATGATTAAGTTTTGTGTAAAATTACTTCTTATTTAAGTTTTTATTTAAAAATTTACGATTAATAAATCGTTAGAATGAAAAAATATCTCAACTGAATTGTAACATAGATAACATATGTTATGATACTAACGTGATAGCTTACTAATGGTCATTAAACATTAAAAATTTGAAAAAAAAATCATTAATAATAATAAACATTTCAAATTAAAAATAATTATAACAATATTTATCAAAAAATATAAAAATAGTAAAACAAATTCTAAAAAAATCCTTAAAATAAAAAACGAAAAAACAATAAAATAATATATATAAGTATACATTATTATTATTTACTATAAATAATAAAAGATAATTATAAAACTTATAAAAATTCAAAATACAGAAAAATTCTAAAAATCTAAAAAATAATTATATAAATTAAAACAATTAAAAAAATCTCAACAAATCTGTGAGAAATTCTAAATTATAGAACAACATGGTTATCTTGTTATAAAGTTAATTAGCTGTAATTATTATTTTTGAACAAATTATTCATTGAACGACTAATTCAGATTAGGCAGGAATGGAGCCACGATTTGGGGTTAGGGGGGCAAAACATGAATGTTTGAAAGTGAGGGAGAATTAAAAAATAAACCAATTTTTAAATAATTTTAGCTCCGTCCTTGAGATTATGTATTATAAAGATTTATTATAGGGACGAACCTCCCATCTATTCTAATATGTTTCATTCACAACGCTAAAATTTGAACATTCGATGTTGTTTAAGAGATCGGATTCTCATCATATTAGAGAATTCGAATATGGTTATAAAAAAAGTTAAGCTAGCTGGACGATGCGCTAAATCTCGTAATGAGTATTGCAATACTCAATCTGAATTAGCGTTTAATGGATCAAAATAACAATGGTTATACATAAAAAAACAATTACAACTAATTAACATTATTATAAGATAATCATACTTTTGTTTTAGAATTCCTCACAGATTCTTTAATATTTTTTTAAATTGTTATAATAATTTGTATACATTTTTAATTATTTATAATTAAAAATAATTGGGTATACCTTTGTATACTATTTTTTATTTGAAAATGATTTTTTATATTTGAAGGACTTTTAAGGTTTTTTAGACTTGCTATAATTCTATATTTTTTAGTTATTTATAATTGAAAACAATTTAATCAAAATATTTTTTATTATTATTTAGATAAATTATATAAATAGTCACTGAATTTTTAGAACACTTGCATTTTGATTACAAAACTTATAAATAGTCACATGATTTTTTTATTAAGGTTCAAAGATAAGTTCTATATTAGGATATGTGGTTTGTTATCAATTTCATGTCTTTTTAATAAAATTTATTATTTAAAAAACAATAAAGAATTTATATGCTTTTCTACAATTTATATAAAATTTAAATATTAATACTTTATTTTTTTAATAATCGGCAAATGATAGCATATATGTTTTAGTTTCAGATACAGATACAGAAAAACTTACGCACAACTCTATTTAAATTATTTGAACCCATATCATCTAATTCGGATACAAAACATCCTTTCCTTTATTACAACTTTAAACAATTATTAAGTAAACAATGTATGTGTCGACACATCCTTCACTACAACTTTAAGCCATTCATCTTTCCATTTTTCTTATATGCCAAAAACAACAACAACAAAACCATGCAAAACCCATCAGTTATGACGTTTTTCTAACACTACCCTTGTAATGATATCTTCGAGCACAAGACAAGAAGAAGACGAAGTTAAGCAAAGAAATCCCCGCTATCAAGAAATAAAATTTATCCACTCTGCTTGTGTTTATATCGTCCGTCAACCACCCGCTTCCGTCCCTTCCGGTAATGTCTTCGACGGCGGTGATGATCCAGCTGCTGGCGTAACTCCCCAGTGAAAACGTCAAATAAAGCAGTGAGTTCCCAATGCTTCTCATATTCTCAGGGAACTGTTTGTTGTAAAACTCGATCAGTCCAACGACGCCGAAGATCTCCATGAAGCCCATAAGGACAAGCTGCGGAATCAGCCACATGACCGACATCGGAGAAACTCCGTCGGGCCCGCCATGGGAGAGGGCTGCGTTTCTTCTCTTCGTTTCGATGAATCCCGAGACCAACATCGATAGGATGCCGAAAAGGTTTCCGATTCCGATTCTTTGGAGAACTGTGATCCCGCCTTCGAGTTTGGTGAGCTTCTCGAGGGCGGGAACCAGGACTCGGTCGTAGAACGGTAGCCAAACGGAGACGACGATGAGTGTGACGGCCCAGATTGAACCGGCGGGGATTTTGAAGTAGGAACCGAATCGGAGGTCCATTTTTAGGGCTTGGGAGACTGTGAATGTTCCTTGTTGATTGAGGGCGAGGAAGCTGAAGATGCAGGTTAGGAATATAGGGAAGATGTTTAAAAGGCATTTGACATCTTCGACTTGTTGGATAGTGCAGAGCCGCCATGGATTCACACATAAACCATCGGAGTTTACTTCATCACCCATTGCTAGAGCCGCTTTGTTTAAGCAACTGATGAATATCCACAATCAAATAGCTTATATTTAGTTTCACTTCTTAGGCCCTATGTATGTACGCGAATGAATATATATTTGATAGGATGCACTTACATTGTTTTACATTTTTTTATTAGGCAATGTATGATTTTATTAAATTTTTTTATTTTATAAATATTAGATGAATAAAATTGATGGATGAGATTAAAAGGTTGAAAACAAAAAAGAGATGAATGCTTACTTTCATCTATTCATTTCACTTATTTAATGGTCATAAATGAGCTTACATTTTACACACTTAAGTGAATCCTAATTATATATATATATATATATTCAATGACCCAACCAGAAAAAAAAATAGTACAAGCAATTTAGTTTTATGGTTTGGTAATTTAGTTTATGGTTTATAGTTTATTGGTGCAAAATTTAGGATTTAGGGCTAAAATGTATGGTTTAAGATTATGAGTGTTGCATTTAAAGTTTACGAGTAGAATATAGTGTTTAGAGTAAGATGATTAGAGATTTAGATGTTAGTTTTAAATCCTAAATTTTACCTTAAACTCTAAATTCTAAACATAACATCTAAATATAAATATTATTATTGGGTGATAAAATTTTTAAAACGGCGTTAACTTAAAACACTAACGGACTAAAATTTTAAGTAACTATTTTTGAGTTAACCCATTTATTTCACATGTTCATAGAACGAGGACTCTTTCTAGCAAGAAAGAAATGCATTACCTGTACTGTGTAGTGAGATGGAGTTCTCTAGCTCTAAGCAAGCTTCTCCTCAACGGAGGGTCGTAGAATTGGCCGTCGCCTCCAATAATCGGAAGATGAAGTCGGCGTTTTCTGTACGCAGCAACGAGCACTTGCGCAACGCCGGTGAAAACGCTTCCTTCGGGCTTTATATACACATAAAGTCTCGCACCAACGAAGAACAAAGCAACGGCGGCGATCGAGCAAAGCGTTGGGATTCCAAGCCCTAAAGCCCAGCTAATATCATTTTGGATATAAACCACTGCAGTTTGAGTGATCACCAACACGACCATCTGAATAGTGTAATACATATTGTAGAAACTGTTGTTTTGTTTTCGGCCTTCTTCGGTTGTTAAATCGAATTGATCGACGCCGAAGGGGACACTGCAAGGTTTGATTCCGCCGTTGCCGATGGATAACCAGAATATGGCAACGATCAAAACGCCGAGCTGAGCGTTGTTGTAGGGTGTGCATTGGCCGTGTTGTAGTTCTTCGTTAGTGCACGGCGGAGGACGCAGCGGTGGAAGTAAAGCTGTTAACGTCACGATCACCATTCCCTGCCGATCAGTGGTGGAAATCACAAGTTATTGATCATATTCAGACAGATTTAAAGACAGTATTCTAAAATTTTGGCAAATATGCATAAAATTACGAGGATATGTTAAAAGATCCGAATTGTATGCTTTGTTAAAAAATTCTTTAATTTTAGTTGGAGGAAAATTATGAGGTTATATACCAGGATAATTGAAAAGGATCCGAGAACTATGGTCCAAAACTTGCCGATGAATGCATCAGAAACATATGCGCCGATAACCGGAGTCAAATTCGACGCACCGTTCCAGCCGTTAAGGATGGTAGCTGCCTCAACCGGGTGCATGTGATACTCCCTTTGCATGTACACCATAAAATTGGACATCAATCCATATGATGCCAGTCTGCAACACGTTTCATTTGCTGCACATAGGAAATAATGAACATACATGGACTTAAACAATGTATTTTAAGGAAAATGAACACTTTTTTTTAAATGCAGAGGTGGGTGGCAATCGGGTCATTCGGTTCGCGTTCAGTTCAGTCAATTTGATTTAGTTTGATTTTTAGTTTGGGTCGCATTCGGTTCAGGTTCGATTCGGGACGGCTTGGGTTTGAATCGGATTTAGACATGGTCTATGCAATTTTCGGGTTGGGTATCTGGTCGGATCAATATCAAAACGATTGAATTTCAGGTCGGGTTAATATCAGATCGTATTTTTGGATCGGGTCAGTATCTGACCGATTGATTTTCGGTTCGGGTTAATGTCGCTTCCGTTGCTATTTCGGGTCGGGTCAATATCAGATCGGATCGGTTTTCAGTTCTGGTCAATATCTTATAGACCAATTTTTGATTTTAGTCAATCTTCGGATCTTTAGGTCAATTCCAGTTGAGTTGGGTATGTATTCAATTGAGTATATATAGAATTATTGATATATTCACATAAAAAAATATATTTTTTGTCAATCTTATCGTTTAGGCTTAATTTCAACTCTCGACTGTTCAATGTTTCAAATTAAACCATCATTAAGAGATGATAATCTGACACAAACTCAATCTATAAGGCTTGTTAAAGTTTAAAACTTGAATTTCGTATTATGTTAACTATTTTGATTAAATTGATTGTTTTCTATTTTTAAAATAAAATTTTACATAATTTTTAAGACGTAAAAAATTGACTTTACGAAATCAGAATCATGGTATTTGAAAATTATTTAATAAGATATAATTTTATCATATTTATTTATATATTTATGGATTAAAATCAATTTGGGTATGTTTTAATTGTTTAAGATTTAATTGGATATTTAAATTTTAACTTTGATATTTATTTAATATCATAAATTAAATAAAATACTAAACCATATAAACAATTAAAAGTAAAAAATACAATTATATATATATATATATCAAAGTTGGCGTGAAATAGAGTAACTTTATTTTTAAATGAAAAATTATCGAATTATATATAAAAATTTTCTTTTTTAATCAGTAATATAATATATATATATATATATATATATTTACTATTTATCATACTACTAAAAATAAAATAAAAAATTATCAAATCATATATAAAAATTTTCTTTTTTAATCAGTAATATATATATATATATATATATATATATATATATATATATATATATTTACTATTTATCATACTACTAAAAATAAATAAAAATCACCTATTTGTTCATTTCGGCTCAATTATATGTTCAAAATCATGTTGATATTTGGTTTGGATTAGATTTTGGCAAATTAAATTCAGATTATTTTTAGTCCAGATTACTTTCGGTTCGGGTTAATTTTTGGTTCGAGTTGATTTCGGTTCTGATTTTTTTCGGTTCGGATTGATTTTCGATTTAGTAAATTTCAAGTCGTCTTGATTCAGTTCAATTTTGATTCAGATTCAGGTCAAATTTCAAGTCTATATCAAGTTTCGGATAGGGTAAATCGGTTTAAGTCTCAGGTCAAATTTTCCAGGTCTAAGGTGGTGTATTATTGAAAAAAAAACCTTTGTAATCAAGTTGCATCAAAATATAACCCGACAGCGAAAGAGAAAAAAGAGAGTATACCGAACACTATAAATACGGAGTATATTTTATAACATCACCTAATATGAAAGAAACAGCTCTCCATCCAGCAGGCCTTCTTTGATTTAAAGGAGTATCCATTAAATCTAAAGTTCCATTTTCTTCCTCTGATAGAGGAAAAGAGTTGCAAGTCTCTGACCTTTTGCCGCCATTTCTGCTTGCCATTTTTGTTCAATGAGAAACTCAGACTGTCGTAATCAATTGTACTCAGTATATATATATATATATATATATATATATATATATATATATATATATATGAGTTTTGAAAAGTTAGAAATAGAATGAGGTATTTAATAAGTTACTGATTCAAGAGGGACAGAATCTTAAATTTGATTTGATTTTGAGACTTTATTTGGGGTATTCATGATACTGTATTCAGTGACTTCGGATTCTTTCGGATTTGCATAATGAACCTAATTCAAAACATGACACATGTAAAATTTTATGTTAGATGGTGAACTTTTAAAATTTTAAGAGTGACAAACTTATAAAATTTTAGTGGGGAGTGAAAATAAATTTTAAATCGAAAATACATGAAAAAATTTCTAAAAAAATTAAATTATGTTAGAAATAAAATAACGAAGAACAACGAATAAGAATAAAATAACAAAGAGATTAGAGAAAGAGGGAGGTTCATATTATTATCCAAACTAGACTTGTGTACAATGCCTTCATATATGTTTAGGCATAAGAAATACATAATACATTAAACTCTAACTAATGGAGATAAAATTCCTAGTGATAAAGTAAATCAAATATCCTAGATAAAAGTTCTTATCATTATAGACATCCACATAGATAAATATTCATTATACTCCCCCTTGGATGTCTATGAAGATAACGTGCATCGTTAAAACCTTACAAAAATAAAAATTCAGTGGAAAAAAAATTCTTTAGTGAAGGAAAAAGAGTACACACATCTTTGATACGCATAACATGTTGCCTCATTAAAAATCTTACCAAGAAAACTCATTTGGTCAAAACATTGGTTAAGGGAAAAAGAGTGCAGCGCGTATTTACTCCCCTCATGAAAACACCATATAAGATCTTTGAATCTTCATAATTAAATTTTGAATGCTTTTTTTAAAGATCGTGAGAGATGAAACTTTGGAGTGATATGTTCCATGATGTATCCACTCTGCATTATCTCTACAAGATAACATTTGTATCATATCTTGTGAAAGTAAATCACATATCTTCTGGATATGTTAGGTCAATGGTCTTAGCCAAACACATTTTTGGCTTGCCTCATGCATAACAATTATTTTTACAAGATTTTAGGAGGCATCGACGAATGTTTGAAGATATAGAGCTAATGATCTTTGTATATCCATGGATATTTCTTGACCAACTAATATATGGTGCTTCAAGACCAAGAAAAAAATATAATTATCTTTGTTCACATCCAACAATCTTACAATTATTAGGATCCTTAATAGATATGCTCTATTCTTATTGAATCTTTTTTTTAAGATTCTTAAAATCCCTAATTTTAACATCCAAAATTTGAAATCCTTAATTTTAAGACCCTAATTTTGAAATCCCTAATTGAAAACTCTAACAATTGAGAATTTTAATTCAAAACCCTAATTTTCTATGAGGGACTAAATAAGAATTTTTATGAAACTTAGAAGTTAATATGAAATTTCTTGAAAGTCTAAGGATTGACTTCATAAATAACCATTTTTATATAAATTGAATTCTAATTCCCTGCTCCACTCGTCTTCTTTTAATTATTTTATTTATTTTTATTTTTTTCTATCTTATATCACTTTCATTATTTTTACTTAAATTAGGTTTACTCTCCCTATATATATACACACACAGTTCAAATAAGGTCACCCCAAGAACCCTACTTTTTTATATAGTTTCATGTCGCAAAAATCCCTTATTTATTTATTCTTATGTAATAATCTCCACTGCTCTATACCTCTTCTTGTTCGTTAATCCTTTCAGCCACAAGTTTAGTCTGGTAGCGATATAGTTGGATCCAATACTTCTGATCATGAAAAATCACATCAATCAATAGGTTGAGTTTTGCTTTGGCTAAGGTGTGTTTTCTTACCATGCTATATAAATGGTTTTACTGTGTGATGTTGTTTTTTTAATTTATGTGTATTTTACATGAGATGTGTCGTTGCATAAGAATTTTCTATGCATTCATACTTGAGATAGAGACTTATTTAAATAATGGTTTTATGAACTACGAACTCGAATTATAGTACAAGATTGAGTAGAGATTTGAATATTTTGATTTAATATCGTTGGGTGCATGAGTTGTGATTGTACGGTGAAAGATTGTGGCGACGACCACTTATCGATTGGTGGATGTAGTGAGGAGTTCTGAGGAACTTTCCTCTTATCGATTGGTGAGCTGTAGTTGGGTACATTGCATTGTGTTTATAAAATTAAATTGTTTGTGTTGTGAATCATCATTGTTTTGAACTTAAAGAATTTATAGAAATTATTGTCTTTGTGTTTACGTTTTTTCTTGCACTTTAGAGACACACTAAGCTCTTTAGCTTACCCCCATAATTCCCTCTTACGGATATCTTTGGACTTTAGGCGACGTGGTACTTGGAGGATCTCACATATTATTTGGTTATTTTATTATTTAGTACGAAACCATTTTTAATTACTCATATTATAATTTTATTGTATTGGGATATTGATGTAATTTCATACTTTTGAGAATAAATATGTTTTGACATTATTTTTCTATAATTCTTTTACTATGATTTCATTTCAGAGATTTTATATAAACATTCTAATATTTATTATGATATTTTTATTTTTATTTACTATAAGATATTTATTAAATCACTGTTATTTTATTTTAAGTTAAAGTATAATTTCTAAAACTGAATTCCTTGAGGGTTAAGTTTTCAATTGTGACTTCCTAAATTCGGTTTTTTCTTCTAGGCCGGGTTTAGAGGGTTACACCAACTAATATATGGTGCTTCAAGACCAAGAAAAGATATAATTTTCTTTGTTCACATCCAACAATCTTACAATTATTGGGATACTTAATAGATATGTTCTATTCTTATTGAATCTTTTTAAGATTCTTTCAGCTTATGTCCATTCATAGACAAAACACATATTTAAGTGTTCGATCTTCAGGTCGAGATAAAACTGCATGTCAAGATTTTTTTTCCAAAAGCTTTCATTAAATGCATTAAAAGCACTTCACGAGTTTCCAATTTGAAGCTCTTTAGGTGTTCTAATGATATAATGAATCTTGATCAAACTTCTTTATAAAATATATAAGGAAATATGATCATACTTATAGTATTTCCTCAATTAGTACCCACTAAAGCGATTATACCAAATGCGCTAAAATATAAATATTCAAGGGGCATATATAAATAAATTTCCGCGGAAATTTCCAAATGCTTCTAGCATTTTAAATCCTTCAAGGATAAATAGGATCCACAAAATAATTAGACACATATAAATTATTTCATAACTGCCAAAGTAATTGCATCCATCATGAAGCAATTAGAATTCTTCATAAATTATAATTTACTCGTTTTTACGGCTACTTATTTGTGTCTCACTTGCATTACACCTTTAGATGTTTGGGCTGCTGGTCCAAATACTTCTCTTTTGAAAGTTCAAAGCATCTTTTTATATTGGCCAATTCAATATCTATATTTCTTGATAGATTTCTATACAAGATCCTCATTTTGTTTCTTGACTTCTATAGATGTATTCCATTTCAAATTATTTGTAAAATTGTTGTCGATAACTTTTCAATTTTCTGGTTCCATTCTCGTAGTAACATAACTCATCGAGATCTTTTCAAGATTTTACATCTTTATTTCAGGTACCTGAAACTCTTCAAGAGTTTTATTATTAGTTATGTCTTGGGTATCTTCAGGAGCACTCGCCTCCAATATATGACCATCTCATACTATTTTTCATTTACGAAAATTTTGATCATTGGAACCAATTTTCAACTATCATGCTTCAAACATGATTTACATCTATTTGTTCTAACATGTAATTTAAATTTAGATCATTTCAGTTGGTATATGAAACTTAGTTACTCTCATTGGGTCAATAAATATGTCTGACAGTTGACATTTAATAACATGAATTATCTTATGAACTTCTGGTTCATATACGAGAGTCTAAATAATGATAATTCATTTTCTTTTATCCAGCTAATTATTATCTCCCCTGATGTTGAGGAAAAACCATGTCATAAATGATTCTCCAATTAATGTTTAAGAATTTAAACATAAAAGGAGACTCGTACTCAATACATATTCTCAACCCTTTTTTATATACCAATTTTTTGTGTTCTGGTGGAGTAATTCATATCGCACATTCAAAAATTATAAAATGGAAAATACATGGCTTCTGACAAAAAACCAATCATAACGAGGAGTTTATTATAACTCGTTGGCTTGATGCGTATAAATGCTGCTATATGGAAATACCATATAAAGAATAATTGTCTTATTCTCATAGTTTAATTATTAAAAAGGAGGCATCCAATTGAACTTTTGCTAAACTGTATTTTTCATAATCAATAGGCTTTGTATCAACTGATATAGCCTAAAATATAAACCCACTAGCTTTTGTAAAACGAATAGTCTAATTGCATAATCTGAATCCTTTTAGAATCATTCTCACAAACTTCTGGTTGTAAGTTGATAAAAGAATGTAGATGCATCTATTAAAATCATATAAAAAATTCCACATTTGTGGATATATGGGCCCATATTTTATTCAGATATTCAAGACATGCAGTCTCAACTTCAATACAAAAACTTCAAGTTCTAGTTCTTTTGGTAAGTGGGGTCAACTAAATCCTTTGAGAACAAACAACACAAGATGTAACCCCCTCGTTTCGGTCCAGATGCTTGACTGATCCGAGTGGGTTACACGTGGATAACCGAGATGAAACCTGTTAAGGCTCCACTTCGGTTACCGACCCTAGGAAAAACTTTTTCATTTAACATCTTATCTAGATGCATTAATTAAACCTAAGCGTGAAACGACAGTCGAAACAAGGCTCACGAGAAGCCTAACAACAAACAGGGCCTAGGCCCAACCCTGGAAACCCTTTAGAGATGTCAAAAAGCTCATTTACAAGCCTGTGTTTCGAAACAGTCATAGCCCGTTTCGAAACACGGGCTCCAGTTTGAAAAGTCAGACACCCGTACCGAAACACATCCACCCCGTTTCGGAACAGGGTCCCAATTTGCCTAGGCGTTCCGATACCCGTTTCGGAACAAGCAATTCTAGTAGCCAAAGTGTTTCAAAACTTGTTTCGAAACAGGGGCTTACAGTAGCCAAAACGTACCGAAACGAGTTCCGATACGGGGGCCCTGGAACCACACCCGTTTCGAAACACCTACTATCTGTGAATTCCCAAAATCAGTTTTAAACATCTCCAAATGGTCCCAAACGTCCATAACGACCCCAAGAAGCATACATAACATACAAACACACTCTAGAGGCATTCACCCTATTACAAGCATACTCAAGATTCATAAAGATATAAGATAGGGCATCCATTCACAAGATCATACATGGAATTCAAGATTCACGCTTTACAATAACATATACTTAGATATTTAAGATAGGCAAATCCAACATGGTTTACAAGCAAATCATAACATCCAAAAGCCAAATCAACATACATGGCATCTAAAAGAGTCTAACATGCTCCTAAACAACCAACACCAACATACTTTAAAGGCTCAAACAACATATACATGTCCCATTGCTTGACCATTACATCACATAAAATAAAATCTATACTTGAAAGATTCAAAAGCCCAACTAGCACACTTGGAGGCCCCTTCTTGCACTAGCAAACCCACGAACTACGGATATACATTGTCGAACAAAAGAGAGCGTAAGCATAAAGCTTAGTGAGGGTAAGCTCATTAAAAACAAACCTCGACAATGCAGGGTCCAAGCACGAGAACTACCAAGGTAGAATGCATGATCACACATTCAATCCACATGAGCCAAAATGTACATGATGCATGAACATATATTCAATATTATGCCATGCTCAACAAGCTCAAATCCACATCATATGTAAACACATATAATAATCCATATAGGAATCACATTTCATATCATATTGGCACCTAGCTATGACTCGAATACGCGGATAAACACGTTGGAACTCACATCCAACACAACCATTACCTTACGGTGGGATTACACCCATCATCGTTCATGCGGACGGGATTCCACTCATCCCCACGCCTCGTCGATGAGATTACACTCATCATCGACTAATATATATATAAGAAGGTTTTCTGGGCGAACCCGTACTCCATCTTGATGACTACCATCATCAAGACCATGCGCGCATTTGACCCACGTGTGCACACTAACGTCCTAATAATCGATCATTTGTACTCAAGCATATTAGTGTCAATATTAAACACAATCCACAATATCGATTTACAACCATTTTCGTGCTTAGCACGTACTCACCATGATTAACATCATGCCTATACCTCATACATATAACAATGCATCACAACCATGTCTCAACATACATGTATAACACATTTATACATAATCATCATAAACACAAGTCATCATGAGGCATAAACAACAATTAAAAGGTGCAACCAAAGTCTCTAATTAAAGCTTGGGATTAGGCTACCACTCTAATCTCAACTTTAGGTGGGTTTACCAAGCCCAACCTAGTCCACATGCTTGAACCAAATACTCAAAACCATTTTAAAAACATTAAACCACTCACCTTCACTTCCAAGCTCAACAACCAAGCAACCAACACCTTCAAGCTTCCGGATTCACTCTCGATGTCTCACCAACACAAACTCTTGCCTCTAATCATTCCAACACAATCAAAATAATCTCAAATCACTCCACACAACAATGTAGCAAACCGAAACACTATTCAAGCCTCAAACACATGATTTTCAAGCTATGAACAACCCCAAAATCATCAAACTCAAGCAGCCCTAAAGCACGGTCCAAAACCTTTGATTTCAACACTTTTAACACTCCCAAATGATTCCAAAACAACCCTCAACTAACATACTAACCTTAGCCCTCAATTTCCAACATAAACAACTCCAAAAACTCCCTTAAAACCCTTCTAAAACCCCACCAAAACCCAAATACGAAAATCATGTTAAAACACTTTGAAATTCATATATGTTGGACCTCAAGGTTCATAAACAACATATATAACATTATTAAATCTATAGCTTTGATAAAAACTCATAAAGTCACAACCTTTAACATTTTTCCATGAAAAACCAAATTCCTAAAACATGGATGAAAATAAAATCTAATGGTACTTTCAAAGAGAGGAAGATGAGAGCAAGATGGGAATGTGATTATCTTTCAAAACCGAGCCAAAATGAAGATGCTAGGTGATGAAATAGTGATTTAGAGAAAAGCTCTTTGTGTCGTTGAAATGAAAATGAGGGAAGTGAGAAGGAAGAAGACACGAGTTTATTTTAATGAAAAGGGAATTTAAATTGAAAGTTGGTTTATTTACAGGATTGCCATTAATGAGATGGCAATCTCATTTACAATTAAGATCCATGGAATTTGATTTCCAATTCAATATGGTCCAACACAATAAGTTTGTTTTGGAAATATGAAGCCTTAAAATAATATATTATTATTTTAATTAGAAAACCGAAACTCAAAATATTATTTAAATATTATTTTCTCCTGACCCTTAAACCCGCGTGTTACACAAGAACTTCAGGTTCTTTTAGTAAGTGGAATTTAATCAATTCCTTTAAGCAACACAAGAATTTCATGTTCTTTAATAAGCGAAATTATTCAATTACTTTGAGAATAAGCACCACGAGAACTCTAGGTTCTTTTAATACATGTGCATGTAAATCTTAATAATTTCAGCATCATTATTGATCAGGATGGTCTAACCGATCATGCCAACTATATACAAGTGTGTATATACATTTAGAATTTGGTAAATTTCAGGTTTACCATAACATGTGATTCAATCTCATTCGTACATTTCTAGTACGACCATCAAAATTGTTCCTTTGAATAGGAATATATTTAACTCTTTCGGAGCTTTCAATAAAAATTATCTTTTGGTAGCAATATATAGCTCTTCAAGAGCTTTCAACTGACTTTTTGGCTACCAGAACTTATATCCATATTGGCTTATTTCATACGCAATTGATAACATATGTTATCTATAATTCCCAAAGGAATATTTTACGAACTCATATTACTCTCTTAAAATTTTCAATTCTAGTAGTGACGATATTATTACCATTAGCGGTAATTATTGCAATATTTCAATTCTGCACTTTTCATAATGTGTTTTTTTCTCAAGAACTTATTGCTCTTCTAGAGCAACAATATTTTCATTACTATGAGATATAGTACTCACATTATCCCTTACATTTAAATGGGAAAATATATCTTATGCTTATGCTAAGCATAAATCGTCACCATAGATTGTATTTGATAAATAATCATGTGAAACAAAATAAATAAATATCATAATATATAAATATAAATATAAAACGTAAATAATTAATGTGTAAAATAAATAAACATAAAGTAAAATAAATAAAAAGATAAATAATTTTCTTCAAGGTTATGAGAATAAATATAAGATGGTTTATTCCCTTTCGAGGGTTATAAGGAAATCAACAACATTCAAATAAGTTGGACCAACAATGTCCAAATAAATTGGACTAATATCATTTTCGTCATTTTTCGCAAACAAAGTTTGCTTCTATTTTCTTTCCTTTATCATTCAATGATTGTTGATTTTTCCAGCGTACGATAAGTACAAGACCAATGGTTTATAACATCACATTGGTAATAAAAAAGATTTCACTTTCTTAGAATGATCTTTATCACTCTTGTCATCCTTATAAACTCACTACCAGTGGGTAGAAGTATTCTTAAAATAGCCATATTTTTCATGTATATATTCATTGCCTTGACCACGATCACAACTTCTAATGTGACTTTATTCTTTCCATAATATAATCTCTCATTTACTGCAGGGAATGGAGTAGAGCTAGTGGTCATTTAAAACTTTTCGCGATATGTGTATGAGGACAACATTATTTGTCGTGAAAAGTGGAGTATGTTTATATTAACATATCCTTATCACAAAGAACAAAGATTTAATCCTCGTACATGACATTGTTAAACCAGTTCACAAGGTCCTTTAAAAACCTCTTTTGAGACCAGTAGCCTCGTAGAACGGGATGTCTAGCCAATATACTTGATTATATCGAAGCTATGTTACCAATTGAATAGTGATTTACCATGTTTGCATTCACTTTAGGGAATGAAACGGATCCAATAATTGCATGGAATAAACATCATGCTTGCATTTACTTTAGGGAATGCCCCATTATTGATAATCGCATGGAATAAACGTCATGCTTTGCATTCACTTCAGGGAATGTCTCCCACATAAATTCTTGTCAAGATGATTTTTTGTAACATGAACTTGGGAGAAGTCTATAGTCGATTTTTTTGACGTAGAAGAAATATTGCTTTCGAGCAAAATCATCATGATTTATCGTACTTTAAAATAATAATTTAAAGAATAAAAATAGAGTTTACCAGTATTAATTTTCCTCTCGAGAACAATGAAGATATAGCAAATGACCAAGAAGCTTCTCATAATTTCTTTACGTCATGTCTCTTACCACATCATTTAAACATATCATGTAAAACTCAAAACATTATTAAAACATCAATGATCATCGATAAATAAATATTGATCTTTAATTATAATATGATGTAAATATAACAATGAGGGACTAGATCATTTTTTAATTGATTTAAAAAATATTCGAACATAGTACACCAAATAAACATGTTATGAGGAAAACTAATAAATTTGAACTAATAAGGAGAAACCTTATTATTAGTATCACTTTATCAACCAACATCTATCAAATTAATATTTAAAGCGGACAATATTATCAATAATATTATAAAATCATTATTAAAGATGTTGTCAAACAATCAAACATGAATACCATAACTAGTTCCTCTTTTTCTTCAATTTGTTTATCATTTATTGAGGCCATACAATCGTACATATATATATATGAGATTCCGAGTAGTCATGATTTATTTATAAAAGAAAATGTATTAACACATTATCGATCAAATTTAAAGAATTCATGGTATGAAATAATCCACATATCATAATAAATAAAAATATTAGCAATAGACTAACATAAAAGAAATATACTTATTTGAAATTATGGTGAACTTACCAAATAAATAATAAGTAAATTTACCAAATCGTCATGTCTTCTATTCACTCGAGAAAACACAATAAATTTATTAACCAAATTAAATTACCAAGTGTAATAAAGAATTAAATATAAAATAATATATGAAGATACCTTAATTGATATATATCAAAATTTGGAGCAATGAAATCAATCTCAATCATAATTAAGTACCACTTAGGACGTCAATAAATTATAAATATATTGATCTAGTTTGCGCCGATCATTTGCCACTATATAATAACCAAACAAAAGAATAATGGATCGAAGTACACCATCCTTAATATAAGAGAAAGAAAATCAGTAACTATAAAAATAAGGGAAAAATTATCTTTGGTTAATCATATAATCAAATTCTTTCCAATAACTTATTTTGAATTTGAATGATGAAGACCTTAGTTGGAGATGAAAGAAAAAAGGAAGTTCGTATTATTATTCAAACTAGACTTGTACACAATGCTCTAATTAATGTAGATAATATTCATAATAATAAATTAAATCAAATCTACTAAATAAAAATTCTTATCATTATAGACATCTACATAGATAAATATTCATAACAATATAAATTTCAAATTTTTAGGGTGCGACTGTCCCCTCTTGCCCCTTTGGTCCATCTATAATCCAGCACTAAGTCAGTATACCAATTTTTCCCCATATAAATGGTTTTAGATTATATTTTGGATTTAACAATAATATTTTTATCGTATATTTAGAGTTTATATTTAATGTACCGCTAGCATATAGATTTATACATTTATGATGAATGAGTCTTATGATTTTGATGAAGTTAAAATCGAATAGAGGAAGGGGTCAAATTATTAAATTTAAAAAATAAATCGGGCTTATTAAGTATTTAAATTTAAAATTTAATGCCTAATTTGTCTAATGTTTAAATTTATAGGAACCTAAATTGTTATTAGTTCAAAAAATTGAGGATACATGCTCACCTTCTTTAATTTCATCCATGCTTGATTAAATACTTAATAAGTTTTTATATTTTTAACGGGGATTAAATTATTATTTTTTAATAAATATAGATATATTATATTACCAAGATAAATATCAAAATTTAAAATCATACATATAAAAACAACATAAATATTATTGAATAAATTAATAATCTCAAAACTTAAATTATTATTAGACTAAAATTTATAAAATATTTAAATTCATAACAAAGGATAAAGCCCTTCGGCCCGAAGATTCTTCCGTTCGTTCCCTGAATATGTTAACGTCTAATAATATAATTGTAAGTAATATATTTCATTTAAATTTGATATAACAAAAGTACGAAATAAAAATAATTATAATATAATATAATGCAACATGACACAATAGAATAAATTAAATAAATAAACTAAAGATGATTATAAGGTAGTATTCGTTCATACGTATTTTTAACATGTTGACAATACACAAATTTTGGAGAAAGAGTGATTGAACCCATGTCTCTTAAGATGAACATCGTCCGTTTTTCTAATAGGACCATGTTGAGATATTTAATTTTGATATAACTTAAATAAAAAATATTTTTGAACTTAAACTAATTTGCAAAAATATTTCAAAAGTTCATTAACTTGAAAAATATTTTTGAAAGTTTTTCAAAAGGTTTTTGACATGTTTAAATGCTTTTAAAATTTCCAAAGTTTCAAAAATATGTTGTGAGTATCGAAACCCTTTCCTAGGTATCGATACACTGTCAGCCGTATCGATACTTGTTTTACCAGTATCGATACTCCCCTTTGTTTTTTTTTTCAAAACTCCATGTGCTAGTAGCCAAAATGAGCATCGATACGGTTTAGATCGTACCGATACGGAAGGGTCAGTACTGATTCGCATGTATCGTGTGCCGATACTAGTGTAAAATTGCCCAATGACTCTTTCTATTTTGAGGCATGTACCGATACTTGAAGCCCGTGTATCGATACGCCCTGCACCAGACTGCATTTAATGATGGAATTAAAGCCTCCAACAGCTCTAAACAACCCCAACAACTAGTAACAGACAAAAATTGTAACACCCCTATCTCGAATCAAATTCGAAGTACTATATTATATTCGGGTTACTCAAAATCTAATCCAAATTTTTTTTGGATCCGAACTTATTGCCACGGGGCTAGAGTCTGACTAGCTGGTCCGTGCGGCCTTAGTTGTCGAGCTAAGTCGATGACTAAGTCAACCTTCGAATTTGCTAAGCAAGAGTGCTTAGAAAATAGATTTGCTAAGCAAGACTTGTTCTTGACCTGAACAGTTATTGACTTGTACTATTCTTGACCTGAACTGATATTGATCTGAACTGATATTGACCTGTACTGTTCTTGACATGAATTGTTATTGACCTTAACTAATATTGACCTGAACTCATATTGTTATTTGATTTACTGATAATGATAATTATCTAACATTTGAATAAGTTATATCTAATGAATTTAAATTTTTAAAATCAATAAAAAATAATAAATATTTTTTTATATTTAGTAATAATGCCAAGTACTAATAAATTAACTAGCTTAACTTTAATTAAAAGATAAATTGAATGAATAAATATCAAGCAGTAATAAATTATCTTTAATTAAAAGATAACTTTAATTAAAAATAATAAAATAATCTTTTAAGTTAATAATAAATAATATAAATAAATTAATAATAAATAATATTAACTTAACTTAAGATTAAAAATAACTTTAATTAACTTGTATTCATTTTAAGTTGAATGAATAAACATTATTAAATTAAATTGTCTTTTTAATTAACTTAAATTTAATTTTAAGATAACTTGAAAGATAAATTAAATGAAAATCTTTATACTTAATTAACTTAAGTTGATTAAATTTTTTTTATTAACTTAACACACTTAATTAACTTAAATTAAATAACTTTATAAAAAACTTAAATAACTTAATTAACTTACGTTGTTTAAATCTTTATACTTAACACATTGAACACATTGAATATATAAAAACTTAAATAACTTTATCAAAACTGTTGAATATTTAGGTTAATAGATTTGTGTGTTAAATGTAAATTAAAACAAGGCAAATCCAAACTGATAATTGATTAATTTTTTTTATTAACTTAACACACTTAATTAACTTAACTTAAATAACTTTATAAAAATTTAAATAACCTAATTAACTTAAGTTGATTAAATCTTTATACTTAACACATTGAATATATAAAAACTTAAATAACTTTATAAAAAATGTTGAATATTTAGGTTAATATGTTTGTGTGTTTAATGCAAATTAAAATAAGGTAAATCCAAACTGTTAATTAACTTAGCAATAATGTTTGTGTTTAACTTTGGATATAATAAGGCAAACTTACAAATTTAAACTTACAAATTTTTATTGAAGTCAAAAACAGAATAAGGTAAATTTAAAGTACAAAAACTTTGAATAGAATAAGGCAAACTTATATTTAATAATATAGAAGTTTAAAGTTACAAACTTTTATTCAATAATATAGAAGTTTAAACTTACAAACTTACAAACTTAATAATCTAAAAATTTTAATCTTTACAAACTGAAACTTTAAACTTACAGAACCTTAAACTTTAAGCTCTCAGATCTTATAACAAAGTTTTACAAACATAAAAGCTATATTTTGCTACCAGAAATATCGTCATCGAGCTCTTAAGGAGATGAAATGCTACCATCAAGCTTTAATTATGAGCAACTTAACTTACAAAGCTAGGACACCAACATAATTAAAACAATGGCAACCAACAATAGAGTGCAACAAGCAATTAAACATTATTAGAAACATTAACATAACAGAAGCATATAGAACATAAACCAAACAAAGACAAAACAGAAGCATATAGAACAGAAACCAAACAAAGACAAAATAGAAGCATATAAAATAACAAACCAAACAAGAACATAAACCATACAAGAATAAAAGCATATAGAACACTAACAGAACAGAAACATATAGAACAGAAACCAAACAACTGAAACCATACAAGAACATAAGCATATATAACTAAAACCAAACAAGAACAGAATCCATACAAGAACAGATGCACATGGAATCTATACCAGAACTGATCATTGAATGTATAACAGAAAATATATATACACAGAAACCATACATAACATACATACAAGATTATGCAAATAGAAACCATACATATACATTGAATATATACGTATAGAACACAGAACATGTTAAAAAAGAACATACAAGATCAGTGAAGAAAAATAACTTACAGAATACTAAGTAGAGAACTTACCCAAAATATGAACTAATTAGAAAACTTACCAAAACATCCCTAGCTTTTAACAAATCAGAAACATCCCTAACCATTCAAGTGCTTCCTTGTTTTTAGGGTTCCCTACAAAAGAAAAAATAATCAAAATATGACTTCAAAACAAATCAGGGAAAATATAAGTTAAGAACTTACTCTGGAATTGGATCTTCATCAACTACATAATCTTTCAAAACAAAAAGATATTCTTCATCCTCTTCCTCAAGCTCAAACCCATACAATCAATTACGGGTTGTCACAAATATCTCAAAATTTTAGGCAAGAGTTTAGCCCTCAACTTATTTAAAATCTGACCACCCGTTCTAAATGAGGATTCAGAAGCAACTAAAGTGATGTGAATGTGTTGAGTTGATCACACAATTGCAAATGGCCAAGAGGGGGTGAATTGGCGATAAAAATTTTGGTAGGAGATAATAGTGAAAAATAAAATGTGACACAAGAAGTTAGAGTGGTTAAAGTTCTCCAAATGAACTCTACATCCACTACCTTAGTTCCCACTAAGGATTTTCAACCAATTCACTACTTGAATTCTTCCCCTTTTCTTGGATGAGGAGGTAACCTTACAATTTTGATTAAGCTTTCTACCCAAAGCTTAATCCACTCACTTTTACAAAGAGAAGTTTTTGGTAAACTCTACAAATTCCTCTCAAAGGATAATTGTTTACCCAATTACAATTTTACACTCCCTAAACTCACAATAAAAAGATACAATTGAGAACACAAGAGTTTGGTACAAGAATTTGACTCTAAGGGTGCAAAGTTTGGATTTGAGTGCTTTGATGATGCTTGTAGGTTCAATAGTTGTTGCTTGTTCAATTGAGACTTGTTTTTATACCCTTGTATTGAATTCTAGCCGTTTGGGTAGTTGGGATCATCAATAGAGCCGTTGAGAGCATTTTTCCCGCAATAAATGCAGCTCTGTTGCCTACCGTATCGGTACCGGTAGGGGGTGTATCGGTACCTGTATCAAAGAGGAAAGAGCCATTGTGACTGAAAACATCACGTATTGATACGCTTAGAAGGCGTATCGGTACGGTTTTAAGGGGCATATCGATACGGAAGGGCGTATCGATACGAGATTCGCTCATTGGAATCCCAAGTTTGGTTTTTATAAAAATCATATCGATACGCATACTTAGCGTATCGGTACGGTATAACAGTCATTTAAAAATTGGGATACCAACCAATTGACAAGTCAACGGTCGAAAATTAAATGCAAAGATAAGCTTACCGTATCGACACAGTTGCAAAGCGTATCGGTACGATATCATTGAAAGTGTTGCCCAGATGAATATCGTATCGATACGGGGTAATACTGTATCGGTACGCTATGTCCATTAAAATTCCAGTGACTAAAAACCACATCGATAAACCTAAGGGTATCGATACGCCTGGGCGTTTTTGTGTAGTTTGGCTTGAAAACACATAGGAAAAGACTTAGAAGTATTTAACATTTTAAGAACTTGTCTTGAGATATTATTTTGTTTAAAATACTTGTCAATAGTGAGACTTTAAGGAGTACTTAAAAATTTATTGTTTTGCAAATTGGTCTATAAGTTTAGATGTTATATCAAAATCAATTTTGGTTTCACAATATCCCCTTTTTGATATAACAAAACCACATATAAATTTTTTAGTTTTTGAAACTTTTGAAAAACTTTCTCCCCCTTAATTTAAGATGGATTTTCAAAATAAAAAATTGACTCTATAATCTTTCTCCCCTTTTTTGTTAGATCAAATATAAACACAAGGATAATAGCAACAATCATTTCATAAAATTCAAAGCAAACTTCAAATTAAAGCAAATATAATAGTTCAAATGAAACTTCAAAGGAAAAGCAACATAATAATCCAAACTTAGATCCTAAAACATAGACAAAAGGCATAAAGTACTAATCATAGGTGCAAAAACTAAATGTCATGAGATGGTATGTAAAAACTACTCGTCCGCCTCATCATCATCATCTTTCTCGTCCTCTTCATCTACATCGTCTCGAGTGGGTTGATTCCTCCTATTTTGGTTGAGCCAAGCACCATGGAAGGCGGTGAGAGAGATATCAATGGAGTTTTGTTGAAGAGCTATGGCTTTCATTTGATTCTCCATACCTTTGACGCGTTCTTCCAAGGAGGTGAATCGAGTGTCAATGGCGGTAAATCCGACTTCCATGTTAGTGAATTTATCATTGAGGAATGTCATGAGGGTGCCCATGGAAGAGGACTCAATCGGAGCTCGTTGAGAGCTTGAAGAAGCATGAGGAGCATCAACCGGAGCATCTTGTTGAGGAGCATGAGGGACACGAACCCATTCATTGTCAACATAAGAAAAGTGAGCACGAGATAGAGAACGCTCATCTATGGGTTGGCCAAGGGGTTCGAGATAATCATAGGAACAATCAATTTCAAGGGAGTGAAGGAGGTGACTCAACGTTGTAGAATAGTAAAAAGATTTGACTTGTTCGGTGTGACGGTGTTGGACTAGATAGACAAGGTCGGCAAACATAATTTGATAAAGATTTTGACGGTGACCCTCCCTAAAACACTTAAGCCAAAAATCATCCACTTGACGTATAGTAGAAAACTCCCCTCCCGATGGACGCAGAAACCAAGTAATGAGAAGATGAAGAATACGATCATGAGCATCTAAGACTTTGACTGAGCCTAAAGAACCTTGACCTAAGGACTTCTCATCATCAATTCCTACGTTTTCAAAACCAAAAGCTTTGCAAATAACCTCTTGATCAATTTTAATGGTTTTGCCCATAACAAATGACTCGATAGCAATGACATGTTCTCTAGGTTCATCATGAACACATAAAGCATTTGAAAAGAATATGATGACCAAATTCCTATATAGAATAGGAGGAACACTTAAAAAGGTTAGATATTTCCATTGCCTAATTAAAGGGAGGTATTTAAATTTGAAACGGGCAGAGTTTAAAAACGATATGGACACAATGCATTCTTCCCTAAGGGTGAAACCTTGAAATAGTTTATAACGAGACATATCGGATGGGTCGGGAAAACTACATTGGATAATATAAGGGAGATTGGGTTTAGGGTTACCCTCTTCATCCTCACTAGGATCGGAAGTAGCAAGATAATGTCTAGTTCTCTTTTTCGGTGCCATAACCCTGAAAACACATCAAAACGATTCGAATATGTATGCAATTAACATCTCATCCAAACCAATAAATTCTAATAGTTCAAGGTAATTAAAAAAATTATTGTGAAAAGGATATGAACATATTTTAGAAAGAGTTAAAAAAAATAATAAAAACAATTTTTAAAAAATACGAGTAGAAAATATATTCGAATGAAATTTTTTGATTTTTGAAAAATTTGGATAAAAAGATTAAAACCCATGTTATAAAAGTTTGTTTTGTAAAAAAACTAAGTTGAAACAATTAAAATAATCAAACAAAAATAAAAGTAAAGAAAAGAGAAAATTTTATACCTTGAATTGGTAGATTGGGTGAATATGTTGATGTAAGTGCACAAGATTTTTGACAAAGCTTAGCTTTGATGTGGAGATTAAAAACCCTCAGAGAATTTTTAAGTTTGATGGAAAAAATTCAAGGATTGAGGGGGTTTTATAGAGGGTTGCGGCTAGGGTTTTAAGAGAAAAGAGGGTTTTTTAATTTTAAAGTGTTTTGAAGTTGCAGCCCTAAATAGCCTTTCCGTCGAGACCGTATCGATACGCTTGTATAGCGTATCGATACGCTTTTACCCTAATTTTTTATTTGGCATTATTACCGTATCGATACGCGGGACCGTATCGGTACGATTTGACCTGGATTACTGCCATTGACTTAACTGTATCGATACGCGGGGTCGTATCGATACGCATTGAGCTTCAAAGATTTCTCAGTGATGAACTCATATCGATACACTTCAGCCGTATCGATACACCTTTACTAGATAAGGCATTTATGACAGATTTAAGTACAAAAATCCAACTTTAAACGTCCCTAAATGCATGTAAATGTCATATGAACAAGTTTTAATGGCTAAACTTAATGCATACTCCCTCTAGCAACAAGCATAGAAGCAAAAAGAGGCAAAATAACATAAGCATGAATCACAACCAATTTCAAACATTTTTTTGACATTTTGGGACATAAAAAGGGTCAAGAGAAGCTAGTTAAACCTAACTCTCTCCTAAGGGTCCAAAAACGTTCTTTATCCAAAGGTTTTGTGAATATATCCGCTAATTGGTTCAAGGTATCAACATACTCTAAAAAAACATCATTTTCAACACATGATCTCTAATAAAATGATGTCTAATTTCTATGTGTTTAGTTCTAGAGTGTTGGATGGGATTCTTAGTGAGACAAATGGCACTAGTGTTGTCACACCTAAGAGGTATGGTTTCTACTTCAACACAATAATCTAAGAGTTGTTGTTTCATCCAAAGGACTTGAGCACAACAACTCCCTAAGGATATGTACTCTGCTTCGGTGGTAGATAAGGCTACGCTATTTTTTTCTTAGAGAACCAAGATACGAGCATACTACTTAAGAATTGGCAAGTCCCGGAAGTACTTTTCCTATCTATCTTACAACCCTCGTAATTCGCATCCGAATAAGCATGAAGGCTAAAGGAGGAATCCTTAGGATACCAAAGGCCTAAATTTGGTGTGTCTCTAAGGTATCTAAAGATTCTCTTAATGGAAACTAAGTGGGATTCTCTAGGACTAGCTTGAAACCTAGCACACAAGCAAACACTAAACATGATATTCGGTCTACTTGCGGTAAGGTAAAGCAAAGAACCTATCATGGATCTATAAAGCTTAGAATCAACACACTTACCTCCTTCATCTTTGTCAAGCTTTATGGAAGAACTCATAGGTGTGGCTTGAGGCTTTACATTCTCCAAGCCGAACTTTTTAAGCATATCGTTCACATACTTAGCTTGATTTATGAAGGTGCCATCTTTCCTTTGTTTGATTTGGAGTCCCAAAAAGAATGAGAGCTCCCTCATCATGCTCATCTCGAGCTCAACTTGCATTAGCTTAGAAAATTCTTTGCAATAACATTCATTAGTAGAACCAAAAATGATATCATCAACATAAATTTGTACTACTAAGATGTCATTATTATATATTTTTATGAAGAGTGTAGTGTCCACCTTACCTTTTTCAAAACCATTTTCAATTAAAAAAATTGAAAGTCTTTCATACCAAGCTCTAGGAGCTTGTTTTAAATCATAAAGAGCTTTAGTTAGTTTAAACACATGATTTGGAAATTTTGAGTCCTCAAAACCCGATGGTTGTTCAACATACACTTCTTCATTTATAAAACCGTTAGAAAAGCACTTTTCACATCCATTTGAAAAAGCTTGAAATCATTATAACATGCAAATGCCAAAAGCATCCTAATGGCTTCCATCCTAGCTACGGGTGCATATGTTTCATCAAAATCAATTCCCTCTTCTTGGGTATAGCCTTGAGCAACAAGCCTAGCATTGTTTCTCACTATATTACCATTTTCATCTAATTTATTTCTAAAGACCCATTTAGTTCCTATAGTAGATTGATTACTAGGCCTTTCAACTAATGTCTAAACTTTACTTCTCTCAAATTGATTTAATTCCTCTTGCATGGCCAAAATCCAAAAATCATCTTTTAATGCTTCTTTGATATTTTTAGGCTCAACGCATGAATGAAATGCAACATAGTTCATTAACTTGAGAGAGGATCTAGTAGTTACTCCCTTGGATGGATCACCCAAGATTTCACCACCTTTGACATAGTTGAACTCCCTTGGGTAAGATACCTCCTTTTCCTCAAGAGCCAAGTCCTTCAAGGCTTCAAGAGGTGGATCTTGTGTATCTTCATCCTTAGTTGGAATCTCATCCACCTTTGACGTTTGTCCTCCGTCAATGGCATCAAGAATTCCTACATCATCATCATCACAAGATTCCTTCCTCGGAAGGAGGTTATCATCGAAAACAACATGTATAGACTATTCAACTACTAAAGTTATTTTATTAAATACACGATAGGCTTTAGAGTTTAAAGAGTACCATAAGAAAATAGCTTCATCACTTTTAGCATCAAATTTACCTAAGTTTTCTTTACCATTATTCAAGACAAAACACTTGCAACCAAAAGGATGAAAATAGCTAATGTTAGGCTTCTTAGATTTTAAAATCTCATAAGGTGGTTTCTTTAAAATTGGCCTAATCATTACTCGATTTATAATATAGCAAGCGGTATTTGTGGCTTCCGCCCAAAAATATTTAGGTAAATTATTTTCACAAAACATGGTTCTAGCCATTTCTTCTAAAGTTCGATTTTTCCTCTTAACTACCCCATTTTGTTGAGGAGTGCGAGGTGCGGAAAAATTATGGCTAATCCCATTTTCATTTAAAAACTCTTCAAAACCTAGATTTTAAAATCCGGTTCCGTGATCATCTCTAATGTGAGAAATTTTAAGTTCAAGATCATTTTGAGTTATTTTAGAAAAAGTGATGAATTTTTTTAAAGCCTCAATCTTTGAATAGAACCCAAGTAAACCTAGAATAGTCATCTACAAGTACAAAGGCATATGATTTACCACCCAAGCTCATTGTTCTAATAGGCCTAAAAAGATCCATATGAATCAACTGTAAACATCTACTAGTAGAGACATCATTAATGGATTTAAATGAAGTTCTATGTTGTTTACCCTTAGAACATGCATCACAAATTTTATCATTAGAGAACTTAAGTTTGGGTAAACCTCTAACTAGATTAAGGGAAATCAATTTTTCTAAAACACTCATGCTAGCATGTCCTAATTTTCTATGCCAAAGCCATGAGTCATGTTCATCATGTGCAACTAAGCATGTATGAGATGAATGGATGTCATCTAAATGCACCATGTAAATATTGCCTATTCTATGTCCTATGAGCATTAATTGATTTGTTTTAATGTTCACAATTTTGCAACCACTTTTATCAATAAAACATTAAAACCCTTATCACATAATTGACTAATTCTCAATAAGTTGTGTTTAAGACCGTTGACATACAAAACATTTTCAATGAAAATAGAAGAGTGATTACCAATGGAGCCTATTCCTTCAATGTGGCCTTTGGAGTTGTCACCGAAAGTTACCACTCCACCACTCTTTGGCTTTAGTTCCATGAATCTACTCTTGTCACCGGTCATATGTCTTGAGCATCCACTATCAAGGTACCATGAGTTTTGGCTTGAAGCTTTGGCCTTGTAGCAATGCTCCCCTTACAAACAAAAAAATTAGGCCTTGATTTTTGGTACCCAAATCATTTTGGGTCCATATGTGTTAGCCCTAAAAACTTTGGTTCCCTTAGGGATCCAAGAAGCAATAACATTCATGTTATTAGAAATAATGAGTTCCTTAGGAACCCAAACACTCCTAATCCTTTGACCTCTAGATTGCTTATGAAAATTTATTTATTTAGGAGTAAAAGGTTTTCTTTTTACATATTGGATTTAGAAGAATTTCCCTTTTCAAAATGGTTTTTCCCAATAGCAATAGATGTTTTAAGATTATCCACTTCCTTTGTGTGATAATCTTGAAAATCGGAAAGAAGTTTTTCAAGTTCAAGATTTTTCTTTTTAAGATCATTTGAAAGATTTACCAAGTACAAAACTTTCTTTTCCAATTCGGAGTTAGTTTTTGAAATAGATTCATTTTGAGTTTTCAAATCGAAAATGTTTTTCTTGTTTCTCAAAATAGACTCCTTATATTTTCCAACTAACTCATCATAAACCTCTTGCAATTCATCGTAAGCATCTTGAAGTTCATCAAAGGTAAAATCAAAATTAGATGAGCTAAGGTTTACCTTTGGTTCATCATCAATGGCCATGAGACAAAGATTGGCCACTTCCTCCTCCTCCTCGGATGTCTCCTCGTCACTCCAAGTTACTACTTGAGCTTTGAGGTTGTTCTTCTTCCCAAAGCTCTTCCTCTTCAATTGAGGACATTCGGAACGGATATGGCCGAATTTTTTGCACTCGTAGCAAATGATTTGGTCATTCTCCTCTTCTTTACTCTTGCCCTTGAAGTCTTCTTTTCTAATGAACTTTCTCCCACGGTTAGACTTCATGAAGTGAGTGAATCGTTTGGCAAACATGGCCATCTCCTCATCTTCATCTTCACTAGAATCGCTTTCATGGTTTGAAGCTTTAAGGGTGATTCCAATCTTCTTCTTCTCAACATCCTTCTTCTCAACCTTCTTCTCCTCCATTTTCTTTTCTTCTTCTCTTCCCTTCCTCATGATCTTATGGGTGAGTAAAGATCCAACTAGAACATCTAGCTTGAGAGTCTTCAAATCTCGAGCTTCAATAATAGCCGTTCTCTTGCTATCCCATGATTCTGGAAGAGAGTACAACAATTTCCTCACTAGCTTGTCTTCGGGGATGATCTCACCGAAACCCTTCAATCCGTTGACAATGACCAAGAATCGATCAAATATCTTGGAAACACTCTCATCGGGATCCATTTTGAAATTTTTGTAGCTTAGATTGAGTAGCCCGATTTTTGTTTCCTTGACATCTCTAGTTCCCTCATATGTTGTCTCGAGGGTGTCCCAAACTTCCTTGGCATTCTCGATCGAAGACACCTTGGAGTAGATATCTGGACCAAGTGCACAAAAGATGACATGAAGAGCTTTATCATTTACTTGCATCCTTCTTCGATCATCTTCCGTCATTTCGGCTTTGACCTTTGGGACAAGTATTCCTTCACCATCTCATTTCAATGGTATGAATGGACCTTCTTCAACCACATCCCACACCATGTAGTCGGTAGACTTGATGAAGAACCTCATCCTATTCTTCCAATATGGGTAGTTATCCCTATTGAAGAATGGTGGCTTGGTAGTAGATTGAGACTCGTAGAGGTTGGAGTTGGAGGTGGATGCCATTGCTTGACTAGCTGTTGATCAAACTCTCCTAGAATCGACTCAAGAGGGTTGTAATCCTTCCAATGAGTGTAGCTCTGATACCAATTGTTGAGTTGATCACACAATTGCAAATGGCCAAGAGGGGTGAATTGGCGATAAAAATTTTGGTAGGAGATAATAGTGAAAAATAAAATATGACACAAGAAGTTAGAGTGGTTCAAGTTCTCCAAATGAACTCTACATCCACTACCTTAGTTCTCACTAAGGATTTTCAATAAATTCACTACTTGAATTCTTCCCCTTTTCTTGGATGAGGAGGTAACCTTACAATTTTGATTAAGCTTTCTACCCAAAGCTTAATCCACTCACTTTTACAAAGAGAAGTTTTTGGTAAACTCTACAAATTCCTCTCAAAGGGTAATTCTTTACCCAATTACAATTTTACACTCCTCAAACTCACAATAAAAAGATACAATTGAGAACACAAGAGTTTGATACAAGAATTTGACTCTAAGGGTGCAAAGTTTGGATTTGAGTGCTTTGATGATGCTTGTAAGTTCAATAGTTGTTGCTTGTTCAATTGAGACTTGTTTTTATACCCTTGTATTGAATTCTAGCCGTTTGGGTAGTTGAGATCATCAATAGAGCCGTTGAGAGCATTTTTTTTTGCAATAAATGCAGCTTTGTTGTCTGCTGTATTGGTACGGGTAGGGGGCATATCGGTACCTGTATCAAAGAGGAAAGAGCCGTTGTAACTGAAAACATCGCGTATCGATACGCTTAGAAGGCGTACCGGTACAGTTTTAAGGGGCATATCGATACGGAAGGACGTATCGATACGGGATTTTCTCACTGGAATCCCAAGTTTGGTTTTTATAAAAAAATCGTATCGATACGCATACTTAGCGTATCGGTACTGTATAACGGTCATTTAAAAATTGGGATACCAACCAACTGACAAGTCAACGGTCGAAAATTAAATGCGAAGATAAGCTTATCGTATTGATACGGTTGCAAAGCATATCGGTACGGTATCATTGAAAGTGTTGCCTAGATGAATATCATATCGATACGGGGTAATACCGTATCGGTACGCTATGTCCATTAAAATTCTAGTGACTAAAAAACGTATCGATATGCCTGGACGTTTTTGTGTAGTTTGGCTTGAAAACATATAGGAAAAGACTTAAAAGTATTTAACATTTTAAGAACTTGTCTTGAGATATTATTTTGTTTAAAATACTTGTCAATAATGAGACTTTAAGGAGTATTTAAAAATTTATTGTTTTGCAAATTGGTCCATAAGTTTAGATGTTATATCAAAATCAATTTTGGTTTCACAATAAGGATTCGGAAGCAAATGAAGTGATGGGAATGGCTAAAACATCTCTAGCCATGATTCAAAGTACATGAAAAGAAACGGATTGTGCTTTATAGTACTCTAAAATATCAAAGTCTGAATCATCAGCATGATGGGAGAAGAGGCAAATTAATATAAGAGTCAACATCTGATTTCCCACTCCTTGAAGCAGCTAAATTAGCATCAAAGTTCTAGCATTAAAAAAAAGCCAGTAACTATAATTGAAAAGGAAAAAAAAGTATAAAAAAGGGTAACTGAAATTTTAAAAAAAATAAACACTAACCTGAAAAAGATTAAACTTCTTAAATGTTCAAGGCCGACTGGAGATGGACTCGGATGTACTTTGAGACGAGTTATTTCGAACAGAAGAAGAAGAAGATGACCAGAGAACATATTTTGAATAATATATATATATATTGACAAATTCATTGTAAACAATACTTACCCTCCTTTCAATCTCATCCTCAACATAGAGGACAACATACAACTCCTTCAGAAGTTGTAATTTATATCGAGGATCAAATAAAACAGCAAACGACAAAATGTCGAGTGATCAGACCAATATTTCTCATACAATTCAAGCATAGGTCCTGCCATTGCAGAAATGCCCTCACAAGGATCACCGTGAGCATCATACAACAACTTCTCAATGGCAACAACATTAGCCAAATATAGGTTAAAAGTGGGATACTTAGAACCAGAAAACATTGTAGTTATTTCAAAAAAAGGCTCAAGGAAATCACAGATTAATTGAGTAGTTTAATTACAGAAGAGTCAATTACATTTAAACCTTTTTGAATAATCAAGTTCAAATTATGGGCAGCACTCCTTACATGAAAGTACTTACCATTGCATGGAAGGGGAGAAATTGCATGCAAATCATCCTTAAGCTTCTTTACCATTCTTTCATTTGTAGAATCATTATCAACAGTAATGGTAAAGGCTTTTTTCTCAAGACTAGACTCACATATCCTTTTTTTCACAAACTTATAAATAGACTCACCATCAAGGAGAGGGAGAAAACGTCTAAAATTAAGTATTTTAGACTGAAGTTTCCAGTTATTATCAACATAATTAGCAGTCAAAGCAAAATATGAACGAGAAGTGCAAGCAGATCATCCATCACATGTAAAACAGATACGACTAGGAATAGAATTCATAGAATCAATAAGCAATTTTTTATGTTGGCCATGCTTTAACATGCAATGCTTAGTAATATTATACCTAGAAATATGCTTAACATTAGGATTCAGATACTGATGTAAAACCCTAAGTTATCATGCTCAACAACACTTAAAGCGTAACCATGACATAGAATAGCTTCAGCAAACAATTCACAATATTTTTTCTGATCAAAAGAAATTCTAGTACTACTATTGACATTTTTAGTAAGAAAATCTTTATAAGCTTGGCATTTATCAGTATGTCTTTTAGGTGTAGAAGTACCAACATAAGAATCAACTTTATAGCTAGCAGTTTTGCAATACTTATATTGCGCAATAACACCACCAGCCTTCTTAATGAAGGTATAGTGATCCCAAACAGGAGAAGTTCTTCTCCCAATGTCCATTGTAGCCCCCCTCTTAGAGGAAAGAGCTACTCCAGACACTTGATCATTTGCTTCCCCTTCAAATAAACAAACCATGAGTTAGTTACTAAAACAAATACGAACATAGTAAAAACTAAAGAAAATAAAAAAGGAATGGGACATACCAATTTCACCAGGATAGTTCATCTAAAAAGAAACAGAATCTATGGCTAAGTTAAATACTGAAATAAAAACATTGAGCTTTGTTGTTAGACAACTTATATACATAAAAGAATACACAACAGAACAAAAAACATATATAGCAACAAAACAGAGAAAAGATTAATCCTCATACACGGCGTTGTTACACCAGCCCCCAAGGTCATTTAAAAAAGAACCCCCTTTGACACCAATAGCATTACAGGACGAGTTTCCAGTCTTGTATACTCGGATTAACCCACATGCAACATAAAGCATACATACAAATAGAAACCATACATGCAACAGAAACAGAACTTGTAAAAGAAACATGCAAAACACAGAAACAGAAACCATAATTGCAACAGAAATATGAACAGATATATACAAATAATAACAAAACAAAAACATGCAAACATATATACGAAAAATAACACATATATTAAACATGCAAACATTTATACAAATTTGATAATACAGATAATAAACATGCAAACAGAGAAATGATTAATCCTCATACATGGCGTTGTTACACCAACCCCCAAGGTCCTTTAAAAAAAATCCCCTTTGACACCAGTAGCATCGCAAGACGTGTTTCCAGCCTTTTATACTCAGATTAACCCACATGCAACACAAAGCATACATACAAACATAAACCATACATGCAACAGAAACATAACTTGCAAAAGAAACATGCAAAACACAGAAACAGAAACCATACTTGCAACAAAAATATTAACAGATATATACAAATAATAACAAAACAGAAACATGCAAAACACAGAAACATGCAAGCATATATATAAAACACAGAAACAGAAACCAAACTTGCAACAGAAATATTAACAGATATATACAAATAATAACAAAACAGAAACATGCAAAACACAAAAACATGCAAGCATATATATAAAACACAGAAACATGTAAAACATAGAAACATTTATACAAATAAGGGTCAAAGGAAGAACATATACCCTAAACCCACACGCGGGAGTGGACGAACACTCTTGCAAAACCCAAAAACGATCTTGAGATCAAAAGAGAACACAATTAGTAAAAAGACATATTAAACAACTAAATGATTAAAGAAAAATGAAAGAGATATGATGAACTTATTGAAAGAGAGATGAAGAATACGAATAGTCTGGACAGTGGAATGAGAAGGACCAAAGGATCTGAAGAGGTTACTGAAGAATACGAAGAGATTTGGGAATTATGGATTAGGGTTTGTATATCACGGTTTAAGGTTTACAAACTAGAGATTATGATTTATGGTTTACAAATTAGGGATTATGGTTTAAGGTTTATAGATTAGATATTAGGATTTAGGGATAAGGGTTTATGGTTTAGGGCTAAGGGTTTATGGTTTGGTGTTTATGGTTTAGGGTATATAAGTTTAGGATTTGGAATGGTTTGGGGTAAAATAAAATTGAATTGGGGTTTAGGGTTTGAAGGATTGAGAAGTTGAAAGTAGAAGAACACAAGGTTGTTCTTAAGAAAAAAAGGTTATGATCGAGAACAAACAGATTTTTGGTGGACTAAGTTGTTTTTATAGGATCTGGAGAGTGGACAGTGGATGAACAAGGAAGAACTTGGTTAAAAACCAAGCGTTTGATCGAAAATATGAGAATTTTCTAGGAATTTCGTGTTTTTAGAGAAGTGAGAAAATGAGAGAATATTTTGGCAGAGTAACGGTAAGAGATGAATAATGAAAACTGAGGGGGTGATGGTCTATTTATAAGCATTATTTCGGATCAAAAGATTCACACGTTATAATACGGGTCGCGCCTTTTAATACGGGTCTTGCTCCGCAAGCACTCGTAGTTTAATTTCTTTCATTTTGGTCCTTTTTCTGTGAAATTGAGCTGACAATTTTGTTTTATTTTCAATTTGGTCATTATTCTAGTTTTAAGGTTTAGGGTTTGTGTTATAATTTTGGGTTTTCCTTTTCAATGTTTAAATTCAATATTTCATTTTTAGGGTTTAGGGTTATGTTCAAGTATTCTTGTTTTGATCAAGGTTTCAATTTTAGTGATTTATTTTTTAGATTTAAAGTTTGAGGTTTTGATTTAAGGTTTCATTTTAGGGTTTAAGGTTTTAATCTAGGGTCTATGATTTATAATTTATGGTTAATATGTTTTGTTTTTAGGGTTTATGGATTTTATTTAGTGTTTTATTTTATGATTTAGGGTTTTAAATTAGGGTTTTGTTTTAATTGTTTATGGTTTTAGGGTTCTAGGGTTTAGTATTTAATTTTCAGGTTTAGGGTTCTAGGGCTTAGTATTTAATTTTTAGGTTTAGGGTTTACATGTTTAGGGTTTAAAGTTTTAAAGTTTAAGTGTTTAGGGTTAGTGTTTCGAATAAAGGTTTTATTTTTAGTGAGCTAAGCTTATCTTTAGGGTTTAGGGCTTATAGCTTATTTTAAGGGTTTAGGGTTCATGGCTTAGTGTTTTGTGTTTTGATTTATGGTTTTGATTTTATTGGTTTTAGTTTAGGGTTTCTTTTTATGGGTTTAGGGTTTGAAGTTTCTTTTTATTAGTTTAGGGTTTTTGTTTTAGTTTAGTGTTTTGAATTAGGGTTTATGTTTCATTATTAGTAAACTAAACTTACCTTTAGGGTTTAGTGTTTAGGGTTTATTGTTAGAGTTTAAGGGTTTACTTTTAATTGCTTTTATTTTGGGTTTTCTTTTTATGGGTTTAGGGTTTTTGTTTTACTTTAGCGTTTTGAATTTGGGTTTGGGGTTTAGGTTTCATTATTAGTGAACTAAGCTTACCTTTAGGGTTTAATGCTTAGGGATTATGAATTTACTTTTTATTGACTTTATTTTAGGGTTTCATGTTATAGGTTTATGAGTTCTTTTTATGGGTCTAGCATTTAGGGTTTCTTTTTATGGTTTTGTTTTAGTTTAGTTATTTGAATTAGGGTTATGGGTTTAGGTTTCATTTTTGGTTTAGGGTTTAAGGTTTTGATTAGGGTTTCATTTTAGAATATATATAATAGATTAGTATATTATATATATGTATGTAAAATGTATTTATGTATGTATAAACCCAAAACCCAAAACCCTAAACCCTAAAACTAAAAACTCTAATCCATATATATAATGCATATAAGTATGTATGTATATGTGCATGTATCAATTTATGAACCCTAAACCATAATCCCTAAAAATAAAACCCTAATCCATATATATATATAATACATGTAAAAAAAAAAAAATATATATATATATATATATATATATATATATATCAATTTATAAACCCTAATCCATAAACCTTAATCCCTAATCCTTAAAAATAAAAACCATAATCCATATATATATATATAATGCATGTAAGTATGTATGTATAGATGTATGTATCAATTTATGAACCATAAACCCTAAACTCTAAACCCTAAACCCTAAAAATAAAAACACTAATATATATATATATATATATATATATATATATATATATATATATATATGTAATACATGTAAGTATGTATGTATGTATCAATTTACGATCCCTAAACCTTAAACCATAATCCATAAACCTTAAACCATAAACCCTAAACCCTAATCCATGTATGTTTGTAGATGTATATAATGATTGAAAGTATGTATGTATCAATGTATGAACCCTAAACTCTAAACCATAAACCCTAAATCCTAAACAATAACCCTAATTCCTTTTTGTGCTATGTATGTATAATATATGCATGTATGTCGGAATGTGAAACACTAAACCCTTAACCCTAAACCCTTAACCCTAAACTCTAAACACTAACTCTATAAACATATGTATAATGTACATAAGTATATATGTACGTATGTACCAATGTATAAACCCTAAACCCTATCCCCTACCCTAAACCCCAAAAATACTAAACCATAATTCCTATATGTATGTACGTATAATGTATTAATATTGTGTATGTTAAATCCTAATCCCTACACAATAAACCCTAAACCCAAAGGAACCCGGCCTGAAAGGAAACCGAACTAAAATTACCCGAACTGAAATGAACCCGACTTGAAACGAAACCGACCTGAAATGAACCCAACCTAAAACGAAACCGACCTGAAATGAACCCGACCTGAAACGAAACCGACCTAAAATGAACCCGACCTAAAACAAAACCGAACTGAAATGAACCCAACCTAAAACGAAACCGACCTGAAATGAACTCGAACCGAAATTAACTCGTCAATTAACCGTTTTGGCCCGACATGAAATGAATCCGACTCGAAATGAACCTGACCTGAATTGAACCCGGCCTGAAATGAACCCGACCTGAAATGAACCCGACCCGAAATGAACTCGAACCCGAACCGAATCGAGTCAAAACAAAAAACGACCTGAAATAACCTGTAACCAATTTAACCCGACCTGACAGAGCCCGACCTGAAACCCGATTGTTGACTGTTTGTACATCCCTAATTACAACTTTAAAACATGGTGCATTATTGAAAAGAGTTGCATTTATTAAGTCCATGATTTTAAGGAGTATCAATTAATTCTAAAGTTCCATTTTCTTCCTCTGATAGAGGAAAAGAGTTGCAAGTCTCTGAACTTTTGCCGCCATTTTTGTTCAATGAGAAACTCAGACTGTGTTAATCAATTGTTCTCAGTGTATATGCATATCTGTATATGTGAGTGTATATATATACATATGAGTTTGAAAAGTTAGAAATAGAATGAGGTATTTAATAAATTACTGATTCAAGAGGGACAGAATCTTAATTTTGATTTGATTTTAAGACTGTATTTGGGGTATTCATGAAACTGTATTTAGTGATTTCGGATATTCTTTTAGATTTGGACAATGAACCCAATTCAGAGCATGGACCATAATTTTATGTTATGTGCCGAAATTTTAAAATTCTAGGGATGACAAATTTATAAAATTTTAAGGGAGTGAAAATAGATTTAAAATAAAAAATACATAAAAAATTTATAAAAATTCTAAATTATATACAAATATTAAATTTTTATGGGCACCCCATTCCACCATCCTGATTCAGGCACTAAGTCATTATACCAATTGTTTTTTTTTTCATATACATAGTTTTAGATTATATTTTGAATTTAACAATAATATTTTTATCATATATTTAAAGTTAATATTTAATGTATCATTAGCATATAGATTTTATACATTTTTGATGTATCTTATGATCAGGATGAAGTCAAACTACTGCATTTAAAAAAATAAAATAAGCTTATTAAGTATTTAAACTTACACCAAAAAATTCAGGGTACAACCAACCTTCTTAAATTCATTCATGCTTGATTATATTTCCGAACCGAATTGAGTCAAAATAAAAAATATCTGTAATTGATTTGACCCGACAGAGCCTGACATGAAACTTAACTGTTGACCTGTTTTTACATCCCTAATTACAACTTTAAAACATTTATTAAGTAAACAGTGTATGTGTCTATACACCCTTCACTACAACTTTAAGCCATTCCTCTTTTCATTTTTCCTTATATGCTTTATTGGCTTCATAAGCCCCAAAAAAGAGAAGAAAACAAAACCATGCAAAATCCATCAGTTATGACGTTTTTCTAACACTACCTTTGTAATGATATCTTCGAGCACAAAACATGAAGAAGACGAAGTTAAGCAAAGAAATCCCCGCTATCAAGAAATAAAATTTATCCACTCTGCTTGTGTTTATATCGTCCGTCAACCACCCGCTTCCGTCCCTTCCGGTAATGTCTTCGACGGCGGTGATGATCCAGCTGCTGGCGTAACTCCCCAGTGAAAACGTCAAATAAAGCAGTGAGTTCCCAATGCTTCTCATATTCTCAGGGAACTGTTTGTTGTAAAACTCGATCAGTCCAACGACGCCGAAGATCTCCATGAAGCCCATAAGGACAAGCTGCGGAATCAGCCACATGACCGACATCGGAGAAACTCCGTCGGGCCCGCCATGGGAGAGGGCTGCGTTTCTTCTCTTCGTTTCGATGAATCCCGAGACCAACATCGATAGGATGCCGAAAAGGTTTCCGATTCCGATTCTTTGGAGAACTGTGATCCCGCCTTCGAGTTTGGTGAGCTTCTCGAGGGCGGGAACCAGGACTCGGTCGTAGAACGGTAGCCAAACGGAGACGACGATGAGTGTGACGGCCCAGATTGAACCGGCGGGGATTTTGAAGTAGGAACCGAATCGGAGGTCCATTTTTAGGGCTTGGGAGACTGTGAATGTTCCTTGTTGATTGAGGGCGAGGAAGCTGAAGATGCAGGTTAGGAATATAGGGAAGATGTTTAAAAGGCATTTGACGTCTTCGACTTGTTGGATAGTGCAGAGCCGCCATGGATTCACACATGAACCATCTGAGTTTACTTCATCATCCATCGCTAGAGCCGCTTTGTTTAAGCAACTGATGAATATCCACAATCAAATAGCTTATATTTAGTTTCACTTCTTAGGCTGTATATATAATATAGGATGAGTATACCACGTGCGACGAACATTGATGAACACCACTAACGATGAACACCATTAATTTTTTTTTTAAATTTTAAAAATTTAAAGGACTAAAATTATAATTAAAGTTATCTCTTAAAAAATAAAAATCAAATTTAATAATTACTTTATAATATTTTTTTAATAGGTTAAAATCAAATATATCCAATTTCTCCTAAACCTAAACCCTAATAATAATTTTGTCATGTAAATTGAAGCTGCTTCGTCAAGAAAGAAAAACAATTTGATTTTACTATTCATTTAATTATATCTATCGTTTAACTAAACCCTAATAATAATTTTGTTATGTAAATTGAAGCTGCTTCGTCAAGAAAGAAAAACAACTTGATTTTACTATTCATTTAATTATATCTATCGTTTAACCTAGACCCTAATAATAATTTTGTCATGTAAATTGAAGCTGCTTCGCCAAGAAAGAAAAACAATTTGATTTTACGATTCATTTAATTATATCTATCGTTTTCCTCAATCCGTACTTTTAAGAGATTAATTTTGTTAGGGTTTAGGAGAATTGGGTATATTTGATTCTAACTTATTAAAATATATTATAAAATAAATATTAAATTTGTTTTTTATTTTTTTAAGAGATAATTTTAATTATAATTTTAGTCCTTTAAATTTTTAAAATTTAAAAAAAAATTAATGGTGTTCATCGATGTTCATCGTTAGTGGTGTTCATCAATGTTCGTCGCCCGTTGTAGAATTTTCCTATAATATATTGTGTAAAACTGTATTAATTTTACACTTTTTATCGGACAATGTATGACTTTATTAAAATTTTATATTAATTTATGAATATTAGATGAGTGAAATTGATGAATGTGATTAAAAAGTTGAAAACAAAAAAAAGACAAATATTTAATCTCATCCATCTATTTCACTCATTCAATGGCTATATATGAGCTTACGTTTTACACAATGTAACTGAATCATAACGCTATATATGTAGAAATATTCAATGACCTAGCGGAAAAAATAGCAGAAGCAGGTTAGTTTTATGGTTTGGTGATTTAGTTTATGATTTAGAGTTTATGAGTATAAAATTTAGGGTTTAGATTTAAAATATAGGCCTTAATTAGATTAGGAGTGTAGCATTTAAGGTTTATGGTAGAATATAGGATCTAGAGTAATATGATTATGGATTTAGATGTTAACCGTTAATCTTAAATTTAACTTTAAACCTTAAATTTTAAACATAACATCTAAATTTAAATTCTTAAACTCTATACCCTAACCTGTTTGTGGAATTCTCCACATATGTGTGCATAGAATGTGGACTTTCTCCTAAGCGAGAACGAAATGCATTACCTGTATTGTGTAGTGAGATGGAGTTCTCCAGCTCTAAGCAAGCTTCTTCTCAATGGAGGGTCATAGAATTGTCCGTCGACTCCAACAATCGGAAGATGAAGTCGGCGTTTTCTATATGCAGCAACAAACACTTGCGCGACACCGGTGAAAACGCTTCCTTCGGGCTTTATATACACATAAAGTCTCGCACCAACGAAGAACAAAGCAACGGCGGCGATCGAGCAAAGCGTTGGGATTCCAAGCCCTAAAGCCCAGCTAATATCATTTTGGATATAAACCACTGCAGTTTGAGTGATCACCAACACGACCATCTGAATAGCGTAATACAGATTGTAAAAACTGTTGTTTTGTTTTCGGCCTTCTTCGGTTGTTAAATCGAATTGATCGACGCCGAAGGGGACACTGCAAGGTTTGATTCCGCCGTTACCGATGGATAACCAGAATATGGCAACGATCAAAACGCCGAGCTGAGCGTTGTTGTAGGGTGTGCATTGGCCGTGTTGTAGTTCTTCGTTAGTGCACGGCGGAGGGCGCAGCGGTGGAAGTAAAGCTGTTAACGTCACGATCACCATTCCCTGCCGATCAATGGTGGAAATCACATGTTATATTGATCATATCCAGACAATTAGTTTTCTAAAATTTTGGCAAATATACATAAAATTATGAGGATATATACCAGGATAATTGAAAAGGATCCGAGAACAATGGTCCAAAACTTGCCGATGAATGCATCAGAAACATATGCGCCGATAACCGGAGTCAAATTCGACGCACCGTTCCAGCCGTTAAGGATGGTAGCTGCCTCAACCGGGTGCATGTGATACTCCCTTTGCATGTACACCATGAAATTCGCCATCAATCCATATGATGCCAGTCTCCCACACGTTTCATTTGCTGCACATAGGAAATATTTAACATACATGGACTTAAACAATGTATTTTAAGGAAAAGTAACACCTTTTTTTTAATGCAGAGGTGGTGCATTATTGAAAAAAACCTTTGTAATCGAGTCGCATCAAAATATGACCCGGACAGCGAAAAGAAAAAAAGAGTATACCGAATATTATAAATACGGAGTATATTTTATAACATCACCTAATATGAAAGAAACAGATCTCCATCCTGCAGGCCTTCTTTGATTTGAAGGAGTATCAATTAATTCTAAAGTTCCATTTTCTTCCTCTGATAGAGGAAAAGAGTTGCAAGTCTCTGAACTTTTGCCGCCATTTCTGCTCGCCATTTTTGTTCAATGAGAAACTCAGACTGTGTTAATCTATTGTACTCAGTGTATATGCATATCTGTATATGTGAGTGTATATATATACTTATGAGTTTTGAAAAGTTAGAAATAGAATGAGGTATTTAATAAGTTACTGATTCAAGAGGGACAGAATCTTAATTTTGATTTGATTTTAAGACTGTATTTGGGGTATTCATGAAACTGTATTTAGTGATTTCGGATTCTTTTAGATTTGGACAATGAACCCAATTCAGAGCATGGAGCATAATTTTATGTTGTATGCCGAACTTTTAAAATTTTGAGAGTGACAAACTTATAAAATTCTAGGGAAGTGAAAATAAATTTTAAATAAAAAATACATAAAAATTTTGTAAAAATTTTAAATCATATACAAATGTTAAATTTTTAGGGCACCCCATTCGACTATCCTGATTCAGACACTAAGTCAGTATACCAATTTGTTTTTTTTTTCATATACATAGTTTTAGATTATATTTTGGATTTAACAATAATATTTTTATCATATATTTAAAGTTAATATTTAATGTATCATTAGCATATAGATTTTATACATTTGTGATAAATCTTATGATCAGGATGAAGTCAAATTACTGCATTTTTAAAAAATAAAATAGGCTTATTAAGTATTTAAACTTACACTTACGGTGCGTTTGGTTCACGGAATATATAATTACTTCTGGGAATGAGATTCCCGGAATATAACATTACCTTGGGAATTTTACATTACCTTGTTTGGTTTATTTGGCAGGAATATAAGGTTACTGTGTTTGGTTGGAGAAATATAAGATTACTTAGAAGTAAAATTTACCAAATTATCCATGTGTTATATTTTCTTTCTAACATGTTAAACTTTCAATATTAAATTAAAAATATCTACATAAAAAGTCATATAACTATTTTTGTTATACTATATAAAATTTACAAAAATTATATATTTATCATATCATTAATATAACTATTAGATTTAAAAATTAAAAATATAATTTTTATATTTTCATATCTTCGTTACTCTCTATTAACATAATTTTGTGAATTTTCAAATGTTAAACTTTTAACATGTTCAAATTTTTAATTTTTTTATTTCTTATGATAGATTGTCAAATAAATTAAAATAAATAATAAAATAAATTTAAAAATTTTTAAACAATGATAAAAAATTTAGATCATAAATTTAGCCTACTAAAGTGTTTTATTAATATGATAAACATCTTATAAATTAAAGAATAAAATTAAAAACATCAGCTACTAACATAAGTGTAACGTCATTTAAATATTAAATTAATATTATATTAATATTGTGTAAAAATACATTATATGAACAATATTTAAAAGATTAAATAAAGGATCTATATGAACAAAATTTATTAACTTAAGGACAAAATAGTCCATATGGGTGGGAATTAACAAATACCTAAGAAATTAGTGGGAATGACATTCCCACCATTTAAGGGGAAAAGTGGCACTATAGGGAAAAGATTATTACCCCATAGAGGGAATGCTCTCAAACCAAACATGGGAATATTATTCCGGAAAAGATTATTACCTTTGGTAATAATCTTTTCCATGAACCAAACGCCCCCTTAAAAATTCAGGGTGTGGTTTCACCCTTCTTTAATTCATTCATGCTTGATTAATACTTCTTGTATTTTTAAGATAAATTTAATTATTATTATTGAATAAATAGAGAGGTGTTATATTTTCAAGGTAAATGTCAAAATTCGAACTTACACAAAATAAGAATAACATAATTATTGTTGATCATTTAACCAATTAATAAATTTAACAAAATAAATTATTATTAGACTAAAAATTATCAAATATTTAAAATTCGATAAAGCCCTTCGGCCCGAAATGCCTTCTATTCCTTGCATGTGTTGACGTCTAATAATATAATTCTAACCAACATATTTCATTTAAATTTGACATAATATAAGTACGAAATAAAAATAATTAAACTATAATATAATGCAAATGACATGATAGAATAACGTAAATACATAATATTTTAAATTTTACGTTTAAGGGCATAATTTTTTTTAACTTTTGAAAAAAACAATTAAGCCCTTAAATGTTTTTACACTCAAATAAGTTATTGAATCAAAAAAATTAATTAAATTAAGCCTTTGAGCCAAGAATTGAATCAACTAAGCTCTTTGACCATTAAATATTCATAGTTTTTTTTTTGATCTGTTAGTGCAATGCATCATGTCATAGTGTTCTCAATTGACATTTTCAGATTTTTTATTTTATTTAAAAAAATATTTAAAAGTTATAAAAATTCTAAAAGATTTGTAACATTTATTAAAAAAATTGAGAAAAATCTATAAATGCAATATGGTAGAACTTTATTGTATCATGTACCAATAATATCTAAAGAAAGAAATTGTCAAGATTTAATTGTCAAAATTGATCGAAGAGCTTAATTAATTTAATTTATTGGTTTAAGGACTTAATTGATTAAATTTCTTGATTTAAGGGTTTAATTAGATACAAAAAATTTAGAGACTTAATTGATATTTTTTCAAAAGTTCAAAGACTTCTTACACCATTAAGCCTAAAATTTATTTCGATATATAACATTTAAAATGCAATCATAAAATAGAAATAATCTAACATGATGAGACATGTTTATGTTCATTAAATTCATATAAACATGACGTGAGATGTTTATATTAAATATACAAATTTAAAAAGATATAATTATGTAGGGGATAAATATAGTAAACACTCAGAGCTGTTTTAGATATTTTCGAGCTCCAAGTAAAAATTAAAAGATAGGCCCTTATAAAACAAAAATTTTCATCTATTCGAATTATTAATTTAAAATTTCATTAATTAATCACGGAAATAGAATTAAACTCTTTTAATTCATTATTTTTTATTGTTTTGTTAAGAAATCACCTTAAATACAATTAAAACAAGAAAGTGCAACCAATAAATTACAAGATTGTCACTTGAAAAAATTCATCCGTCTAGCATTCTTTGATGCAAATTCGTCAATCAAGTCCTATAAACAACTTCATCCAAAACATCATTCTCGATTGCAACCAAAGTTAGTCCATTAAGCCTTTCCTGTGACATAGAACTACTCAAGTAAGATCTGAATAACTTTAATTTTGAAAAACTTCTTTCGACTGTTGCAACTGTAATGGGAATAGTTAACAATATCCTATATGCAATAATTGCATTAGAAAAACAATCAACGCATTTTAAAAATTTTAAAATATCAAGAGCCCCTAATTTTTCTTTAGGCAAAAATTCTTGGAGTAACTTTAATTCGACATATAAGTCATAACCATGAATATCACACTTATCATCATTCTTAAGTGCATCTTCCAAATGGCTACAACAAGACATTAAACTTAAATCATCTAGTGAATGTAATGTATCAGAATAAAATAAAAAACAAAATATATTTTCATATTGTTCATATTGTTCAAACTTCTTATCAAGTGAGATAATTGCTTGATCAATGATACAATTAAAATAATTAATTCTAAAAGATATGCACATTGTGAATTCTCATCATTTAAATTTTTATCAATCTGTCCTTTTCTTTTAATTTGACGCCTTTGAAGAAAAATTAGATCAACTTTTATATCAATTGTAAGTTTTTTAGTAACTTCAACCGCATTAGAAAATTTATTCTCTCAATACTCCTTAAAAAATAAAATCATTTTTTTACATTTTCAATGACAATAGAAACAAGCATATCTTTCGAGTATAATTATTAACCAAGTTGACAACATATAATAAATCATACAAATGACAATAGCTACTATAAACTTAAGGGTAAACTACATAAATGACCACCTTATTATTGTAAAAGTTACAATCTGACCACATTATTTTTTCGTCACAATTAAACCACCAAACTATTTAAATGGTATCAATGTGACCACCAGCCGTTAAAGGTTCATGAAAGGGTGACGTGACAGTTAAAAAAATAAGGGTATAATTACACATTTAGTCCTCGTTACTTATAAACTCTATCAATTTAGTCCTAATTTTAATTTAATAAAATAAATTAATTATTTATTCTTCATCTTCTCGTAATATTGAATAGAGAGAAGAGACAAACAGAGATGAACCTCATCTTTCCCCCACCGAGCAGGCGGCTTGGAGTTGATAATCTTGGGCGGAGCCCACGGCGATGCTGAAGCAACTTGTGGTTTGGAAAGCGGCCAAAGGTAACGGGAGTGGAGGCGGCGGAAGCCACCGAGAGGCAAAACCACGGATCTAAGCTGTTGGGTTCCACAGCCGATGTTAGCCCAGTGCCTGGTACAAATCAACTCCCAGAGTCGCTCGTCTTTGGCAGTTTTGAGCCACTGTTTGCTAAAGCACAACGCCATTGCTAGAGTCCTCACGTCAACGTGTTTCAAGGCCTCGTACAATAGGTTTTCATCTAGATTCATCAACCCAGTGTCTTCTTCTTCTTTTATTTTCTTTAATTTCGGTTCGGGGGCCTGAGAATCTGGGGAACTTCGTTTCATTGACAGAAACTGAAACCTTGATCCTGAGTTTGTTCAGATTGGATCGGAGAATGGGAAGGTGAGGGTGGGTGAGAGTAATCACTAATCGAACCTGCTTTTGTTATCTTTCAAAGCATCAATCAAGGCCATGCAACCATAGCGTCTGAATAAAAACAATAAGAACAACGAGGTATAGCAGCAAACAATCAAAATTGCAACTGCAACATGATGTAAAAAATGTCATCTAAATTCAATCTCATCATAAATCGTATGTTGCTTGAAAGCAATGGAAGTGTAAAAATGGGCACATGTACAACTTCAATTCAACCTTAAGTTCTTAGCATCTAACTGGCAATTCTACAACACCTTGTGGAGCACACGAGCATATAAATTGCCATTTTTGGCAAACCAAGAATGGAGATAGAAAAACACTTGTGCCCCATCAGGAATATCATTTTTGTATTATATGCTTTGAAAATATCTTTATAGAAATCAACCAACAGCAAGCTACAACTGACATATAATACTTGGCCATGCCATCCACCTTTCAAAAATGGAATACTATGATATGCTTCAACAAAAGATGAAAAGCAACAAGTATTTGAGACTTTGGCGGTTTCACCCTAGACAACTAGAGAAATAATCAATCAGCTAAAAGTTACATTAAGCATTTCATAAGGTGATCAAAACACCAACCTCACCATAAAATAATTTGAAAAATTAGCACATAACATCAGAAAAAACTCTTATCCAGTGTCTCGTACATCAAATGGCAGTAAAAATTTCAATGAGACTCACACAAAAAGGCATCAGTGAAAGCAGAATCACTAGAACTGATAAACTAATAAACTCCTGAAAATTGAGATCGTAATAACCATAGAAATGAATTAAAAGAAAATAGATTCAAGTGAATGCAGAATCACAAAAACTAATAAACATGCAAACAAAGAAAACACACGGCTGACAGTGGAAAAACATAAGAACCTAAAACTAAGGAAATTTTACTTAAAAAATAGGCATTGCATCCAGGTTTTGGTTACCTTAGCATAGTAATCTTTCCAGACTCTGCGAGCAATCTGATGACCTATTTTTTAAGCTCAACAGAACTCGAATAGAACATATATTTAAAAGGGTTATTTTTAGCACAAATACATGCTTGGTGCAGTGGCTTAGTGATTGCTTCTAAATCATCCATATGCGGGTTTGATTCCCACCATTGGCATGTTTGTTCATATTGAATTTTTCTCCTCTAAATGGTGGTGACACGTGTCACCTCTTGATTGGAGGAGAAAAATAAAATAATTTAATTAAATATAAATAATTAAATTCCTCCAATAAGGTGTTGACACGTGTCAACACCTAATTAAATAAATAATTTATTTTATTAAATTAAAATTAGAATTAAATTGATAGACTTTATAAGTAACGAGGACTAAATGTGTAATTATACCCTTATTTTTTTAACTGTCACGTCACCCTTCCGTTAACCTTTAACGGCTGGTGGTCACATTGATACCATTTAAATAGTTTGGTGGTTTAATTGTGACGAAAAAAAAGTAATGTGGTCAACAACTTTTACAATAGTAAGGTGGTCATTTATGTAGTTTACCCTAAACTTAATCACCAAGCTCATTATTGGCTAAATATTTAGCTTCGCTTCTCTAACATCTGAAATCTAAAATCGTATTGCTTTTACACTATCAACACGGCTCTCCCAACGAGTAAAAGACAATGATTTAAGAGTTAAATTATTTACGTTTTTTTAATTTGTCATCTCTTTGTGAAATTTTCAAATATAGTGTAAATATGTTGAAGAACACCAAAAAAATTCTTAGCTTTTCAAAAATTGTTAGCCATGTCACACAACTTTAAATTAAGGCTATGTGCCCCACAGGGAGTGTAAAAAGTTCTAGGATTCAATTCTAAAAAATTTTCTTTACACTTATCAATTTTTTTCTTTCATATTTGACCCATTATCAAAGTTTTGGTCACACGCATCATTTAAATTAAGTTTAAGAACATTCAATTTATGTAAGAAAGCATCAAAACGTCCCTACCCAGTTGTGTCATCCACATTCAAAAATCTTAAAAATGATTCATTTATCCTAACACAATCAGGAGAAACATTCACATATATTAAAATTAAAGACATTTGCTCTTGATGACTAATATCAGGAGTACAATCAAGTATCACAAAAAATACTTGACTTCTTTTATTTTTTTAACAATTTCAGATTTAATTGCACATGCAAGTAAAAAAATCAACTCATTTTTGGATGTTTTGGCCAAGGTAATGAATATGAATTCATCATTACTAATACGACGAACATGCTCTTGAATAATAGAATCAAACTCTGCTAACATTTTAATTAATCCTAAGAATTTTTCATTACTATTTTGATGCAATTTCTCATTACTGCCATGAAATGATAGATTATGCTTTTTAAGGAGTTTCACAATTGAAATAATTCTCAACAATTTTTTAATGTTTATTCTCTTTTTTCAAGTTGCTTTTGAGCTATTTTGTCAATAATTATGTTCTTTTGATGTCTTAAACGCAAATCATATCAAGTGGTCATATTTTAGACATGTTCCATGCCAGTTTCATGCTCTCTAATTCTAACATAAAGATGTGACCAATCACTATAACCCTTATTTGCTAATTGACCTTTATCAAATCCTTTCTTAAATAATTTACAACAAGAATAAAAAATTGTATCAAGTTCTTTTGAGTATACAAGCCAATTTTTATCACATTTTCTCCATTTGACAGTACTCTAGTATATAATAAGGTAGAAAATTGTCTTTCAATTTTATCTTTAAAATTTTCACAACAAATATATCTATTTTAAGACCTTTTACCATTAAAATATTAATTAATTGAAAATTTAAAACATTCCAATTTTTAAGATCAAATATGTTCAACTTATAACATGTAATATCATCAAAAACATCAGCATTATTTACATTATCAACATCAACATGCTCAACATTAGAAGGACCAACATCATCACCAGGAGCATTATTCTCATTTAGAAGCACATCTTCAGTTTTATTTTTATCATTTAAATGCACATTGTCATCAATATCAACATCATTAGCATTGACATTAACAATATTAGATTCATCAACATCACCAATATTTTTATTTTCAAACATTTGTGATTCTTTGATAAAAAATTATCAAGTGATCCTCTTTGAGATTGAATTAATTCTTCGATTCTTTTTTTTTTTACGTTTTTCACATTCAGAGTCGTGTTTTTTTTTATGAAGTATTGTCAAATAATTAAAAAATGTAAAAAAATTAAAAATGTAATTAAAAAGATAAGAGTGAGAGCAACACAACCTAATTTTTGAGTCAAATAATTTCAAAAATTAAAAGAGACTAATGTGGTTCTTTGGAGAATCCAAAGAATGACGAGGTGGTTCGCAGCAAATGCTAGAAGAAACAATATTTCAAATTTGAGAAGAAATTTTTTTCTCCTTTTCCTAAAAATTCTAGTGTGAATATACTTTTTTAAAGATAAATACTTTAAAATTAATTATCGTTTATTGTTTTATCAAGAAATTTTGAATTATTTATATCCTAGTTCCAATATGTTACCGTTTGTTTCAATAATCCTTTAACATTTTTTTATATTACTGTTTGGCCTCCTAATTAAAGAACTAGTAGAAACATTGAATGAGGACAATGTCGGCTAATAAAAAACGAGGCCCATATCATACAAAGTATAAATGAAAAAGTAAAATGGGGCCCATAGGAAATTGGCTAAAACATATGCTATTTCCATTGCTTTGTTCCCAAACCAGTTTAAAGCCATTGTCAGTATAGCCACAAATGAAGCCCCATGAAAGCGGGGCCCTGAGCAGGCACTCAGGGTGCTCTCGCTAATGGTCGAGTCTATAAACACTAACATTGTGAACCAAATACAAGTGAGGGAATGTAACACCCCTCGCCTGGGTTAGGAGCGAGAAGCGTTACGGCAAGAAAACAGAACAAGTAGAACAAAAATACGGGGCAATTAATTTTTTTTTTCATTTAGAACTCAACTCTAATAATTGATTTGCTTGTCTAACAAGTTACTAAAGTCCATGTTAATTTTCAATACAAGCCAGTAAAGCTGAAATTCGATCTAGCCATTGATTTAATACACATTTACCATTTTTACTAAAATTCATTACCTATATGCGCAATCATTAGACCCTTAGATTCATTGAATTAACCTGACCAATTCATTTGGATTAGTCTAAACTTCAAAGGTATACAAGTTGGATTCATGGTCCTATTCGAGTAGTCCACTAATCAAGTTGTTTAGAATCAAACTAAACCAATTATGATCTTTAAGTCCTTAGTCAATTTGAAACAAACAAATTATTATCATAATTCAAATGCAAAATAGGTTTGGATCATTACCAAGTAATCACCTTATATACATATATATATGTATATATTAAGAGTACTATTAAGGTCTTTACAAGACTTTATATACGTTTACAAAACACCCAATGCATGACCTATAAAACTTATACAAAAATCTAGTAGCCACCATCTAGGAGTACATCATAATAGGTACAAAATCATACTTTAAGCATGACAATCCTTGCTCTGGGTCCATGAAGGCTAACTTCAAAATCAAGCAGAGATCGGGATGACTTTTATCTGAGGTTTGGGAAGAATGCAAACAATAGTGATAAATAAAAGATTGTACTTAGTGAGGTAGCACCTAGAACAAGTAGCTATTCAAGTTTTAGGATTCTTTAATTCATTTACACCTTAATTAGGTTTAGTCAAGTTTGATTGAATCGTAGCCTAAACTTCAATCATCCTTCAAACATTCAATCACACAATGGTCAAGGTATTCGAGTCAAGGTTCCAAATTATACATTCAAACAAACATCTCATGTACATGAACTAGGAAAGCCGAACTAGAGTTCATTATTTTCATTCGATCTAAGCTACCAAGCTAGTCAATCAAACATTCCTAATAAATTTAGATTCATTTATGTTTTAGCTTATATTTCATGTAACAAGTAATCTTTCCATTCCATTTATCAAATGTCTCAATTGATCTTATACCCTTATACATTACACATTACACTTCTTTACTTCACTTAGCATATAAACTTTTTAGACTATTCGATTAAGTTTAGTATTTCGTATTAGTTAGCTCTTGATTTGGTTTCAAGTATAATTATCTAAGGTGATTCACTATTCAATGTCAAGAGTTCATTTAGGGCAGAAACCAAACTGTCCAAACTGTTTATAAACAGTTTACAAAATTATCTAATCATTTAGATTATTGCTGCCAGACAACTTGTGCACTGTTTACTTAAACGTACATAATTTTCATTCTGTATGTCGAAATTACAATTAGTTTACATCGTTTGAAAGCTTACTTAACCCTTTTTGAAACCGTTTAGACCTTTCATTTTAACTTCTTTTCAATTAATACAGTTTTTACTTCAAAGACATGACATTTATATTTATAGACAGTTTGCACTGTACAAAGGTTTTCATCTTCATATTTCAGCTCACAAATCAGAATTCAATTCTGTTTTCTCCTAATGAAAATAGACATGCTAAGGTTCATTCCATATAAATTTCAACCCTTAATTCGACTTACACAATTTATGGTGATTTTCAAAGCTACTACCCAGAACAGAATTTCTTGGGCAGATTACACTAGTTTAAGCTTCTAGCTCTATAATTCTTCTAAATAACTTTTAACATGATAATTTAACCTATGAGAAGATATATACATGTTTAAGTCAGCTCAATTTACTTATCTATATGATTAAAACGGGGTATTAGTGGTCAATAGACTCGATCATTCTTTTAATGCAAAGCTTTTATTCGATTTCTATTAACATACTTATTCTTTCTAACAACCAGCATACACGTGTATATATATATATTTCATGTATTCCACTAGTTACGTGACTTAGCCAACAAGTTAATTTGTCTTGTATTTATCTTAGTTCAAGTAGGTACTTGACTTATCATTCAAGTTATTTTACCTATTCTTGTGTTTATTCCACTCGATTACTTATCATCAAGAGAAATATTTACAGTCCTAGATTAACCGAGAATTAATTCAAAATATCAATTTCGTTCATTCTCATTTACTTGATTAGCAAGTAGCATTATCATCCATTCAATTTAGCCTAAAGGTTCCATTTAGAACATTCATTTGATTAATCATTCATATAATTCATTCAAGGATATTAACATTTAGGTTGAAGTAGGCAAGTAGTTTAGGACTTCCAGTCCTATTCGAGTGTCACTAAGGTAAGCTTATCTTATATAACATAGTTCTACATCTAATTTATTTAGATTTAGTCCAAGTACTTCAATTATTAGCTTTATTCTAATCAAATAAGTTATAGACATGATTCCATTTCCAAACAACCCTAAACATAACATTTCATTTCAAAATAATAACAAGAATACACATAATTAACAATCATAGGACAACAATTATCCTGCTTATTCAATTCGATCTAGACTATACATAGACATTTAGGTTACTATAATCAAGCCACATTCTCAATCACTTTGATTTGACTATGAAAGATCACCTTGATCACGACAAGCAAGACATGTAACGTTTCATGTTAGTTTAACTACGCAATTTCTCACATGATCAAGTTCAAATCATTAGACCCACAAATCATAACACCCTATACGGCTAACATCATTCAGAAACCATGGTTAACAAACATGTTTCTCAATATTCTAGCTAGGTGCATATCATCAAGCAAGCAATCAAATAACACTTCATGACGAGATAATCGTTCAAGCATGTGCATGCTTTTACATTTCATTGCTTATTCCTTTAATTTCTTTACTTACAAGATGCATTCAAGATTAATCTTTGCTTAACTAATTGAGTAAACAACTAAACATAGCATTTGGTCAAGTATGTATTTCAAAACATATGAATTTCTTAATCTCAATCAGGTATGCATAATCTATGTTCCAAATAACATCAATATCCATCATGCTTACTAAAGCCCAATCGTTCGACCAGCCTAATAAATGACTATATAGCACTTCTCAACGATTTAATCAAGCATATATTAACAAGCATACATTCGAGTCATTTCCATTCGAACAAAGAGCATTTCCATCGTACTTTACTTATCTAACAAATAACAAGCAATTCAAGGTAGCATGTTCACCATTTTACTCATGTGAATTCATTACTTTACCAGTTCATTATCAGGAATCAAGTTTGTTTATTCTTTATTCATGATTAACACATCTTGTTTCAAGTTTATTAGTCTTGTTTTGCCTTAGTAGATAGTAGGACTAGGTAATCGAGTCACAAGACGGTACACAAAGTACCTACAAGATGATACACAAAGTATCTAACAAGAAGGTGTCCACTACACCACACAAGATGGTACACAAAGTACCTAACAAGATGATACCCAAGGTATCTAACAAGAAGGTAACTAACCACCAACAAGATGGTACACAAAGTACCTAACAAGACGAGCTTTAGACTCTAAGGCATGTCATTCTACCTAAGACTAACTAGCAACCAAGGGCTTATTAAATATTTTATTTCAATCAATCACACAACAAGTGATTAATTATCAAGCATAGCAAGATCAAACTTTCATATTTCAAGATTTCAAGTGTCATGATTCATGTATATCCAAGACAATATCAAGTTTTTCCCTTAGGCCATTTCCACATTACCATTTATCAAGAAATAAGTAGCCACAAGTATAAATCAAGGTCTCATAACAATCAAGGTCACTCGTGTAATTCAATCAAAGCATGGTAGCAAGTGCTTGATACATAATCACTAACAAGCCACATTTCACATATCAAGTTTCCAATTAAGCATCCTTCCCTTAATCATTTACCAAGTATAAATTAGATTCATTTCATGGCATATTTATTTGAACAATAAAGTAGACATGCAAGGGTGGTTAGGACCTAAGTTCCAACCCTAAGTATAGCTACACTCACCTTGTATCCTGAAGTTACGGGATACTCGAATCCTCATTCTCATCCTGGTACTTATCCATCCTTTCCACCATTTACTTAATCTAGTATTCAAATAACACAATCATGCATAGATTCAAGGCTAAGAAATCAATCACACCAATTATTCAAGACACACAATTTATTACAAGTAGTAATTCTGCCACTGCAGGAAGAATGCACAATAGTTATTAATTTGTTCATATCTTTTAATCTACACATCGAAATTTTGATTAATTTACACCATTGAAAAGCTAATTCAATTATCTTTTCAACCATGTATGGCTCATATTTTTAGCCTTCATAGATCAATACAGTTTATTAATTAAAGTCAGACTAATTTATAGTTTCAAATTTGCCCAATTTTCATTTAAGTCCACATTTAGGGGATAATTCACCTAGGACCTTTACTAGTTAATTTTAGTCCTTTATACCTTAGTTTCCCATGTTTTCCCTTGTTCTTTCAAGTTAGGTCCCTAAAAAGTTCATTTAGGTCCTCAAATTTACAGATTTTCCTGACTAGTCCAGGTTTCATCAATTCTACCAACTTATCACTTTTGAGCTATCAAATTCCTGATTAAATACACAATACAATTGATCAAGTGTTACCTTAGGTCCTCCCCTGATTTTAGCTTACATTATTAGCCTTTAATTATATTCTATTTAGTCCCAATTTTACAGATTTAATCAAAATAGTCCATATTGTCAATTTAACCATCTAGGTGACTAATTTCCTTACAAGCTCAATTTCCTATCATCTAAGCATAATTTTCATTTGATTAACATTCCAATTCAATCTATATATCTTAATTTCCAGCAAGCATGTCATCTATTTCATGATCTAATTTATGTATACATATATGCAACAACCAAATTCCATGAATCAACAAACAAATCAATTTAAATCCTTAGTTCAAGTTATTTGAATGGAATAGAAAATAGAAGCTTACATTGCTATCAAGGATCCTATCATGATTAACCCAAGCTTGAATCATCAAATTCATGGCTGAATTCTCTTCATTTTTCTCTAAAATTTCTCTCTTTCTCTCTTATTTTCTCTTGAGCATTCGGTTGAGGGAATGCATAAGGGAGGAAGATGACACAATGTTGTCATCTTTGGGAATTATCATTTCCGAGTGGCAATAGGAGAAATACATGGTGATTTCTCACTATGACACCTTGCATGGTATTTACTCTTTCATTTATTTTACATGCATTCCCTTTCACTTCTAATTTATTCATTTTAGTCATCTTATTTTGGTCACTAATCCTCCATTTCTTTCATTTAAGCCATTAAATATCCTAATTACTTTAGAATCAAACTTAATTAAATTAATCTAACTTAGGTGACAAGCTTTAATTCTTCTAGGGTATATTTTAGGGTTTATAGGGAAAAGTAAGGGGACTCGGGTTATGAGTAAGGAGAACGAGTTGGTTATTCCGATTGGTGATACAAACGTACAAGTGAGTGAGAATGTTACGTCCACAGGTTTGGTTGTTTCGGCTCCACTATCGCTCGATCTTTCAAAACACTTTGCAGTGCGAGTTGTTGATCCAATCCAAAATAAGGCGGATTTGGGGAGGGGTAAATATGTTGTGATAGGATAATCAGGACTTTCTACTGTGAGACGCCTATAAAAAATTAAAGGAGTTGCTCAAATGGGTCCATATCCTTCGCGAAGGAAACAACATGAGTTACAGGAAAATCGAGATCCAAATGTTATTGATATATGGGAGTGCATTGGTGACACATCACGGGATTTGTTAGCTGAGAAACCTCCCCAAGTGACCAATGATACTGCAACCATGGAGACTGCCCCGAGCTCGGATACTGTAGTGTGTCAACAAGTTCTATATTTCATGCACATTCCATCTCACATTATTGCTGCTTTTAAGTTCATCTTAGGCATAATTAGGATCATGCATTGCATTTTGCAGTATTTCTTTACTTTGCCTTACTTGTATTGATTATCTTTAATTTGGTGAAGAAAGGTACTGTTTTAGTGTATTTTTGGTTTTAAGTACTAAAGGCTGACAAAGGGAAAGAGTAGCTGATGATATGATGATGAGGCAGTAAACCAAGGAGCTGTACTGAAGCAGTTCCAGCCGAAGCCAGTAGCTACCGAGTGTTGCCACCGCCGACCTTGCTGCCCACAGTAGCAAACTATAGAGTTGGAAAACCAAAGTGCGATTTGTATAGCTAAAAACCCTGATTCTACCGATGCCATCCACTCGATTTTCCGACGCCTGTAGCAGCGGAAAAGCTGTCGAACTGAAATCTCAAGATTGCTTGCGGGACAAGGCAACGAGATAAAGACCACATTCAACTCAAAGAAGTTAGAGTTTAAAGTCACATTTAATGTGGAAAGCTACTTTTGAAGACTTCTACTTTAAGAAGGACTAGACCTCGCTTTTGGCTATAAATACGCATTGTAATTCTAATTCAAGGCATCTCAGGTTTTTCTCTAGACATAAGGTTAAGGTTTATGCCGCCGCCATGTTCTAATTCTCCATTGGGTTTGGGGTTATGTTGTAAATTAGTTGTGAGAATGGTTGTTTAGGTTTCAAGTTTGTTTTCAATAAAATATTCCAAGTTTGCTTAATTCATGTTCTTCACTTCTTCAATTAGTTCCAAAAGTCCAGTTGAGAAAAAATATATTTGTCGGGCACGAGAGTGTCAAACTCACAAAAGAATTAAGTACGGTCTCATCATGTCGAGGTGTTCACTAATTCGACTTAGACATAAGTTCAAATTTCAGCGGCTAAAAGGAGCAACAAAACGTCGATTGCTTGTGTTAGGTTTACGCTGAGATTGCTAGGTATTGCCTACATCACGTGGTGACAGAATCCTTGCCTAGACATAGGAAGGATCACTTCAGAATTACTCTGCCGAACTTGGAGTATCTGCCAGACTTGCCGTCAGGACTTCTCTCTATTCCACCTGCCGAGACAACGAAAGTTGCAAGAGCAGAGATCCGCTGCGGCAGCGAAAGGGCCGCACCCTCAATCTGCCATTACCCATCAAGCTAGCATATCGTGGTAGCGCAAAAAAACTTGGCCTATTCAACACAGTTTCACACTAGGCAACAGCATAACCCTGCCCTCTCTATCAACTTGATCACTTCCTCTATTACTTGTGTTTTTATTTTACCTTTCTTCTCAACAATCAATTTACTTGTGTAATTTACTTTTCCTTGTGCAGGAACGAAAATTCGAACCAAGCTGTCCAATCCATGAGGAGACGATATCTTATATACTATAACTTGACAAGAGTATGCACTTGCGCTCATAAATAGAGTACACCCTAAACGCTCTACAAGTTTTTGGCTCCGTTGCCGGGGATTGGTAACAACGAATTTCGTTTTTAATTTCTGCACTTTTTCTTTATTTTTTTATTTTTATTTCTAATCGAAAAAAAAAGAATTTTACAGTTTCTTTTGCTAGTGTATGACACGGGCGAATCCAAAAGAAGAACTTCTCTTCTACGGCGATATTGAACGAAGAGAAAGAGAACTCAAGAAGAAGATCATAGTAACCTTAGGGAAAAACAAAGAAGAAAAGGAAAAGGCAAAGGTAAACATGGAAAATGATAACCCTGCCAACAATGCTACGAACGCTAGGGATGGGCAGCAAGACTTGCCGCTTAGAGGTCAGCAAGATCCACCAAGGCAGGACCCCCCTATTCCACCCAGGAAGCCCCAAAATGTTCGAACCACTAGAGATTATCTAGAACATGACTTCAAAGGGTTCGATCCGACAGTGACGGAACCTGAGATCGAGGCAGACCACTTTGAGTTAAAGCCTGTCATGTTTAACATGATCAATACATTAGGGCAATTTGGATAGACTGCCACAGAAGATGCTCGATAGCACTTTAGAGGATTCCAGGACATCTGCAGAGCATTCAAAATACACGGGGTCCATCAAGACGTCCTAAGGCTGAGATTATTCCCCTATTCACTAAGGGATAGACCAAAACATTGGTTAAACAACCAGCCAGCAGGATTGTTCAACACCTGGACAGAACTGTGTAAGGACTTTCTGGACTGTTTCAATCTGTCTAATGTCACAGACAAGCTGTGAAACGAGATAACAACCTTCAGACAAGGGGATGACGAGCCGATGTATGAAGCATGAGAGCGGTACCAACAGATGCTGAATAACTGCCCGCTACATGGTCTTCCGGCTTGGACTCGGGTATAAATATTCTACAACGGGATGAACTACCCAACACAGATGATGATTGATGCCTCAGCCAATGGGATCATCCTTGACAGACCATTAGAGGAGGCACTGCGGATTCTGAACCAAGCCGCCAAGAACGACTACAAGTATCCAACAGCCCGCCGAGGCGGCGTTAGGCGGCCAGCCACTGTGAACAGGTAGCAGCCTCATAATCCATCAATGACCGCCTTGACACGCTGAAAGAGCTAGTCACGAGCATCGTGAAACCTGCTGGGTAGGCTTACGAGGTAAAGGTTGTGGAGCCGTTCTGTGACAAGTGTGGGGGCAACCATGATTCCTCTGACTGCACCACATCTGCCAATTTTATGGGAGGATATGAGAGGAACAACAAACCTTCCCAGAACACTTACAATCCTGGATGGAAGAATTATCCCAACTTCTCCTGGAGCAACCCAAGGACTGCAGTAAATCCATAGCAGCAACAGGGTGCCCACCAACAAAACCAGTCCAAACAGCAGACTTAGCAGCCACAAAACAAAAATTCACTAGAAGCAACTCTTCATACTTTTATGTCTAGAACTAGTGATTTTATTGTTTGTACCAATAAATTCATTGATAAAACTAAGTCCTTTATGGACAGGACAGAGATGAGGATTAACAACCAGGAGGCTGCTATAAATAACTAGAGACCCAATTTGGGTAGTTCACAAAGATCTACAGAAGCTGAACAATGGAAGCAGCAGCCAAACCCACTTACGAGCAGTGGAAAGCCATATCTACCAGGAGTGAGAAGCACTTGGATGAACCCGGGGTGGAAAAACAAACAGAAACCCAGCCATACCAGAAAGAACAGTCTGCCACGGTAGCACCAACACCAGCCGCCCTAGCAGCTGAACAAGACATCGGTCTTGAAGCAAATAATCCTCCCCAGAATAAGTTCCAATGCAAGGAACGTATAGACAACATCTGCCTGCCAGCACCTTTCCCCCAAAGGCTCAAGCAACAAAAGCAAGAGCACCAATTCAGAAGATTTCTGGATATTCTGAAACAGGTGCATATAAACATACCTCTTATAGAAGCCATCCAAAATATGCCCAACTATGCAAAACATCTCAGGGACATGGTTTCTAGAAATAAGAGGATTGAGGAGTTCGAGACAGTGGCTGTAAGAGAAGAGTGGATGACAATGCTGCACAACAAGCTGCCGCCCAAGCAAACAGACCCGGGCAACTTTGTTATCTCATGCAGGATAGGCAACAAACACCAAAAAAAAACCCTGTGTGACTTGGGAGCCAACATCAACCTTATGCTCAAGGTTGTCTTCGATAAATTAGGAATTAGGTCTGCCAAACCTACATCTGTCATGCTAAAACTTACCGATCATTCGTTTGTACAACCGGAGGGCAAAATCGAAGACATCCTAGTGAAGGTGGCCAACCTGACCCTCCTAGTTTATTTCCTCATCCTGGACTGTGAGGCCGATGAAAAAAGCTCCTATAATCCTTGGGCGACCATTCTTGGCCACAAGTAGAACGTTAATAGATGTGGAACTTGAGAAGCTGACCATGAGGGTAGACAACTAGAGCATAAAACTGAATGTGCTACAACCCTCAGAAGAAGAAGAGGAAGGATGCCCAGATGCAAAACCTGTCAGAATCAGCATAGAAACAAGCTAGGGCAACACCTGTCGTGACAGACCAAGGGACAGGCTGAAGGAACCAGTAGCACAGAACCTAAAGGAACAAGAGGACCCACCTGAGGAGAGGAAGGACATACCTGGACAAAAAGCTAAACACAAAACCCTCAGGAAGTGGTTATGTCTGGGAGATGCACCTCCCAACATAACCTAATGTTCATTTTATTTTTATTTTTATTTTTATGTATTAGGATTATAGTTTAATTAGGATTAGATTAGTTTTCAGATTTTTATTTTTTAGAAGTTATTTAATTACTTTTATTTTTGTCTTTATTTTTATTTCAGGTTTAGGAGTAAAAAAGCAGGACCAAGAAAAAGGCCCAGCAAGGAGCCTGCACACCAACCCATTGAGACAGCCCAGGGCGGCCCAACGTAGCAAGCGTAACGGCTAGTTGGCTGCCAATGGCTCCGAAAATAACGGGCAGATATCCCGTAACGTGCGCAAAACAACTAGACCATTGGGTATTTATTGCCGCCACGACAACTCTCAGCAACCTCTTTTTAAACCACTATCACTCAATTCATTTACTTTACTTTCACCTCCTTGCTATCTTCTTCTTGCTTCCACAACTCTCTAATTATTTTTCTTTCAAAATTTCAGTTATTACAACCGTCTCACATGGCATCCGTATAACAACTCAAACCCACCTACAAAAGATTTGCTCCAGGGCAGACAAGGAAAGATACATAGACCAATTCACAAAGCAGAACGTATGGGAGGAGCAAGGCTTCCATTACACAAGGGAGACAAGCGATCTCGGCTTAGAGTCTGCCTTGTTCGAGATCATCCACAACAAGGGATGTGAGATGTTCGCACGACAGCCAGAGATAGCCAACATCATCATGGTTAGGGAGTTTTATGCCCACCAACCCCGCTCAGGGCAGCCATTTGTCTATGTTTGTGGGGAGTCTGTCAAGCTGAATATCGCCGTCATCAATAGATACTATAGCCTGGGTATGCACGACAACCCTCACGAGGAGTAGAGGCAGTCACTGACGGCTGCCGATTATGAGAAGATCAAGGCAAAACTCTGCAGGCCCAACACATCGTGGTTAGCAGGCAAGCATGTAGGACCTATCTAAAGCCGCCTCTTACTGCCCGAGGCAATGTTGTGGAACGCATTTGTAAAGAGGCACCTGCTGCCCACCTCCCACAACTCTATCGTTGATCGGTCGCGCCTTGCCCTCATTCATAACATTCTGATGAACCGGCCAATAAACGTCGGGGAAATCATATGCACGGAGATCCACAACTACTTCAAAAAGATAAAGGGCAAGTTGTACTTCCCATCCCTAATCACAGGCTTGTGCACCAACTTCGGAGTGCCGACCAATCCAAAAGATGAGAAGACAACAACCAAAGAAGGGTGGACCAGAAAAGTCCATCTGCAAATGATGCAGGGCCCGAAGACAAAGCCCATAACACCCAACCAACCATCCACCGTCCAGCCAAAAACTCCAGCCGCCCTCGGCAGTACTGAAGCTACCCATACAACGAAGTCCTCAAGCTGTTGTACACCCTTGACGGCAGCACTAAACGCATCGAGCAGCAGCAGCTGATATTCATGAAATATGTGGCTGAAGTCCAAGAAGCCTTTATGGCTTATCTTTTGCAGAAATTCCCGATGACGGACTCATCCTACCTCCATATCCTGCAAAACTCACCGCAGCAACCCCAGCAAAAAGAACACCATCTGCCGCCGCTGCCCGGCATACGCCTTCTCCAACGCACTACCCAACTTACTCAGCCACCACCACATCTGACACAGTGGTAGACTCCCTCGAGAGGCATCAGCAGCACCATTCACCAGCCTACACAGCAGCAACAGTGGTGAACACCTTCTCATTAGAAGAGATTGAGCAGACGCCGCCAGAACCAACAACAACAATGGTAGCAGCAGCAGCAGCCATCCCAATGGTGATTGTCCCTCTTGCAGCACACACAGAGGAAGGCACTAGGAAGAGAAAGCGGTACATTATAGCCGCCGAGCCTGTGGACTTTGAGACAGAGTTAAACGAGAGTGAAGCACCTCCTGTCGCTCCCTGCCAGACCTCAAAAAGATCCTCATCCTACGACAAATAGAGTACAGCCGCCACATAATGCAAAAACCTCACCTGCTAAGTCTGCTGCCAAGACTTCTGTCGGCTGTCGCTTTGTCATCCACACCTCTTCCTCTTCCTTAGTAGAAAAGACTTAAGCCTCCTCTCAACCCTCAGCCTTTTTTAGTTTTTACTTTTCTTTCTCTTTTCTTTATTTTATTTTTCATTATTCTGTTTTCTTTTATTTATCTCTTGTATTTATTTTTCTGTTTTATTTTGTGCATTGAGGGCAACGCCCATCTCGATTTGGGAGGGTAGCTCTCGCATCATTTGTCTAGGCATACTTAGTTGCATATAGGTTGCATTGTACTTGCCTTAGTAATAATCGGAAAAGAAAAATTTGTTATCACATGTGCCTATGATATGATAGCCGATTTACTTATTTTCGCACCAAATTAAAATTGAACTTATTATGGGAAAACATGAAAAATGACTTAGAATTTTTTTCTTTTTGCCAAAACTATCAATCACCTATGTTACTTGCTGAATGTGTTAGAATAGCTGATGAACATTGCCTGCTTATTTTTAGAATTCCTTGCAAAATTCTAATAATGGTTGCAGGTAGCCGCCGGGGCAGGCAAAAGAAATAGAAAAATACAACACTGCCACGACAGCAGAACTAAAAAAACAAAGAACACTGTTGTTTTACCCTAGAGGTGCCCGCAACAGGCTTTAGGAAGAATCATATGCGAGGACACTCCGCTACTATCAAAGTCCATGAATCTGAAAGTTTTGAAGTGACGGACAAATTAGCATGAGGGAATGAAAGTCTTCACGGGATGACTCTACTCCAAGGGTTCGGGGTTTTGTAGTTTGCTCATATCTTAATTTTAGACCTAGAAGAGTAGTGGTGATAAGCTGAAGCCCTCATTGCCATGATTAAAATAATGTTCTTAACTATGCTGCCTCGGCAACAACCTTATATCGTAGACATCATCTTTGTTTATTTAGTTATTCTGCATATTCGGCATGTATACAGTCCTGCACACACTGCACTGGCATTAGAAATTAATTCTGAGTTATTTTCTTGCTAAATTCCCTTCACTAATTTAATATAGGTGCCACGGCCTTGAGATATGAAACCAAGTTGAAAACAAGTTTTCCTTTCTGATTATTATTAGAGCAAGTATGTTAGGTTGCATTGCTTGAGGACAAGAAATAGTTCGAGTTTGGGGGTGTGTAAAGTGTCCACAAGTTCTATATTTCATGCACATTCCATCTCACAGTATTGTTGTTTTTAAATCATCTTAGGCATAATTAGGATCATGCATTTCATTTTGCAGTATTTCTTTACTTTGCCTTGCTTGTATCGATTATCTTTAATTTGGTGAAGAAATGTATTATTTTAGTGTATTTTTGGTTTTAGGTACTAAAGGCTGACAAAGGGAAAGAGGAGCTGAGGCAGCAAACCATGGAGCTGTACTGAAGTAGTTCCAGCCGAAGCCAATAGCTGCCGAGTGTTGCCGCTGCCGACCTTACTGCCCACGACAGCAAACTATGGAGTTGGAGAACGAGTGCGATTTGTAGAGCTAAAAACCCTGATTCTATCAATGTCATCCACTCGATTTTCCAACGTCTGTAGCAGCGGGAAAAGCCGCCGAAGTGAAATCTCAAGATTGCTTACGGGACAAGGCAACGAGATATAGTCCACATTCAACTCAAAGAAGTCAGAGTTTAAAGTCACATTTAATGTGGAAAGCTACTTTTGAAGACTTCTACTTCAAGAAGGATTAGACCTAGCTATTGTCTATAAACACTCATTGTAATTCTAATTCAAGGCATCTCAGGTTTTTCTCTAGACATAAGCTTAGGATTTTTGCCGCCGCCATGTTCTAATTCTCCCTTGGGTTTGGGGTTATGTTGCAAATTAGTTGTGAGAACGGTTGTTTAGGTTTCAAGTTTGTTTTTAATAAAATATTCTAAGTTTTCTTAATTCATGTTCTTCACTTCTTCAATTAGTTCCAAAAGTCCAGTTGAGGAAATCTATTTGTCGGGCACGAGAGTGTCAAACTCACGAAAGAATTAAGTACGGTCTAATCATGTCGAGGTGTTGACTAATTCGGCTTAGATATAAGTTCGAATTTCAGTGGCTAAAAGGAGCAACCAAACATCGATGGCCTATGTTAGGTTTACGCTGAGATTGCTAGGTATTTCCTACATCACGTGGTGATAGAATCCTTGCCTAGACATAGGAAGGATCACTTCAGAATTGCTCTGTCGAACTTGGAGTGTCTGTCAGACTTGCCGCCAGGACTTCTCTCCATTCCACCTGCCGATACAGCGAAAGTTGCAAGAGCAGAGATCCGTTGCGGCAGCGAAAGGGCCACAACCTCAATCCGCCATTACCCGCCGAGGCAACATATTGTGGCAGCGCAAAACAACTTGGCCTATTCAACGCAGTTTCACACTAAGCAACAACATAACCCTGCACTTACTATCAACCTGATCACTTCCTCTATTACTTGTGTTTTTATTTTACCTTTCTTCTCAACAATCATCTTAATTTTGTAATTTACTTTTTCTTGTGCATGAACGACAATTCGAACCAAGCTGTCCAATCCATGTAGAGACGAAATCTTATATTCTATAACTTGAAAAGAGTGTGCACTTGTGCTCATAAATAAAGTACACCCTAAAAGCTCTACAGATGCGAGCATACAATGGTGGGACAATACAACCTTTGATTGTGATGAGTTGCATCACTAAACGCTATTGACCTTGAATTTAATCGTTATTTGAGACTTCATGTGAGATCGTAGGATCATGTATTGTTTTGCTGATGGAGACAAGGGTGAGCGGGAGAACAGCTGATAAAATTATTTCTCGCCATGAGTTTCCTTTCTTCTACCGTGTAGAGGCTAATGGATTTTTTGGAGGAATTTGGGTTATGTGGAGAGACACGGTCAGAATTGATGTTCTGGCGATGACGGATCAATTCATTCATTCAGTGTGTACTGTCCGAAAGTCTGGATCTTCGGTTCTCTTAACTTTTGAGTATGCAAGTCTTAATTGGCAATGAAGATGTGGTTTGTAGGCTCAATTGTCAACTTTATATAAGGATGTAGATGATATTCCATGGGTTCTTGGAGGCAACTTCAATGCAATTATGTCTTCGTCGGAGCGCATAGGAGGGTCTGACAGAAGAGATAGGGTCTGTAAGAGATTTAGTGACTTCATGCAACATTCTAATTTAATAGATTTGGGTTATCAAGGTCCTCGTTATACTTGGAAGAGGGGTTCGCTTCTACAACGTATTGATAGATGCCTCAGAAATGATGTGTGGTGTGAACAATGGCCTAGTTCGACGATTATTCATCTTCCTTAAATGGGTTCCGATCATAGACCGCTCCTTTTGCTCTTAGCCCCTGGTGGTAAAAAACAAAGTGTGGGTTCCTTTAAATATCTTGCAGCTTGGAAAAGTGATCCTAGCTTTGTGAATCTAGTAGAGGATGCTTGGAATTTGGGAGTCTATTGTCGATAAAATGGCCAGGTTCCGTGAATTGGCTAGCTCTTGGAACAAGGATGTTTTCGGGCATATTCAAGGCCGCAAGGCTAAGCTCATGACATGTATCGGGGGTATTGAACGCACTTCAAAATTCTCTAAAAATAGGAATCTCTATGAGCTCAAGAAGAAGCTTAAGTGTGAGCTTGATATGGTACTACAATAAGAAGAGAACATATGGTTTCAGCGGTCTCGGTGTGAGTGGATTCAGAATGATGATCGTAATACCAAGTTTTACCATCGAGCTACGAAAGCGAGAAAACGCCAAAACATGTATGCCTTGATGAAACTAAAAAATGGTTGTTGGAGTGATGATCGTGATCTTAGTCGCGATGGCATGGTTTGGTTCTTTGAATTGTTGTTTACTTCATCGCTGGATAACCTTGTTGAATGGGATATCCATGGACGTTTTAGGGATATTGAGATAGGTTATACGCAGAGATTATAAATGGAAGTGCTTGATGATGAGGTCTGCGCAGCAGTGCTCAATATGAGTCCCCTCAAAGTCCCAAGTGTAGATGGCTTACATGTGATGTTCTTTCAACAAAATTGGAATATGGTAGGGCAAAGTGTTATTGCTTTTGTTCGCAATTGTTTTCGTGGTGACCAAATGCCGGAGGTGTTCAATCGCATGGTTGTTTTCTTGATTCCAAAAGTACCTTCATCAGAATAATTTTTTCATTCCAGACCCATCAGCCTTTGTCTTGTTATATACAAGGCTTTATCGAAGGTAATTGTGAATCGTCTAAAATCTTTTTTTATCATTATTGGTTTCTCAATCGCAGGTTAGCTTTGTTCCGAGGAGATGTATTATGGATAATGTGATCATCGCTTAGGAGGTTATCCATTCGATGCGAAAGAAAACTGGACAAAAGGGTTAAATGGCCATCATGATTGATTTGCAGAAGGCCTACGATAGGCTTGAATGGTCATTCATTTATGATACACTCCGAGATTTGGGTATTCCTCATAATTTTCAACGATTAATTATGGAATGCATTACTTCGGTGTCGACTCAAATTATGTAGAATGGTGAACTAAATGCTTCTTTTAAGCTGACGAGAGGTATCCGTCAACGTGACCCTTTGTCGCCTTACATTTTTGTTCTATGCATGGAACGTTTGTCACATGCTATTGATTTGAAGATTGAGCAAGCGGAAATTCACTTGAGTAGAGGTGGTCTGGGCATATCTCATCTTTTCTTTGCGAATGATATTGTTTTATTCGTTGAGGCGTCGATTCAGCAAATAGAGGTTATCTGGGGGTTTTAGATAAATTTTGCAATGCTTCAGGCCACAAGGTTAGTGCTTCCAAGACCCATATTTTTTTTATCTCGCAATACTTGTTCAGATGCGAAATGTACTATTGTTGATGGTTTCAGATATGTGGAGGTTCAGGATTTGGAAAAATATCTGGGTATACCTCTTTTACACCACCGTGTGACTAAGGCTATGTTGAAAATCAAACTTGATTGAAATATATTAATATAATAATAGCATGTCAGCAAGGTGGCATAACATGGATGAATGTAGAAAGTTCTTAAAGAAACATGCAACAAATGTGTGGCGTAAAGCAAGAGACGTGGCAGAAAATTCATGAAAATGGAGATGCATGTGGCAAAGACTAGAAGCATCGGTAATTGCTAGAATAATCTAGCATTAATTTGAATAATTTTTTAACTAGTTTCTAGGTAGTTTCCCAAGTTGATTTAAGTATACTATATATAGAAGTGATCTTGTGTGTTGAGTGTATATATAACATAAGAACAACAAGTGAGCGTGTGCAAGTGAGGAAAGGAAGAGTGTGTCTTTACATCAGCAAAGCAAAACCTTTTGTAATTCGGTTTGTTTGTAATGTAATTGTGAAATTTGAATTATAAAGAGTGTCCACCAACACTTCCATCAAGTGGTATCCGAGCCAAGTTCGAGTCCGAGTTCATGTCACGAGAAGATGGAACACATGATCCAGCCACAAATCCCGAGATTGACAAAGACGAATTATGACAACTGGAGTATTCAGATGAAGGCGCTACTCGGTTCGCATGATTATTGGGATATCGTCGTAAAAGGATACGTTGAGCTGGAAAATGCAGCAACAGAAGCAGCTCTAACTAACGAAGAGAAGAGAGCGCTAAGAGACGCTCGTAAAAGAGTCCAAAGGGAGTTATACTATATTTTCAAGCAGTAGATGAATCTAACTTCGAAAAAAAATACAGAAGCAACAACCGCGAAGCAAGCATGGGAAACTTTGCAAAAATCACCCGAGGAGTTGAAAAAACAAAGAAAGTACGTTTTCAATCACTCAGAACCGAGTTTGAAATGCTGAAAATGAAAAACACAGAAAGCATAGATGACTATGTTAACCATGTGAAAGCCGTAGCAAATGAAATTAAAAGAAATGGCAAAACACTCGGCGGGGTCAGAGTGATGAAGAAAATTTTACGATCTCTTGCACGTAAATTTGATTATGTGGTTGCTGCAATTGAAGAATCAAAAGAATTAACTCAAATTACTATTGATGAGCTTGTGGGATTACTCCAAGCCCGTGAGCAGAAAATGAAGCTAAATGAATAGAGTGAAAATCTGGAGCAAGTCCTTCAAAGCAAGTTTCATGTTAACGAAGGTAGAGCTAGAAACAGCAACACATGATGCAAAGAAACTATGGTGGATATCGTGGATGAGGAACACATGGACGTGGCGGTCATTCATATGTTAGCAACCAAGCAAATAAAAATTACCAATCACCAAGTCGTGGACGAGGATATAGAGGTTGAGGAAGAGGCATATATAAAAAATGAGATAAATATCAGGTATAATGTTATAATTGTAATATGTATGGTCATTATAGTTACGAGTGTAGATCAGCTCCAAAACATGAAGAAAGAATTAATGTAGCAACAACTGAAGAAGAAAACATCGAAGAAACTCATGTATTCCTCACTTATAAAGGAAATGAAGAATCAAAGGATAATATTTGGTATCTCGATAATTGTGCCAGTAATCATATGTGTGGTCGAAAGGAGTTCTTTGTGACGTTAGACGAAATGATCTGTGGACGAGTAGTTTTTGGTGACGACTCGCACACAGAAGTCAAAGGCAAAGGTAAAGTTATGATTACGCAGAAAAATGGAGAAAAGAAATATATATCAGATGTCTACTATGTACCAGCTATGAAGAGCAATATCATCAGCCTTGGTCAGCTACTGAAAAAAGGATATGAAGTGCAGATGAAGAATCATTCGCTTTCTATCAAGAATAGAAATGAAGAATTGGTTGCCCAAGTCAATATGACACGTAATTGTCTCTTCACTATTGACATCGAGTTAGGAGAATTAAAGTGCATGAAGACTGCAATCAAGGACGATCCGTAGCTGTGGCATTTGAGGTATGAGCATCTTGGATTTTTTGGCTTGGAGTTGTTGTCAAAAGCAAAGATGGTGATTGGATTACCAGAAATCAATCCTCCAAATCAATTGTGTGAGGCCTGTATGAAAGGGAAACAACACATAAAAAGCTTTGAAGTTGGCAAATCCTAGACAGCAAGATGACCATTGGAGATAATCCACACTGACATAGGCGATCCTTTCGACATACCACCATTTAGAGGAAACATGTACTACCTGGCTTTTATTGATGATTATAGCAGAAAGTGTTGGGTATATGTTCTTCAACAAAAGTCAGAAGCATTGGATAAGTTCAAAGAATTCAAAGCAATGGTAGAAAAGCAAATCAACCAATACTTAAAAAATACTCAGATCTGGTAGAGAAGGTGAGTATACAGTAAAGTTATTTGAAGATTTCTACAAGGAGCATGACATTATTTATCGGTTGACAGTTAGATACACGCCTCAACAAAATAGAGTTGCAAAAAGAAAGAATCGCAATATTCTCGATATGGCAAGGAGCATGGTAAAGGGCAAGCATCTACCAAGAAAATTTTGGGCCGAAGCAGTTCGATGTGCAATTTACCTATTAAATTGTTGCCCAACAAAGTGTGTGAAGAACATGACACTGAACGAAGCATAGAGCGGTAAAAAACTAGGAATTTTCCATCTCAAGATTTTTGGATGCATCGTATATGCCTGCGTACCTGAGCAGATTAGAAAGAAGCTTGATGACAGGAGAGAGAAGTGCATCTTTATTGGCTATGATGAACGAAGTAAGGCATACAGACTCTATAATCTTGTAACCAAAAAGTTGATAATCTCAAGAGATGTTGAGTTCGACGAAGCAGAACACTAGAGATGGAGCACATAAGAAAAGAAAGTTGAAGGACTATTTTTTAACGAAGATCAAGATGATGACGATTTCATCAACCAAGATGAACAAGGTGATGATCAAGGTCCTCGACAAAATTTGACTGAACCGTCTTCATCAAGAAATAATACCGGAACAGAAAATCCTAAAGTACAGCCGACCGAAGTTCGAAGATCTATGAGGGAAAGAAGAGCACCAGAAAGGTACAAAGATTATCAAACTTAAAATATTTCACTTTTCTGTTTACTTGCAAGCAATGATCCAATAACATACGAAGAAGCAATCGAAGATGAAAAGTGGAAGAATGCTATGGATGAAGAAATTGCATTGATAGAAAGAAATGATACATGGGAGTTCACAAGTCTACCATAAGAACATAATCCAATTGGAGTCAAGTGGGTGTACAAGACGAAGACCAATAAAGAAGGACAAGTAGAGAAATACAAGGCGAGCCTAGTTGCCAAAGTCTACAAGAAAAGACAAGGAATAGATTATGATGAAGTATTCGCTCCAGTAGCAAGGATCGACACTATCAGACTTCTCACAGCAGTTGCAACACAAAACAAATGGAAGATTTATCAGATGGATGTGAAGTCAGCATTTCTAAATGGCTACCTAGAAAAAGAAGTTTATATCGAGCAACCACCCGGTTACATTAAACAAGGACATGAAGATAAGGTCTACCATTTGAAGAAAACCTTATATGGATTGAAGCAAGCACCAAGAGCATGGAACACAAGAATATATGAATATTTCCAAGAGAATGGGTTCATAAAGAGTCCATGTGAACGTACCTTATATACAAAGAAAAATCAAGATGGTGATATCATGATCATGTGTTTATACGTGGACGACATGATTTTCACTGGAAATAACCCAAGTATGTTTCAAGATTTTAAGAAAACTATGACTAAAGAATTTGAAATGACAGATATTGGTGAGATGTCATACCTTCTTGGAGTTGAGGTGAAGCAAATGGAAGAAGGAATTTTTTTATCCCAAAAGAAACACGCAGAACAAGTCTTGAGCAAATTCAAAATGAAAGATTGCAAGCCGATAGTCACTCCAGCAGAAACAAGCATGAAATTAAGTGTTGATTCAACAAGAGAGTCGGTGAATCAAACGCTGTTCAAAAGCATCGTTGGAAGTTTAAGGTATCTAACTATCACACGATCAGACATAACATATGTTGTGGGACTGGTTAGCAGATTCATGGAGAATCCAAAACAAGATCATTGGATTGTAGCAAAAAGAATTTTGAGATATGTCAAAGGTACTTTGGATTATGGATTATTCTACAAGCATTCACAAAATTCAAAATTAGTCGGATATTTCGACAGTGATTACGGGGGAGACAAAATTCACAAACAGTAGCTCTCTCGACATGTGATGCAGAATACATAGTCGCTGCAACGTGCACTTGTCAAGCAATTTGGTTGAAGAATATTTTGGATGAACTAAATTTTGCACAAGAGGGACCAACTACAATTTATATTGACAACGAGTCCACTATATCTCTCACAAAAAATATTGTCTCTCATAGCCGAAGCAAGCATATCGATACCAAGTATCACTTCATACGAGAGCAGTGAAGAACAAAAATGTAGAGCTAAGCTATTGCAAGAAAGATCAATTAGCAAATATTTTTACAAAGCCGTTGAAAGCAAATGTATTCTATCGACTCAAAGAAACACTCCGCATAAAAAATCAAATTTGAGGGAGAGTGTTGAAAATCAAACTTGATTAAAATGTGTTAATATAAGAATAGCATGTCGGCAAGGTGGCATAACATAGATGAATGTAGAAATTTCTTGAAGAAACATGGCAGCAAATGTATGATAGTAAAGAAAGAGACGTGGCAGCAAATTCATGAAAATGGAGATGCATATGGCAAAGACTAGAAGCATCGGTAATTACTAGAATAATCTAGCATTAATTTAAATAATTTTTAAATAGTTTCTAGGTAGTTTTCTAAGTCGGTTTAAGTACACTATATATAGGAGTGAGCTTGTGTTTTGAGTGTATATATAACATAAGAACAACAAGTGAACGTGTGCAAGTGAGGAAAGAGAGAGTATATCTTTACAGCAGCAAAGCAAAACCATTAGTAATTCGATTTGTTTGTAATATGATTGTGAAATTTGAATTATAAAGAGTGTCCACCAACACTTCCATCAGGCAACATATGGGTATTTGGTTGATAAAATTCGAAACCACCTTTCTTCATGGCCTGCGCGGTCACTATCCTTGGCTAGAAGAATCACTCTTGCAAAGTCCGTTTTACAAGCCATCTCGAATTATACTATGTAAGCTTTATGGTTACCTAAAGGTGTTTGCATGGAGATTGAGAAATTAATTCGTGGCTTTGTGTGAGGAAGTACAATTGAACGTCATGGGATAAGCCTCATCCGTTAGGAGATATGCAAGCTCCTGTGGATTTTGGTGGTCTTGGATTTCGAGATATAAAAAAATTTAATCTTGCTTTTTCTTATGAAATTGGGATATCAGATGATTGTTCAGGACCGGAAATGATGGGTTCATATCTTGAAAACAAAATATAATTGGGATGGCATTGTTCCCAATGATATCTATTCTCGAAAAGGTTCTCATTTATGGGCTGGCATTGTTCCCAATGATATCTATTCTCGAAAATGTTCTCATTTATGGGCTGGCATCACTCAAGTTTGGGATGAGATTTGAGCGAGTATTACTTGGAGCGTTCGAGATGGCTGCATGGTTAATTTTTGGTGTGACAACCGGTTGAGAAAAAATGGACATTTTATTGACATGATTAACATAGATCCTTTACCTGATTCTTGCCCGGTTATGTCATTTACTACTGAAAACGGAGATTGGGATGAGGATCGACTTCGACAAGTTCTTCCGGATGAATGTATGTTGCGCGTTTTGGCTGTTCTCCCACCTATGAGTGGCCTTGGTCCAGATCATATGGGTTGGCCAGGTACCTCTTGCATGGAGCTATATAAGCTCTTGAATGTTGCAGCAGCTAAGCAATAACCTTTGTAACCGTTTCTATGAATTCAATAAAATTCCTCCATCTTCTTTACCATTTCAACAACCTCTAACCTTAATTTTACAGTTAAGTCGGCGTACTCTATGCTAGTTGGGGAACCGGATTCAACAAGTGATAGTGCGTGGAGAACTGCATGGAAGCTGTCCGTTCGAAAATTGATGATTGGTTATTTGGGTTCTCACAGAAGAATAGGAAAATGCTCGATCCTTAATGTGGAACTTTGGGATATGATTGATGGTCTACAGCATGCATGGAGAATTGGGTACCATCGTATTGTGTTTTGGAGTCTGATTGTCGGGAAGTTGTTGAAGGAATGCAAGCTATTGGGGTAAATAAATCCCAAAATGGGTTGATAACGGTAATTCAAGAAATACTTTGTTGGGATTGGGATGTGAAAGTACGATATGTGGCGCATTGTACCAATGTCGTAGCTGATTCTCTAGCGAATGCCTTGCGTGGTAACCCGTTGGCGTCTTTGACAATGGAGATGGCACCAACTTGGGTGCATGAGATGGTTTGTCGACAGGCGCAACAGGCCAACATCCTACCTGTGTGGGTTGATCTTTATTGCTTCATTTTAATGTGGTTCTTCACGAGTTTTTGTAACGGGGCAGTTTATGTTCGTTTTCTACGAATTTTATTTTGTTGTTCATCCTTAAGTTTGAATTGCGTCTCTTGTAAATATTACTATATGCACTCTCTTCTCTTCATTTAAGTTTAGATTTTTTTTAACGAGACACGTGGTATTATTTTTTACAGGTACGGATTTACATGGGGTGGAAAGGGGCAATCCCCGCCCCCAAGAATTTTTTTCACCTTTGTCCCTTTATTTAAATTTCTTTAAAAGTTAGCTTATTTATGAATTTGACCCCACTTTCAATCATTTATAATTTACCCTCTAACCCCAAATCTTGACTTCGTCCCTGAATCTTTACCATTTATATAAAAAACCAAATACTTTATATGTGGGATCGAAAATTGTAATACTATTATAATTTATATGTCTATTTTATATTTTAAAATATAATTAAAAACATGAATAATAACCATAGTCTATATTACACTTTTTCGAGAAAAGTAGTTTGAATTTGTACCTTTTCAAATTTATCTAATTATACTCAGTATTTGATATATTGAATTTTTAATTAATTATTATATGAACTTTAACGTTTTCCTAAAAAATTTAAAAGAAAAGGCCTAATTATTTAATTAATATATAGTATTGTATTCCAATTTTAAGCAATGTATTATAGTTGATTTCTTTCATTCAAACTGACAAAAACAGAGAAAAAGACGAAAACACCCCTATAAATATTAAAGTATATTTAAATTTTTTGAAAAATATAAAAATTGATAAAGAAAATCAAATATTTAAGTTTAGTTTTAGAGAATACAAGGCATTTTCATTTTTATTTTCTTGGGAAAATAGAAATATTAAAGAAAACATGTTTGGTTGTAAAATTTAAAAATGATTTTTAGAAAATAAAAATAAAAATGAGTGTAATTTTTTAAAACATAAAAAATTTGTTTTCACCATTTTCATTAAAAATATTTTAGAAAAGTGGAAAACATTAAAATAAGGGTTTTTAAATTTTAACTCTATTTAATTTGGGTTCGAATTCTTCTAATGTCAATTTTTAATCTTTGGTTTATTTAATTATATTTTATTTTTATTACAATAATATTTTTTAATAATTATATTTTAATTTAATTATTTAATGAGTAACTATTTATTTATTTTTATTTAGCTTAAACATCACATTAGTCCTCAATGAAAAATAAAAAATTACTTAATTTATTATTAATTTTTTACTCTTAATTTAGCCCACATTAGGCGAAACACACTTAATTTAGCCCTTCCATAATTGATGAGTATTTATTTTGGTTGTATTTTTTGTCCTTATTTTGATTAAATATAAGTTTGAGGAACTTAACTGGGTTGTTTTATGTTGTTTTCATGCAGGTTACGTGATGCTGGAAATAAGCTGGAATGCCGCAGAAAATACTGAAGTCGTGGGCAGATTCATGGGCATGAACCAGGGCATGAACGTTGAATGGGCGCCACGTCAGCACTTTCTAGAAGCTGACGTTAGCATCAATGATAGCTTATCGAGCTGCTTATCAGATAGCATATCATCTGGATTTTAATTTTTAAAATTCAAACTTGGGATAATTATCTTATGTAATTTAAATTAAACTTGAGATTTATCATTTTACTTTTTTAGGGTTTTCAACTACTAGAAATACCCCATTTGGGGGTGAGTTAGATCATCAGTTGCTCGTTGTTCTCTTCTACCTTGAGTTAAATAAAGTTCTCTATTTTCTCCATTTCCATTTTCTCCATTTCTTTCATTATTTAATTAAGTATGGTTTCTTCACCAACCATGCTTAACTAAATCCTCTTTAGCCAAAAGCAACGCCAAACCCGACTAAACTCGTGAGATTAGAAAACTTCTTCATTCCTTCAACAATTCTTTTTTAGATTCTCTGTAAAATTGATTAGGCAACCGGCCTAATCTTTAGGAATCTCAATTGTTTCATTCCGAGAGTGCGCATCGGGTTGAAGTGGTTTAGATCCATTGTTGGGGATGAGGAAAAGCTTGTAGCCAATTCAACTCCCTAAGAACAAACTTAGTGGTGGTCCACTAAGGGGAATCAAAATCGGAAACAATTCTCATCGAGACGATTATCCGAGCACGGGCTTCTCCAGCATTAATTTAGGCTTGAGTTAGAATCGATTGCCGTAGCTAACCAACTAAAGCTTGATTTCAAGGATTGCTCTGGGAGTCGAGTTTACCCAAGAGAAGTAAGTTGCAAGGGTTGGGCCTTGTAGACTGTAACCGGCAAGAAAGTTGAAGAAAAATCCATTTCGGTGATCGAGGATGTCGTGGCAAAGCGTAGCTTGAGGCTAATTCATTCCATAATCCATTTTCAAAACTTATTTTTCGTTTTTATTATTTTTCTTTATTACTCAAATCGCTTCTCTAAAACCTCCTTTTATTTTTACAGGTTTCTTGGTCTAAGTCAGAACGAAAGGGTGTTAGAATTCCTATTCCATGTGGATCGACCCTAACTCTCGCTATACTATTTTTATTCTTATTTATTCGAGTTTAAGGATTTATTTTGACACTATACGACGCGTGTCAAAATTGGCGCCGTTGCCGGGGAATACATCAAAGTACTAATATTGTTTCATTTGATTTATGACCAGAAGCAATCCGGGAGAACAATTTGAAATCATCTCGGAAATCGAAGCACTAGCCCGAAAGTTGAACGCAAAAACGCTTCGGGAAAAGAAAAACAAACGACGTCAGCAAAGATTTGAACGCGATCTAGAAATCACATCCGAAGCAGAGTCGAACTACGAACCAGATCCAATGGGAGACGAAAATCAAACTATTCGCCAACTAAATACGGCGCCCGATGGCCAACAACCAATGTGTATAACCTTCCCAAATGGTGAAACACCGTTCGTGCTAAAAACGGGTTTGATCTACCTTTTACCTACTTTTCACGGCTTGCCAACGGAAACTCCTCACAAACATTTGAAGGAATTTCACATGGTTTGTCTAAGCACAAAGCCTCAGGGAGTATCCGATGACCAAATTAAACTTAGAGCTTTTCCATTTTCTTTAGCAGATATAGTAAAAGATTGGTTATTTTATTTACCCCTAAACTCTGTTACAACCTGGACTGATATGGCTAAACTCTTTCTTAACAGGTTCTTCCATGCGGCAAAGGCGAGCAAAATAAGGCACAGCATCCCGAGCATTCAACAAAAAGAATCTGAATCTTTATACAAATACTGGGAGAGGTTTAAAAAGTTGTGTGCAAACTGTCCACAACATGGATTATCGGAACAAACTCTCCTTCAGTATTTCTATGAAGGATTGACGCCCATGGATATGAAAGTAATAGATGTGGCAAGCGGCGGAGCTCTAGTCAATATGACCCCAACAGCGGCTAAAACACTAATATCAACCATGGCCGCCAACTCGCAAAGGTTTAATCAATCTAGCGAACCATCTCGAAGGGTTCGCGAGGTAAGCACAGTTTCTTTAGAAAATAAGATTGATAAATTAGTTGAAATAGTGCAATCTCTTGTTGCAGATAAAAAAGAACAACTAGACTTTGCGGAATCTGTACTAGTCCAAAACATCTGACAGACTGTTGTCTGATGATTCAGGAAGATGATATCTCTCAAGCCAATGCCATAGGAAATACATATAATCAGGGATGGAGAAACCAGTCAAACTTCGGTTACGCACAAAATCAGAGGCCAAATCAAGCTTATCAACCAACTGCACCATAACAATATCAACTACAGAAGCCTTCGTTGGAGTCAATTGTTGAAAGGTTAGCGCTAGCCCAAGAAAAAATTCAACTAAGGACCGAAGCTCACTGTGAAGCAATTGACAAACAGATAAGTCAACTGACGTTAGCGGTAAGTCGCTTAGAATCCAAAGGGAAATTACCTTCTCAAACGGAGCCCAATCCAAGAGAGAATGTGAACGCCATCACTCTACGAAGCGGTACAGTCATCGAACCTAAAGCTAAAGAAGATGGCGTACAAAAAGAAGACAAAAAGCAATCACCCCCTACTAGAAAAGGTATGCCCGATCCAACCCCTGCACCTTCTCCCTACGCTACACCACCCCATTTCCCCTCGAGGTTGGTGAAACGCGACAAACAAGCCGAAGAAAAGGAGATCTTATATATGTTTCAAAAAGTGGAAATCAATATCACACTCCTTGACGTAATCCAAAAAATCCCAAGGTATGCTAAATTTTTGAAAGATTTATGTACTAACAAACGCCGTCTTATAGGAATTGAAAAAGTTAATATAGGAGAACATGTATCGGCAGTTTTTCAACGAAGGTTACCGCCAAAATTGAAGGACCAAGGTATGTTTGTCATTCCCTGCAAAATCGGTAAAGTGGGTATTAAACGAGCAATATGTGATTTAGGTGCTTCAATTAATATTATGTATTTATCTTTATATAAATCACTTTCTGCTGAACCTCTAAAAGATACAAAAGTGACTATGCAGTTGGCCGATAGATCCGTAATATACCCTGAAGGAGTGCTCGAGAATGTTTTGGTGTAGGTAAATGAGCTTATTTTTCCGGCGGATTTTTACGTAATCGATATGAAAAACGATCGATCAAACTTGTCTTCAGAAATTCTTCTTGGCCGTCCATTCCTTAGTACGGCAAATACAAAAATAGATGTAAGAAGCAGAATTCTTACAATGGAGTTTGATGGTGAGATCGTAAAATTTGATTTTTGCAAAGCGATGCAACATCCTGATAATGTTGCTAGTATAAATTTTACAGATGTTATTTAGCCCGCCGTTGAAGAATTTATAGAATCTAAATCTGTTGATGATTCGTGCAGGGATTTGAAAGATCACGACAAAGGAATTAAGGAGTTGAAAAATGTTTCTTCTGTTCATTCTGATTTACGCCTAACTCCATCAAAATCTAAAATGTTTTCTTTCATTTTGCAGGGATTGAATTTGGAGTTAAAATTACCTCTAGATAAATTGAAGAGTGAAAGAGATATTATTTCAGTAAAAAAACTCCATAATCGCAAAATTTTTCGTAGGGAAATACTTAGTTGGATAAAGCGCAAGAACTGGAAGAATTATTTGTCGCAATGCCTGTAGTCTGAACTAGGTCGTCGGGCTTAACGACGTTAAATAAAGCGCTGAATGGGAGGCAACCCATTTTTTTCATTTCATTTCATGTCTTGAATTACTATTTTTCATTTTCATATTTTAATTTTCATTTTATTTCATTTCAGGTGCATCATACACATCAATCGAATATAGATCCCACATCTCCTTCTCTTTTATTTTTTTTCTTTTTTTAACTCCCTCTAATAATTTATTTATTATATATTTTCTTTCTATTTAAATTCACCTAAGTTATAATTTGTTTTAAATTTAAATCATAAACTATATATATATATATATATATATCTTTATCTATCTATTATCTTATTTGTTTTTTAAATTTAACTCTTATCTTTATTATCTTAAATTATTATTGATTTTAAATCATAATCTATCTATATATATATATATATTTTAAATTATTATATATATATATATATTTTCCGTGGACCCCACCAATTTTTAAAACATCCCTTATAAACACAAATACCACTTCACCCATCCATTTCCAATAAACTCTTCTTTTTTATTTTATTCTTTTTATTAAACTACACCAGCCGCCATTATCACTTCATGTTCAACCTTCATCACCCGATCGTCCACCATTACCACCACCATGGTTCGAACTCGAGAGCAAGCTCGCCTCCGCCCTTACACCAGACTCGGAGCCCACTACCGAAACATGCTCTTCTGTAATCGGGGAATATTTTCACCCTTTCTTTTTTATGTTCATTTTGAGGCAAAATGATTTAAATGAGGGGTAGGGATATATGCTTGTCAAATTTTCATATTGCTTATCCATTTGGTTGTTCTCTTGTTTTCCTGATTTTATTCAATTTAAGTTCTTCGTTTAATCCTTAGTTTTGTCTTGTCTCACTGTTTTCATATGCTTTTGTATCTATCTTGTTAGAAAATTCTAGGTTGCATGATAGATTTTGGCATGATTAATTTTTGATTAAAATCTTTTATATGACATTCCTTCTCTACTTCACACGATGCTTACCTAGGTACACAAGACAATTTTTGTGAGTTTTGAGCCTAATGAGCATGCATTATTTTTTTCTCTTTGTTTCTTTGAGTGTGCCTAGCTAAATTAGTTGCATTCTAGAACTTGTGTTTAAATTCTTTTTGAGATTACATTGATTGAATATGATGCTTAAATATGATTGAGGCACTAGGTTTTAACCATTTCTCTTCCCAAATAAATTACCTACCCTTTAATTAATTTTCCCTAGTGAAACAATTTTTTAGCCTTGGCCTTTTTCTTGAAAATCACCACATTTTAGCCTAATCCATTTTTTTCTTAATTCCATTATTTTTGTCCCCTTTTCAAGAAAAAAATGTCTTAAAAAAATGAACAAAACAGATTCGAATAAATGCAGTCCAGCAGCAGAAAAAATATTGTGCAGAAAAAAACTGTGCAGAAACTGTTCGAATATGCAGTGCAGAAAAAGTGTACAGAAAATTGTTCGAGTCTGCAGAGAAAAAAATAAACAGAAAAAAACAGTGCAGTTCGAAAAAATACACTGCAAAACAGTTTTAGTTCGAATGAAAAAGGAAAAAAAGGAGAGAAAGTTTCGAATATATTTTTGGGATGATTTTTGTCTTGAATTTTTAACCCTATTTTTCAGCCTTTATCCTACCCAAACCTTAGCCCCGTTACAACCCTTTTTAAGACCTCTTAATTTTTGCATCACATTCATACTTAGTAGTGGAGATTAGATTTAACCACAAGCCTATGGTAATGCTCTAATTAGTTTTGGCTTGAGTGATTTTCTCCATCATTAAACACTTTGAGTGACATGAACGATTGCTTGTGAGGGTACTTGGTTTGCATCATTGATATTAGTAAGGTATTGGAATGTCGTTTTTTCTTAAATTTCTTAATCTTGCCATTTATCTATTTTGCTCTTTGTTTTCTTTCATGTTTAGATGCTTAATGATATAGGAAATTTTGAGACTTCGTGAAATTAAGGATGGCATCTTGAACTTAGGTTTGTTTAATTTTGAGATACTTGAGGACAAGCATCAGATAAGTGAGGGGAAATTTGATGAGTATTTATTTTGGTTGTATTTTTTGTCCTTATTTTGATTAAATATAAGTTTGAGGGACTTAACTGAACTGTTTTATGTTGTTTTTATGCAGGTTACGTGATGCTGGAAATAAGCTGAAATGCTGCAGAAAATACTGAAGTCGTGGGCAGATTCATGGGCATGAACCAGGGCATGAATGCTGACTGGGCGCCACGTCAGCACCTTCTAGAAGCTGACGTCAGCAGCAGTGATAGCTTATCAAGCCGCTTATCAGATAGCTTATCATCCGGATTTTAATTTTTAAAATTCAAACTTGGGATAATTAACTTATGTAATTTAAATTAAATTTAAGATTTATCATTTTAGTTTTTTATGGTTTTCAGCTACTATAAATACCCCATTTGGGGGTGAGTTAGACCATCAGTTGCTCATTGTTCTCTTCTACCTTGAGTTTAATAAAGTTCTCTATTTTCTTCATTTCTTTCATTATTTAATTAAGTATGATTTCTTCACCAATCATGCTTAACTAAATCTCCTTTAGCCAAAAGCAACGCTAAACTCGACTAAACTCGTGAGATTAGAAGAGTTCTTCATTCCTTCAACAATTCTTTTTTAGATTCTCTGTAAAATTGATTAGGCAATCGGCCTAATCTTTAGGAACCTCAATTGTTTCATTCCGAGAGCGTGCATCGGGTTGAAGTGGTTTAGATCCATCGTTGGGGACGAGAAAAAGCTTGTAGCCAATTCAACTCCCTAAGAACAAACTTAGTGGCGGTCCACTAAGGGGAATCAAAATCGGAAACAATTCTCATCGAGACGATTATCTGAGCACGGGCTTCTCCAGCACTGACTCAGACTTGAGTTAGTATCGATTGCCGTAGCTAACCAACTAAAGCTTGATTTCAAGGATTGCCCTGGGAGTCGAGTTTACCCAAGAGAAGTAAGTTGCAAGGGTTGGGCCTTGTAGACTGTAACCGGCAAGAAAATTGAAGAAAAATTCATTTCGGTGATCGAGGATGTCGTGGCAAAGCGTAGCTTGAGGCTAATTCATTCCATAATCCATTTTCAATACTTATTTTTCGTTCTTATTATTTTTCTTTATTACTCAAATCGCTTCTCTAAAACCCCCTTTTATTTTAACAGGTTTCTTGGTCTAAGTCAGAACGAAATGGTGTTAGAATTCCTATTCCTTGTCGATCGACCCTTACTCTCGCTATACTATTTTTATTCTTATTTATTTGAGTTTAAGGATTTATTTTGACACTATACGACGCGTGTCAGTAATGATTGATCAAAATTTGACCATTAATTCATTTACAACCAGTAAAATTATAACGCGTGGCACACTCTGAAAATATCATGTCATTAAACTGTAAAAAAATAAAAAAAAAATATTTAAAAATTTTAACAAATTAAAATTTTAATACAATTTTCTAATTTGGCCCTTTATTAATTTTTTTAATTCAAATCCCAAATCCTATTGTTATCGTCACTGTGAGAACTACCATAGTTGTTGTAAATCTCCTATCTCAGTCTTCCTCCAATCCATGCGAATCAAGTTTTCCACTGAAATTTTACTTTTTTTTAGAAAACAAACAGGTCATGTGTTTTAAGAAGAAAATAGATGTTGAAACTTAGAGATGTCGGATTTAACTCCAACCCATGCAAACTCCACATTGTTCTAATGGATCCAAGTGAAGACGATAGTTGTGGAGGGGAGCTAATTAGCAAACTATTTTAAGGTGGGTAGTTGTGAATGGGTTGATTTTAAATATGTTTTTATAGATTTTTATGATCTTTCAAGTGTACCACGGGAGGGCTAAATTGATCGCAATTTAAATTATGAGCGTCTGATTTGTTGCAATTTAAATTATGAGCGTCTGATTTGTTGCAATTTAAATTATGAGGGTTAAATTGAATGTAAAAAATTTATAAAGGCTTACTTGTCTTTTTTTTTGTGAGGGCTAATTTGACATTTAAGCCTTTTTATTTTGAAAAATTAAATATCAAACACATTTTTACTATTTTTATTTTTGTAAACAAGTTTTCATTTCTATTAACCAAACATATTTTTTAGTTTTAAAAAAATAAAAAATAAAATTTGTTTTCTAAAAATAAAAATAAAATAGAAAATATTTTTTAGAATCAAACCGGTATATTTTCAAATAATTAGGTCTAGAGAGATGGCTGAGAGGAAAGTGTTCAGCATTCCACGGCCTTACATAGTGTGGTGTCGGCCTCTAGATCGAAAGCATCGAGATAGAATGACGAGTCCTGACTCCTGCAGCAGACCAAGCAAACGCACCGTACCCTTACATCCTATGACAAAAGGATGACAGTGGTTTGGATCCAGTGAAGAGCTAATGCACTTCACTCGAATCTTCATTCGAACCGGAAAATGGTCTGAAGCTAGTAAGAAGGCAGTAGGAACTTCAACGACAGATAGGGGGTTGTTAAGGGAGAGAATGAAGTGAGGGGTGGTGGGAAATGGAAAAATTATCGTAAGTTATGTTGTTCTCGCTCTTCATTTTTCTTCAATTTTCACTATTTGACACCTTTTTTAACAAGATATAAAGATATATCGTTTAGGAATCCTCTCCAAATACATGAAGAGAAAAAAATCTTAAGAAAACTAAATATATGTCTATGTTAGACACATAGTTATATTCGATATTCACACTCGAATCTGAATAAGCAAAGCCGAGCAATCAGACAACACGTCTAGAGCTACCGAGTTCTTGAAGCATATTGAATATAGGCTATAGCTAACTTGTTGTATCCATTAGTGAGACTATGCTTGAAAGTTCCACATACTCCGGACACTTATTTGTGGGGTATGTAAGCCCTCAGCCAGATTGAAAGATGCCGAAACCTAGAATTCCAAATTAAGAAGCCTTGTTAATGTCCAACTTAATCTATTGATATATTAAAACAAAGAAACATATATTACCTTAACGCTTCTTCCATCTTCATAGAATAATGAGCTACTCAACCACTCTACACCCAAAACCTGACTCGATGTCTCGTAGTTTGCTTTGATTAGATCGCCACCAAGAACTCTCCTTGACATGGTCAAGTCCCAAGATTTCTTTGCCAGATCATAACAAGGCTCAAACGTTGTCAACCCTTTATGCACATAACTGCACTTCAACTTGCAGCTAACCGACCCGAGCTCATGGCTTGCAGATAACTTGCTGCCTCTATCAAACATCAAGCTCCCATCAAGTATTGTCCGACGGTCGTTCCTCGTGTGGGTGTACGTCCAATTCACCTGTTTTCCTTCCACCTTGAACGTGTTCATGAACTGAAACTGAACATCCTGGGTACAAAATGAAGATGGAAAAAGAAAACAGAGGCAAATTAAGCAACTGTCTTTTTTACAAACACTTATAAAAGGAAGTTATCACCTGTTTGGCAATGTCGAAGTCTATGAGGAAAGAACCAGGCTTCTCAACAGAGATTAACAAGTCGTCCAGGTTTAGTGTTGAGCCATCATCGATGAAATTAGTGTCAGAAAACGAAGCTCGGAGCTTAAGGTCTCCAGGATTGGCTGCTAGAGTTGCAGACAAGCCTTTCCTGTTGCCGTTGGATCCTCCTATAAAGGACACTGCAGCATTCATCATCTTTCGCTCCTTTTTTTCTTTTGTTTTAGTGATATTCGAGGCTTAATGATTTTGTGGGGATTTGGTTTCCATTTGCTTTCCGGGCGACACTAGAGAAGGCAGTGGAGATACTTATATTTTTTTAAGTATTTATAATTTTTTTTGAATTTAAGTGTTCTGAACTCGTAACATTTTTGAGCATTCAAAGTATAATGCTTATATTATCTAAACCCATCTCCACCAATAAATTAGAAGATATTAAGTGCTTAAGCATGCTCGACCTACGTCCATCTACGTATTGTACTAACAATAATGCAAATCGAAATATGATTTTCAGATATTTGAATCCAAATTCCTTTAATTGATAGTAGATTCAAACATCCTAATCAATTATTTGAGCATGATTCCAACCAAGCACAACTTTAGACAACTGCAATGATGGAAATAAGGACTGAGAAAATCCAAACTGGCAACCAAAGCCTCTTCTCCACGTGTGCGGTTGTCTATCATCAGTTGGTGTAACAAATAAGACACGACAATAATACACTGTTCCATGAGTGTTTTGCGGTGCATATGTTTTTTACAATAAAACATAACTTTTTTCATGAATTTGAAAACCCTTCCAAGGGTCATCTCCTATTCTTGTATATAGAATATGGATGCCAAACACAAAAAAAAAAAATCAAAGAGTTAGAGAATCATAAATTTTGGAGAGAAAAAACCCAACCCGCCTCGCCTTAGATGAATGATGAACCCAAATATCAAACACAAGTACTTTAAATGGAACAACAAGAATAAGGGGGAAATGAATATTGGAGCAAAAAAGCCAACCTGCCTAGCCGGATCCAGATTGTGGTTAATAAATCTTGCAGTCTTGCAGAAGCATAACAAGAGACTAAAACAAATAAGAATTAACACTGCCAATCTCTAATTAAAAAGTCCATCAACATTGAAAACCAAGTGTACATATCAGACACATACCCGTACTCAACATTCAACCCAAGTCCAGATAACAAAGATGGAGATAATTCATGTCAGGGAAACACTTGAATCTTTTAAAACATATCAACTATATATAACAAAGCTATGATCAATTTAAATAAAACGAAAAACACAGCATTCCTAGGTACTAGAGGAACGTAATTAGAAGGCCATAAACAAAACAACACCATTCCTTCAACTCATTTCCCCAAATCCAACACATCTACTATTTCACCCTAATGACATTACATTCTAGAAATTAGAGTGAAAATGAAGCTAATCATATCAACTTCCACTATTGTTACAAAGTAGACAGATCCCAAGAGAGCTAATGTCCTGCATTAGAGTATATCATCATAGGCAACAATTTCCCTACCTTTAAACGGCAATTCTAACATTGAAGAACCATCATCAGCCGTTCTTGGGTTGACTACAGTTGATGCAAGCTTATTACTTCTCCCATGCCTGCTCAAAGGCACCTCAGGGCGCAAAAGCTTTGATGAAGATGGGGGCCCTTTACCGCTATTAGCATTAACCCCTACTCCATCTCTCCATTGAGCTAAAGGATCAGTTGCCCACAAAACTTGAACCTGCAAGCAAAATCACAATTCGCAATATCAAACCTCTTGATGTTGTGCGTCGACTGCAAAGCTGTAAATTCTAACTTCAATTTCTTATTAAAGGGTGAAATTTTAAATTTAATTGACTCTTAGTTTCAATTCAACCTTAAAGCTCTAAATTTTAACTTCAGTATTACAGGGTCATTTAGTTTCAACTCAACCTTATGAACTCTAAGATCTGACTTCCATTCCTCAGTAGGGGTTAAATTATGCAATTTAATCAAATCTTTAAGTTTCAATTCAACCTTAAAGCTCTAAATTCTAACTTCAGTTCCTCATTAAAGCAAAATCACAATTCGCAATATCAAACCTCTTGATGTTGTGCGTCGACTGCAAAGCTGTAAATTCTAACTTCAGTTTCTTATTAAAGGGTGAAATTTTAAATTTAATTGACTCTTAGTTTCAATTCAACCTTAAAGCTCTAAATTTTAACTTCAGTATTACAGGGTCATTTAGTTTCAACTCAACCTTATGAACTCTAAGATCTGACTTCCATTCCTATAGGGGTTAAATTATGCAATTTAATCGAATCTTTAAGTTTCAATTCAACCTTAAAGCTCTAAATTCTAACTTCAGTTCCTCATTAAGGGGTAAAATTATCCATCGAATTGACTCTTTTAGTTTGAACTACACCTTAAAGCTCTAAATTTTAACTTCAGTTCCTCGTTAATAGGTAAATTTTCAATTTAATTTAGTTTCAAACCAACCTTGAAAGCTCTATATTGTAAGTTTGTAACTTCAGCTCCTCATTAAAGAACTTTCAATTTAATAGACTCTTTTAGTTTCAATTTGACCTTAAAGCTCTAAACTGTAACTTCAGTTCCCTCAGTAAAGGGTAAAATTTTCAATATAATTAACTCTTTTTGTTTCAATTCGACCCTAAAGCTGTAAATTCTAACATCATTTCCTCATTAAAAGGTAAAACTCCAATTTAATTAACTCTTTTAGGTTAACTTCAACCGTAAAGGTGTAAAGTCTAACATTATTTCCTCGTTAAAGGGCAAACTTTTCAATCTAATCGACTCTTTAAGTTTCAATTCCACCTTAAAGCTCTAAATTTTAACTTCAGTTCCTCATTAAAGGGCAGAATTTTCAAGTTAATGGACTCTTTCAGTTTCAGTTCCACCTTAAAGCTCTAAATTCTAACTTCACTTCCTCATTAAAGGGTAAGCTTTTCAATTTAAGTGACTTTTTTTTGGTTTCAACTCAGCCTTAAAGTTATCCAACTTAGTTAAATTTAACTAAATTAGAAAAGCACCAATTCAATTACCAAAAAGGGCAAGCTAATTCCATCCTTTTCTTCTTCGTCGTCTTCTTCTTCTACTACTTTCTCACACTTTCATAGCAACCAAACAAGAAATTTTGAGAAAATTAAACAAATTAAATACGTAATTACCCTTTTGGAATCAACGGTAATGCCGAAAGAGGAATCAAGGGAAGCAGAAATAGCAGACTCGGCGGATTCCTTAGAGCGATATAGTATGTAACCGACAGCGTCGCCGTTGATGCGGATGCGGGAGATTGAACCGTAGATCTCAAACCTCGACTTCAAATCGAGCACAGAGCAATTGAGGGGAAGACCCATGACGACAACAGCCGGTGGCGGCTTAGGCTTGGCGACAGGCTTGTCCTCGTTCTCATATTGCGGCGGGTGAGGTGGCAGAGGACGACGCCGTTTAGAGACGGAAGCGGAGGGGTGGCGGGAGAAGTAGGGTTTGTCTCTTTTACGACTCATTATTTCAGAATAAATTTGAAGGTTTTGCGAGATTTTCTAAGGTTTGGAAAAAAAGAAAAATAAAAAGAAATAAATAATTGAGATTTGAGAGTGCGAGCGAGTGCCGAGTGGAGTGACAGTTCGCGGGTTTTATTATCGTTATGTATTTCTAAGGCAACGACGTCGTTTGCAGGTTTTGATTCGTATGTAATATCAAATTGGTATCGTCATGTATTTGGTAAACTTACATTTTGGTCACTCAGCTTTTAATTGAGTCAATCTTTGTTTTTTTTCTCTCTCTTAATTTTTACAGGTTAATGCAAGATCAATTCTTTGCTGGCTTGATATTTTATTAGGAAAAAATATCTTTAATATTTTTATACTTCATGAATCTGCAAAAGAAAAACATGAAAAATATTCTCTACTTGAATTGTTGTATTGCTATCTATCTCCATTACTTGTCTATTTACATTCATCATTATCGTTTACATGTTTTTTACGTGTTAGAATTTGACAATGTGGTAAATTCCCTCTATTAGTGCACAAAAAGTATGAGAATGTCGATATTCGTTGTAAGGTCCTTGACATTAGCATAGAGAGGAAATGGAATAAATTATTTCATCTTGCTTGAGGTGTATGCAATGGCACAACCAAAAAGTTGAATGTCTCTTTGCAACTTTAAAACCAATAGGCAGATGGTAGTGCAACAATTCAAGCTCAAAATATTATTCTCATTCTTCTTTATAGATTCAGGAAATATATAAAGCAACGAAGAAATTTTGAACAAGAAAAACACCAAGACAATGAGTAATTGATCTTATATCAAGAAATTGTAAATGAAAACAAAAAAAGTCAAGTCACATACAAAAGTTGAGTGACCAAAATCTAAGTTTACTCACAATCGAGTGATTAAAATGTAAATAAAAAGTTGATGTTCATTTGATATTGAGTGATGCAACGATTTGATTGTTATAATCAATCAATTGAATAACCTGATTGCGACTTTTAGAATATGGTGATCCAATTAGAACTTTTTTAACAATAGAGTAACGTGTGGTGTAATTTAACCTTAAAATCAAACATTTTTTATTAATGGTAAAATACAACACAAGTCACTTCTTAAAAGTAACAATTTAAGTCGCTCAATTAACATTTTGCTACAAACATGTCACTTAGTTGTTAAAATTGAAAGGAACTTTGATCCGCCATATGGACACATCGTTCCCAAATAGTTTGACACAAGTCCGGGTTCATTATTTGATTAAGGGTAAACTATACTAATGACCATCAAATTATAGGGTTAATGTCAATTTGACCATTATATTTTCAATTGTGTTAAATATATCACATAACTATTCAATTGGTTCAAATGTAGCCACCTGCCGTTAAAAAAACAAAAAAGTTAACGGGACTGTTAAAATAATTAGTATAATTATACATTTAGTCCCCTTTATTTATACAATCGTTCAATTTAGTCCTAATTGGAGTAAGAAAAATGAAATAGTGGAACATGACACACTTATGAGTTTGTGGTATAAAATACTAACTATAATATATGAGTTATTCGATTGTAATGGTTATAAAAGAGAAATAAATGTAATTTTAGGGGCTCGAACATGACACACTTATGATGCATAAAAACGTATAACCCAATTAAATATAATTTTATAATTATTTTTTATTATATTATGTTCATTATTATTTTAATTTTTTAAACTTAATTAGTAATTAATTTTTTTTTATTTTTAACTTAATTAATAATTTTAGTATTTATTAAAAAATAATTAAATTATTATATATAATTATATTAAAAATCAAAATTTTAAAATTATATTTAATTGGGTTATATGTTTTTATGCAACATAAGTGTGTCATGTTCGAGTCCCCTAAAATCACATTTATTTCTCTTTTATAACCATTACAATAGAATAACTCATATATTATAGGTAGTATTATGTATCACAAATTCATGTTTGGTTTAGTGGTAAACCTTTGCCACTTCCACCAAGGATTCCTAGGTTCAAATCCTACCATTGTTAATTACATAGCTTTTAATTTTCTTTCTCCAATCGGATAACACATATACCACATATATTATATTTGATATTCTATATTCTAGAAACATGCTTAGCTCAGTGGTAAGAGTGTTGCTTTCTTTTCTTAATAATTTAGGTTCAAATCCCCTTGGGGCTAGCTTTCACTATTTTATTTTTCTTACACCTGATTAAAATAGATAAATCTCTCAAATAACCACCTAATTGAATAATTAATTTATTTTTATTAGATTATTAGGACTAAATTGAATGATTATATAAATAAAGGGAATTAAATAAATTTAATTATTGAAATGACCATATTTTGCGTTAACTTATGACAGCTTGCAACTTTAAAGCTATTGGAATGCATTTGTATTAAATAATTGATGGAAAAAGAACTTGCTTAGCATTGGTTTAGAATGAGAAGCTGCCCACCAAACGAAATTGAACGAATACTTGGTTTTGAGAATGGAAGTCATATGGGGATGTAGCTCAGATGGTAGAGCGCTCGCTTAGCATGCGAGAGGTATGGGGATCGATACCCCACTTCTCCATAATTACAATTTTTTCTCCATTTGACTGCCCTACGCAGTGAAGTCTATATATGTTCTCGCATTTGACATTCACTCATCCACTATCCTTAACTTTGACATTCTTTATTTACCTTTTTTGTATTATTTATTACTTATGAATTTTGGCAAAATGGTCAAAGCATGTCAAATCTTGAACGAAATGATCAAATTTAATAAATTTTAACTCGAACATAGATCAGCTTTAAAACTTGTAGCCAATGTCTACTCTTCTAAATTAGTTTGGAAGGAAATGAATCTGATAGTGATGCATTAAAACCGGCCAATGTATACTCTTCTAAAGTAGATTGGAAGGAAAGTAAATTTAATAAAAATAGATAAATCCCTCAAATGAGGTGGTGACATAATTGAATAATTAATTTATTTTATTAGATTAAAATTAGGACTAAATTGAATGATTGTATAAATAACGGGGACTAAATAAATTTAATTATACCAATTATTTTAACAGTCCCGTTAACTTTTTCGTTTTTTAACAACATGTGGCTACATTGGAACCAATTAAATAATTATGTGCTATATTTAACACAATTGAAAATATAGTGGTCAAATCGACACCAACCTCATAGTTCGGTGGTCATTAGTATATTTACCCTTTGATTAAAACTAAATTATTCAACCGAACTAAAATTTATTTCGTTTAATCGGTCGGTTAAATATGTGTTCAGTCGATTAATGGTTAAATATTTTTTAAAAATTTAGGGCGATGCCAAGAACCTTCATATTCAAGCTTGCTCACTACTTCCATTTTTTTCCTCTAAAGTGGTTACCTTCTAAAAACCTCCTTGAGTTCTTCTTCATCAAAGTTTTTTTCGGCGACAACCTTTATGCAGTCGGATGGTTTCTAGTGTTTGTACTAGTTGTATATAAATAAGTGTAGAGTGTCCATGAGTCCTATATTTTGTACACATTCTTGCCCTTATTATTGCTATTCTTGAGCTCATTTAGGCATATTTAGGTACATTGCATGCATTATAACAACATATTCTCTTGTACCATGCTTTTATTGAATACTTTATGATTGGTGAAGAAAAGTTTTGTTTTAGTTAGTTTATATTTTCAGGTGTTATAGCTACGAAAGTAGAGGAGAAGACATGACAAGGCAAGGAAGCTGGAACCAACGAAGTTGTACTGAAGTAGCTCAAGTTGGCGCCAAGGACACTGCCGAAGCAGCATTGTCGCCAAGAGCCGCTCGGGCAAGAGTTACACCGACTTAGCCAAGATGGGTTGCAATTTCAAGAGAATAATTTCCTAAGCCCAATGAGCCCAGTCTTGCAACTTTCTGAAACATGTAGCGGGCGGTAGAGTTAATTCAAGATTGATAAGTAGGAGCACTTATCTTTACTTGCTGAAGAAGGCAATGTCCAAAGAGTCTATATTTAAAGCATAAAGGAGTATGTATTTAATGTAATTTACTTTTAGAACTCCTACTACAAGAAGGACTCAACTTAGGTCAAGAGCCATATATATACCCAATGTATGTAAGGGTATAGGGGCATATCTCGTAGAGGGAAAAAGGCTTGTCGTGAGGAATTGACGACATCTGCCGATGAGAGTGAGGATGGGGGGTTAACTAGATAGGTTGGAGTGTTGGGGGTCGCGGCCCAACTCTCCTAAGGTTTAGACGCGTGTATGTAAAGTAATTTGGGAAACGGTTGTATAGCTTTGAGTTGTTTTCAATAAAGTTCCGAGTTTGCTTAATCTATGCTTCTTCTTCGTTCAATTAGTCTACACCAGACTGTTGAAGAGAAAATCTATTTGTCGAGCACGAAAGTGCAAGGCTCGCGAAAGGATTAAGCACAATCACAACTCACAAAGGCGTGACTAACTTGGTTCCACACTAGTCCACAAGTTTCAGCGGCTAAAAGAGATTACCAACCGAGGTGTCTAATTTGGTTCCACACTAGTCCTCAAGTTAAGCAATCTCGAACATCCTAACCTAGAAATAGAAGGGATCACTGTCAACTATCCTGCCGAACTTAGAATGTCTGCCAGACTTGCCGCCAAGACTTATTTATGTTCCACCTTCTGAGGCAGTACACACCCCTGCCATGGCAGTGATCTGCTGCGATCGTGTGACAAGGTCGTAGTTTACATACACGCCGCCTGCTGCCCCAGCAGCACGACAGACTTGCCAGAAGTACATGGATAACGACTATGTTGAACTGGAAACAACGCTGCCAGATGTGGAAGCTGAACACTTTGAACTGAAACCTATGATGTTCAACATGATAAATTTCACTGGTCAATTTGGTGGTTCTGCTACTGAGGATGCACGTGAACATCTAAAAACCTTCTGAGAGATCTGTGGATCATTCAGACAACCAGGAATAAGCCCGAAAGTACTGAGACTCCGGCTATTTCCTCATTCATTAAGAGATAGAGCGAAAACATGGTGGAACAAGTTGACACCAGGTTCAATAAGAACATGGGCGAATCTCTGTCGTGAATTTTTTTCTCGTTTTAATCCTCCCCTCTTATATGAAAGATTACGTAACGAGATTGCTACTTTTCAACAGGAAGATGACGAACCAATGTACGAGACATGGGAACGATTTACAACTCTCTTACGAAACTGATCGATGCATGGATTCCCTGTGTGGAATCAGGTTGTCAAATTCTATAATGCTGCCAATGCACACACTCGAATGAGGATAGACTCAGCAGCAAATGACTTGTTATTGGACAAGGAACTAGAGGATGCAATGCTGGTGTTGAAGAAGTTAGCTAAAAACGATGAGTAGTTCCCCACAGCTCGAAGAGGAGGTAGACGAGGAGTATCTGTAAAGGAATACAAATCTGAAAACTCGGTCAAAACTCAAATTGCTTACCTCACCAAGATAATTGAAAACTTGCAACGAAAGGAATCTAAAGATGTATTTTCGGCCGAAAAGGTGTGTGAAACTTGCAGTAGAAACCACAGTACATATGAGTGTCCCTTACAGCTGGAAGAGGGGATGTATGTTGGAAATTATAACAAGAACAGAAGCTATGATTCCAACAACTACAACCCAAACTGGAGAAAGCACCCCAAATTTTCCTAGAGTAACCTGAACAATGCATTGAACCCTCCAGTCCAGAATAACCAGAACCAAGGGGGTCCCAGAATCCTGTCACGACAGCAACCACAGCAGCAGCCACAACGAGCATACTGGAACAGACCCCGGCAGAAACAATCGATTATTAAAGAAACAGCCGATAAGAAATCGACCCCACAAACATCTTCCAAGAACACTGCTCCGACAGAAACAAAATAGCCTGCTGTCGTCACCTCTTCCACGACAGCAGAAGAAATAGAGGAGCAAACAGAAGAAACTACAGAATGTGAGCCTCCTCAAATCCGATTCCCATGTGAAGGATGCCTCGAAGACTGGCGTCCTCCACCCCCTTTTCCGCAGCGGTTGAAAAAACAGAAACATGAGTACCAGCTTAAGAAAATCTATGATGTTTTTAAGCAAGTACACATCAACATCCCGTGGTTAGAAGCCATTAAGCAGATGCTTGGTTATGCAACGTTCCTTAAAGATGCAATGTACAAGAGATCCAGACTTGGGGAGTTTGAAACTGTGATGATTACATAAGGATGCATGGCAATCCTTCATAAGCGTCCACCCCCAAAGAAGAAAGATCTTGGAAGCTTCATCATACCATGCATAATTGGTGATACATTTGTGGGTAAGGCACTTTGTGATCTAGGTGCTAGTATTAATCTAATGCCCAAATATGTATTCCAAAAGATAGGTATTGAACAAGTAAGACCCACAACAGTCATGCTGCAACTGGCAGATCGCTCTTACGTACAACTGGAAGGAAAGATTGAAGATATTTTGGTAAGAGTGGATAAGTTTATATTTCCTGCTGACTTTCTTGTCTTAGACTTTGAAGCAGATGAAAACACACCGATCATCCTAGGGTGACCCTTCCTAGCCACAAGGAGAACAATGATCGATGTAGTGAAGGGAGAACTGACTATGAGAGTCAATGACCAGCAGATAAAGCTCAATGTTCTCCAAGCTATTAAACAAGCTGATGTAGAGGAAGAATGTAAGGTAATATCAGAAGTAATCATAGACCAACCTTGCATCAGATCAAGCTGTCACGACAAACAATTTGGTCACTGCCACCGCATTCACTTAGAAGACTGCCGCGACAGAGTTGACGACAGCGACTCCTCAGCCAATGAAGCATCTGACACTGAAGGTTTTAAGGAGGTAAATTGGATAGGCACACATCCAGGTAAGTTCTTCGAGCCTTTGAATTATACCTCGAATGAACATGCGATCCAAAAGCTTTCCATTGAGCAATCACCTGTTTTAGATCTTAAACCCCCACCAGGGCAACTTAAATATGTTTTTCAAGGAATTAATGATATGTTGCTCGTAATTATCTTTTCTAAGTTGATGCAGGAACATGAACAATAGTTGATCAGGATGCTACAACAGCATAAAAAGGAAATTGGATGGACCATTGCCGACATCCAAGGCATCAGTGTGAAACCGATAAATTGATTTTGATATAACTAAAGAATTTAAGGACTAAATTGAAAAATGAGAAAATGAATTTTTAAGTCCTCAAACCTCTCTATATGTTTAAAGGAAAATGGGTAAGTTAAAAACTTAATTTGTCAAAACTTTTCTAAGTGTTCTTGAAGCCAAAACATTGATTTTTGAGTCACCGTTTCGGAACGGCCTTAGGCGTTTCAGAACACTTTTGAAACTATGAACCTGTGTTTCGGAACGTGTATCGAAACGATTTTGAAACTATGAACCTTTGTTTCGAAATGTGTTTCAAAACGGCTTAAGAACATTGAGACGGTTTGACCCGTTTCGATACGATAGTATCGAAACGACCTCAAACGTTTCAAAACGGCATTCAAGCCAGATTTCAAAAATCTGACCGTTGAAGTTTTTAACTGATTTTATACTGATCGTTAAGGCGTATCGAAACTCCTTCAGTCTGTTTCGATATGAGCTTTGACAATGGCTAAATGTTTCGAAACGTGTTTCGAAACGGCTCTTAGCGTATCGAAACAATCGTAACCGTTTCGATACGGGCTCTTTAATGCAGCCTAACGACTCTTTCTTTTTTGGTTTGTTTCGAAACAGGATCGGGCGTTTCGAAACGGGTGGTTGCAGACCGCATTTATGGAGGGAAGATAACATCCCCAATGACTCTATTGATGAATGCAACAACCACAACGGCTAGAATTTAATGAGAAGGTACAAAAGGGACCTCTAAAAGCTTCAACAACAACTATTGATCCAAAAGCAAACATCCAAACATCAAATTCAAGCATTTGCGCCTAAATCCCATTATTGTCTTGTAACCCCAATTGTAATTTTCATTTTTATCCTTTCAATTGGGTTGAGTGCTTGTAATTGGGCTACTTTGTGTATTGAGAGATACTTGTTTTATCCAACAACTTCTTTGTAATTCTTGTGTGAGGATTGACTCAAATTTTGGGTAGAAAATTTGACCGACATTGTAACGGTTACCTCCTTAGCCTAGAAAAGGGGAAGAGCAATTAGTGGAATTGTTGAAAATCCTTAGTGAAGCTAAGGTAGTGGATGTAGAGTTCGATTGGAACTTGAACCACTCTAAATTCCCTTGTCTACCATTTTTATTTGTCAATTCCACTACCAAAAAGTTTAAAATCCAATTCACCCCCTCTTGGTTTATATCAATCATTCGATTCACTCAACAATTGGTATTAGAGCCTACCTCTTTGAAGGATTAACAAGCACAAGAGAAGTTCCTAGGAAGAGTGTGATCATCCAAAAATCAAGGCATGGCATCTACCTCCGGATCTAGCATGTACGAGTCTCAATCCACTACAAAATCGCCATTCTTCAATGGTGACAACTATCCATTTTCGAAGAACCGGATGCGCCTCTTTATCAAGTCCAACGACTTCTTGGTTTGAGATGTCATTGAAGATGGTCCCTACATTCCATTGAAGAGAGATGATGAAGGAAAGTTGGTTCTAAAGAAGAAGATCGAGATGAGTGAAGATGAGAGGAAGAAGATCCAAATAAATGACAAAGCTCTTCACATGCTCTTTTGTTCTTTCGGTCCCAACATCTACTCCAAAGTTTCCTCCATTGAAAGTGCCAAGGAAGTGTAGGATACTCTAGAGACCACCTATGAAGGAACCAATGATGTGAAGGAGACCAAGATTGGAATTCTCAATCTTAGTTATGAGAATTTCAAGATGGAGCCCGGCGAAACAGTGTCAAAGATGTTCGATCGCTTCTCAACCATCGTCAACGGGCTTAAGGGCTTTGGAGAGACAATCTCGGAAGACAAACTTGTCCGGAAGTTACTCTACTCACTTCTCGAATCTTGGGATGAGAAGAGAACCACCATTATCAAGGCCAAAAACTTGAAGACTCTAAAACTTAATGAGCTTGTGGGTTCTCTCCTTACTCATGAAATAATGAAGCAAGGAAGGGAAGAAAAAAAGAAGAAGGAAGAGAAAAGGGTGGAGAAGCTAGAGGTAGAAAAGAAGAAGAAAATGGGAGTGACTCTCAAAGCTTCATTACATGAGGAGAGCACTTCTAGTGAGGAGGATGATTTAGAAGAATTGGCTATGATAGCCAAAAGATTCTCACGATTCATGAGGTCCAACCGAGGAAGGAAGATTCAAAGAAAGATGGACTTCAAGGGTAAAAACAAAGAAGAAGATATGGATCAAATCATTTGCTTCGAGTGCAAAAAGCCTAGTCACATTCGTTCGGAGTGCCCTCAACTCAAGAAGAAGCTCAAAGCCAAGCTTGCTACTTGGAGTGATGAGAAGTCATCCGAGGATGACGAACAAGAAGTGGCCAACCTTTGCCACATGGCACTTGAGGAAGATTCCACCATGGTAACCTCTAACTCATCATCTTTTGACTTTACATTTGATGAATTACATGATGCATATGATGAGTTGCAAGAGGTTTATGATGAGTTAGTTGAGAAATACAAAGAGTCAGTAATTAGGAATAAGAAAATTATTTCGGAATTAAATGATAAAAATGACTCACTCTCTCAAGCTAACTTAAAATTTGAAAAAAAGATTTTAGGTTTGAAAGATGAACTTAAATTTTTCCAAGATGAAAATGTGGACCTAAATAATCTTCTTTCTCAATGCAATAGTGAACACCAAAAGGTGTTAGGTGAGCTTAACAAGCTCAAAGAGTCTTTTAAATATGTTGGTAATGTGAAGCATGAAAAAGGTGAATAATCTAAAACAAACCAACCTAGGAGAAAGACTAATAACTACAAAACAAAGTAGCTTCCCTAGACATAATAGAACTAAAAAGATTAGAAGTGTATGGGTTCCTAAGGAACTTGTCAAATCTAATAATATTGTTGCTATGTCACCTTGGATTCCTAAGGGAACCAAGCTATTGGGAGCTAACACTCGTGGACCCAAAATGATTTGGGTACCAAAAACAAAAGTTTAATATCTTTGTTTGTAGGGGGAACATTGCTACAAGGCCAAAGCACAAAGTCAAAATTCATGGTACCTTGATAGTGGATGCTCGAGGCATATGACCGGAGATAAGAGTAGATTCATGGACTTAAAGCCAAAAAGTGGAGCAGTGGTGACATTTGGTGACAACTCCAAAGGCCACATTAAAGGTATTGGTTCCATAGGTAATCACTCTACCATTCTTATTGAAAATGTCTTGTATGTCGATGGTCTTAAACATAATTTGTTGAGCATAAGCCAATTATGTGATAAATGATTTAATGTTTTATTTGATAAAAATGGGTGCAAAATTGTTGACATTAAATCAAATAATATTATGCTCATAGGTCATCGCATAGGTAACATTTACATGGTGCATTTTGATGACATACATACATCCCATGTATGTTTAGTAGCTCAAAATGATAATGATGCATGGCTATGGCATAGGAAACTAGGACATGCTAGCATTAGTGTTTTAGAAAAATTAGTTTCCCTAGATCTAGTTAGAGGTTTACCCAAAATTAAATTCTCAAATGATAAAATTTGTGATGCATGCTCTAAGGGTAAACAACATAAGTCATCCTTTAAATCCATTAATGATGTTTCTACAAGTAGATGTTTATAACTTATTCATATGGATTTATTTGGGTCTATTAGGACCATGAGCTTGGGTGGTAAATCTTATGCATTTGTGCTTGTTGATGATTTTTCTAGATTTACTTGAGTTCTATTTTTAAGTACTAAAGATGAGGCTTTAGAAAAATTCATCACATTTTCAAAATTAATCCTAAATGATCTTGAACTTAGAATTTCTCATATAAGAAGTGATCATGGAACTGAGTTTCAAAATATAGGGTTTGAAGAGTTTTTAAATGAAAATGGTATTAGCCACAATTTTTTGGCTCCTCGAACTCCTCAACAAAATGGGGTAGTTGAGAGGAAAAATAGAACTTTACAAGAAATGGCTAGAACCATGCTTTGTGAAAACAATTTACCTAAATATTTTTGGGCATAAGCCACAAACACCGCTTGTTACATTGTAAACTGAGTAATGATTAGGCAAATTTTAAAGAAAACACCATATAAGATTTTAAAATCTAAAAAGCCTAACATTAGCTATTTTCATCCATTTGGTTGCAAGTGTTTTGTTTTAGATAATAGAAAAGATAACTTAGGTAAATTTGATGCAAAAAGTGATGAAGCTATTTTCATAGTATATTCCTTAAACTCTAAAGCCTATCGTGTATTTAACAAGAGAGCTTTAGTAGTAGATGAATCTATACATGTTGTATTCGATGATAACCTCCTTCCAGGGAAGGATTCTTGTGATGATGACGATATAGGAATCATTAACGCCTTTGATGGAGGACAAACTTCAAAGGAGGATGAGATTCCAACAAAAAAAGAGGATACACAAGATCCACCTCTTGAAGCCTTTAAGGACTTGGCTCTTGAGGAAAAGGAAGTGAGCTACCCAAGGGAGTTCAACTATGTCAAAGGTGGTGAAATCTTGTGTGATCCATCCAAGGGGGTAACCACTAGATCTTCTCTTAAACTTATGAACCATGTTGCATTTATCTCATGCGTAGAGCATAAAAATATCAAAGAAGCATTAAAAGATGATTTTTGGATTTTGGCCATGCAAGAGGAATTAAATCAATTTGAGAGAAGTAATGTTTGGACATTAGTTGATAGGCCTAGTAATCAATCTACTATAGGAACTAAATGAGTCTTTAGGAACAAACTAGATGAGAGTGGTAATATTGTGAGAAATAAAGCTAGACTAGTAGCACAAGGTTACACTCAAGAAGAGGGAATAGATTTTGATGAAACCTATGCACCCGTAGCTAGAATGGAAGCCATTAGGATGTTTCTTGCATATGCATGTTATCATGATTTCAAGCTTTTTCAAATGGATGTTAAAAGCGCATTTTTAAATAGTTTTATAAATGAGGAAGTGTATGTGGAACAACCATCGGGTTTTGAAGACTCAAAATTTCCAAATCATGTTTTCAAACTTACTAATGCACTTTATGGTTTAAAAAAGCTCATAGAGCTTGGTATGAAAGACTTTCAAACTTTTTAATTGAAAAAAGGTAAGGTGGACACTACACTCTTCATAAAAATATATAAAAATGACATCTTAGTAGTACAAATTTATGTTGATGATATTATTTTTGGATCTACTAGTGAATGTCATTGCAAAGAGTTTGCTAAGTTAATGCAAGGTGAATTCGAGATGAGCATGATAGGGGAGCTCTCATTCTTTTTGGGACTCTAAATCAAGCAAAGGAAGGATGACACCTTCATCAATCAAGCAAAGTACATCAAGGATATGCTCAAGAAGTTTGGATTGGAGAATCCAAAGCCTCAAGCCACACCTATGAGCTCATCTACAAAGCTTGACAAAGATGAAGGAGGTAAGTGTGTTGACTCTAAGCTTTACCGTTCTATGATTGGATCATTGCTTTACCTTACCGCAAGTAGACTGGATATCTTGTTTAGTGTTTGCTTGTGTGCTAGGTTTCAAGCTAGTCCTAGAGAGTCTCACCTTATAGCCGTTAAGAGAATCTTTAGGTACCTTAGAGATACCCCTTGTTTAGGTTTTTGGTACCCTAGAGACTCAACCTTCAACCTTTATTCTTATTCGGATGTGGATTATGGAGGGTATAAAATCGATAGGAAAAGTACTTTGGGAACTTGTCAATTCTTTGGTAGTATGCTCATGTCTTGGTTCTCTAAGAAACAAAATAGTGTAGCTCTTTCTACCACCGAAGCCGAGTACATATCCTTAGGGAGTTGTTGTGCTCAAGTCCTTTGGATGAAGTAACAACTCTTAGATTATGGTATTAAAGTTGAAACCATACCCCTTAAGTGTGATAACACTAGTGCCATATGTTTGAGAAAAAATCCCATCCAACACTCTAGAACCAAACATATAGAAATAAGGCATCATTTTATTAGAGATCATGTCCTTAAGGAAGATGTTGTTATAGAGTATGTTGACACCTTAAACCAATTAGCAGACATCTTTACAAAGCCTTTAGATAAAGAGCATTTTTGGTCCCTTAGGAGAGAGTTAGGTCTAACTAGCCTATCTTGACCTTTTAGGACCCTTTTTGTGCTTAAATTGCTTGATCTCTTGAAAATGCCATGTTTATGTGTTTTTACTCCTAATTTCATCCATGCTTATAGTTAGGGGGAGTATGTTTATGTTTGCACATGTTATTCCTGCTCATTCATGTCATTCATGCAAATTAGGACTTCATAAAATCTATTTTTCTACACTTTTAGAGCCTCATTTGCACTTCCAGGCCCAGGTGTATCGAAACGGGTCAAACTATTTCGATACGGGTGCCTTAAAAATTCATCTGAGAGAAGGGTGTTTCGAAATGCCTTCAAAGGGTTCCGAAACGTTTTTGCTACTGCCAAGAGGTGTATCGAAACATGTTTCGATACGAGTCAACGTGGGATTCAATACGGTCAAAGTCGTATCAGAACGGTCAGCTGGACTTGAAACGTCAGTCAACGTTCGGTGTCCGCATTTCGGAACGGTCGAAACCTATTCCGAAACGGGTTTGCGGGCAACTTTAAAGAGGCCTTTTAATGTTAAAGTTTCACTTTAATTAAAATTCCTTCAAAACCCTAAAAACCCTAGATTAGTTTTTGCTATAAAATCCTCTTAAACTCATTGTTTTTCACCAAATCTTGAGTGCTTTTACACTCAAACACAAGTCTAAGCAAGCATCAACAATTTTGTGCAAGGTTTTCCATCTATTCATCCAAAATCCTAATCTAAGGTATATTTTCATCTTTTTCTTTTTCCTTCAATTTTTATTCGAATCATAGGTTATAAAATTTTAATTTTGTATAGATTATGTGTTTTGCTACTTGGGTTTTTCAAATCTTGTAAAAAAAATTCAAAATCTTAAAATTTTTTATTTGAATATATTATTTTTCATTCGTATTTTTTTACTATTTCTTTAAATTGTTTTCTCTTAAATTTTTTTGTTGTATCTTAGTTCATAAAATTTGTTTTTAAACCTAAGTGGGATTTACCATTGGATTGAATTAAGGACTTTCATGCAGACACTTCAATTTTAGTTACAAATTGTTTGCTTTATGTTTTTAGGATTTTTTCAATGGATCCCGCTAACAAGAAACGTAAGTCACCTCAATCGAGTGAAGCTTCCAATCAAGCCGCTATCCATCCCAACCTTACTCAACTTTTTCTCAAGAGTCTCAAAACTCCCGCGATGAAGGATCGTTTCGCTTATGTCAAGGAGATTGTCGTTCGTCATAAGCGTGTTGTTGACATCTCGTTCCTTGACTCCGAGCGCTTTCACTTCCGTTATCTCGACCGTTTACAAGAATGGGGCTTTATTAGTTTCTTGAGTATCCCGGATATTTGCTACAAGCGCATGGTTCTTATCTTCTACTCGAATTTCCAACTTATTAATAATGAAGACCACTCCGAAGTTGTTGGCATTGAGTCTCTTATCTTAGGGAAGAAGATTGTCACTGACATCCCTTATTTAGAGGCTACCTTTGGTCTTAAGAACGAAGGAATCGAGGATGAGACTCATTTTGGTTCTCACACCGGTTCCGTGCTTGCCTTAGATGCTCATGATAGGTTCCTCCACTTGATGATTTCGTGGTTTATTCGCCCCTTCGTAGGTAAATTCTCTCACGTTCATCAAGTAGATTATTTTGGCTTGAGTGTTTTTGTCGTGGAGAGCGCCCAAATCTTGTTAAGATTATGTTTTCCGAGATTGTGAACAATGTGAAACTTCGTGAGACCGATGCTCTCAAATCCTTCACATATGGGACTGTTTTAAGTCATATCTTTGGCGTGCTTAAACTTGATTGCACTTATGACTCTCTGGAGCCCTACAAGAAAAAACTTGGTGAATCTTCTCTCCGCAAGTCCGGATTTCATTACACCCTTGGTCGTTGGGAACGAGTTGATAGGGATGCACCTCCACATCAAGTTGAACCTCAACCACAAGCTCCGGTTGCCAACAATGAAGCTCTCATGGCTTTTCTCACCGAGCGGTTCAACACCATGGAGGCGAGTCTTGGTACTATAAATACTCGCTTGCAATCCGTGGAAAATCGACTCACCTCCCTCGAGAATCAACATCAATCTATGGACATGTCATTCCCTACATTCTATGGTTAATGGGTGGCTTTTCGTCGCTCTCAAGCTAGGGACGATGATGATTACTTGGATGGTGATGGTGACGACGACGAGGCTTAGGATTTTCATGTCATCTCATATTAGCTTATCATATTAGGACTAAGTTTGCATCTTTATTTCCTTTATGTTTTATGAACCTATGCTTTGATTACTTTGTTTGGGATTAAGATTTGAACTTTATTGTTTAAGTTTTATGTTTTGGATATTTGAATTCTATGAATCTATATTATGTTGCTTATTGCTTATTGCCTATTGCTTTTAACCTTGTTTCTTCTCTTTGAGCCTTGTTTCTTATTTTTGATCTAACAAAAAGGGCGAGAAGTAATCTAAGAGCCAAAATTTGTTTTATGTGTTTTAAGTGTTTTTGAGCTTTAAAACTTGGATTTAAATCTTTTTAAAACTTTAAAACCCATCTTAAATTGAGGGGGAGTTAGAATGTGTTCAAGATTTTCAAAACTATTAAAAATTCTAACTTTGGTTTTGTTATATCAAAAAGGGGGAGACTGTGAAACCGATAAATTGATTTTGATATAGCTAAAGAATTTAAGGACTAAATTGAAAATGAGAAAATGAATTTTTAAGTCCTCAAATCTCTCGATATGTTTAAAGGAAAATGGGTAAGTTAAAAACTTATTTTGTCAAAACTTTTCTAAGTGTTCTTGAAGCCAAAATAGTGATTTTCGAGTCACCGTTTCGGAACGGCCTTAGGCATTCCGGAACACTTTTGAAACTGTGAACCTGTGTTTCGGAACGTGTATCGAAACAGTTTTGAAACTGTGAACCTTTGTTTCGAAACGGGTTTCGAAACGGCTTAAAAACATCGAAACTGTTTGACCCGTTTCGATACGGTAGTATAGAAACGACCTCAAACGTTTCAAAACGGCATTCAAGCGAGATTTCAAAAATATGACCGTTGGAGTTTTTAACTGATTTTATACTCATCGTTAAGGCATATCGAAACACCTTTAGTCCGTTTCGATACGAGCTTTGACAGTGGCTAAATGTTTCGAAACGTGTTTCAAAACGACTCTTAGTGTATCGAAACAATCGTAACCATTTCGATACGGGCTCTTTAATGCACCCCAACGGCTCTTTCTTTTTTGGTCTGTTTCGAAATAGGATCGGGCATTTCGAAACGGGTGGTTGCAGATTGCATTTATGGAGGGAAGATAACATCCCCAACGGCTCTATTGATTAATGCAACAACCACAACGGCTAGAATTCAATGAGAAGGTATAAAAGGGATCTCTAAAATCTTCGACAACAACTATTAATCCAAAAGCAAACATCCAAACATCAAATTCAAGCATTTTTGCCTAAATCCCATTATTGTCTTGTAACCCCAATTGTAATTTTCATTCTTATACTTTCAATTTGGTTGATTGCTTGTAATTGGGCTACTTTGTGTATTGAGAGATACTTGTTTTAGCCAACAACTTCTTTGTAATTCTTGTGTGAGGATTGGGTCAAATTTTGTGTAGAAAATTTGACCGACATTGTAACGGTTACCTCCTTAGCCTAGAAAAGGGGAAGAGCAATTAGTGGAATTGTTGAAAATTCTTAGTGAAGCTAAGGTAGTGGATGTAGAGTTCGATTGGAACTTGAACCACTCTAAATTCCCTTGTCTACCATTTTTATTTGTCAATTCCACTACCAAAAAGTCTAAAAATCCAATTCATCCCCCTCTTGGTTTATATCAATCATTCGATCCACTCAACAATCAGTCCAACAATTCGTATGCATAAAATCCTCTTGGAGGATGGCCATAAGCCAATGATTGATGCTCAAAGAAGACTAAATGAAGCTATGCGAGAGGTGGTACGAAAAGAGATCATCAAGTGGCTTGATACTGGAATTATCTATGCCAACTCGGATAGCAAATGGGTGAGCCCGGTGCAATGTGTACCCAAGAAGGGAGGCATAACGGTAGTAACCAACAAGGAAAACGAGCTAATCCCAACTAGGACTGTGACCTGTTGGCGGGTTTGTATGGACTACCGGATGCTTAATAAAGCTATCCGGAAGGACCACTTCCCCTTACCATTTATTGATCAAATGATAGATAGATTAGTAGGGAAGTCTTACTATTGTTTCCTTGATGGTTACTCAGGTTACAATCAAATCGTGATTGCACCGGAAGATCAGGAGAAAACAACCTTCACGTGCCCATACGAAACATACGCCTTTCGAAGAATGCCATTTGAATTGTGTAATGCACCAACAACATTCCAGCGATGTATGATGGCAATATTCTCATATATGGTGGAAGATTTCCTGGAGATATTCATGGATGACTTTTCCGTCTTTGGAGACAGTTTCAACAGTTGCCTACGCAATTTGAAGAAGGTGCTTGAAAGATGCGAGGAGGCTAACCTTGTATAAAACTGGGAAAATGCCACTTTATGGTGGATGAGGGCATAGTGTTGGGACACAAGGTCTCCTGTCGCGACATAGAAGTGGATAGAGCAAAAATAGAAGTTGTTGAAAAATTGCCGCCACCCACAACATTCAAGGGCATTAGAAGTTTCTTAGGACACGTAGGGTTTTATCGTAGATTTATTTCCAATTTCTCTAAAATTACTAAACCCCTGTGTCTCTTGTTGGAACAGAATATGACCTTTGACTTCAACACTGAATGTACTGAAGCATTCAAGACACTAAAAGAGAAGATGGTAACAACCTCAATAGTACAACCACCATACTAGAGTTTACCGTTCGAGATCATGTGTGACGCCAGTGACTATGCTGTCGGGGCAGCACAAGGGCAGAGGAAGGAGAAACTCTTCCATATTATATACTATGCCAGCAAGACCTTAAATGATGCCCAGATAAACTACACCACAACAGAGAAGGAATTGCTAGCGGTGGTGTTTGCAATTGACAAGTTCTGACCATATATACTTGGAAAAAAGTGGTCGTCCATACAGATCACTCAGCATTCAAATATTTGTTCACCAAAAAGGATGCTAAGCCAAGATTGATACGTTGGATTCTGCTGCTGCAAGAATTCGATATTGACATCAAAGACAAAAAGGGAACAGAAAACCAAGTAGCTGATCACTTGTCAAGACTGGAGATGGGAAAGGACCAAGAGAAATACAAGACTAACATACTGGAAACTTTCCCAGACGAGCAGTTATTCACTACCACCAGCACTACCGCGACAACCATGGCGGCAGGTAAGCTTTCTGAAATCCCTTAGTATGCTGACATTGTAAATTACATTGTTAGTGGTTTAACACCTTTTGAACTTAATTACCAAGCTAGGAAGAGGTTCTAAAATGATGCAAAACATTATTATTGGGATGAACCTATTCTATTTAAGCACTGTGCAGATCAAATCATCAAGAGATGCATACCACATGAAGAACAGGAAGAAGTGCTCCACCACTGCCATGCTGCTCCTTGTGGAGGACACTTTGGAGGAAACAAAACTACTGCCAAAGTTCTGTAATCTGGTTTCTATTGGCCTACACTGTTTAAAGATGCACAAGCTTTTTACAAGAGCTGTGATAAATGCCAAAGAACTGGAAACATTTCTAGAAGACATGAGATGCCCATGTAGAACATTCTTGAAGTTAAAATTTTCGATGTTTGGGGAATCGACTTCATGGGACCATTCCCAGCCTCTTGTGTGAATTTGTACAAACTGTTGGCAGTAGACTACGTGTCCAAGTGGGTAGAGGCTATCGCCACACAAAAGAATGATGCCAAGACTGTGCAAAGTTTTCTCAACAAACATATCTTCTCAAGGTTTGGCATACTAAGGGCGGTTATTAGCGATGAGGGTATGCACTTTGACAACAGGGTAATTGCTAGTGCGTTGAAGAAATATAGAGTTACACACAAGATCGCAACAACATATCACCCTCAAACCAATGGGCAGGCTGAAATCTCAAACAGAGAAGTGAAAAACATCCTAGAAAAGATGGTTAAACCAACTAGAAAGGATTGTTTTCTTCACCTAAATGATGCACTATGGGCTTACAGGACTGCATTTAAGACACCATTGGGAATGTCGCCTTATCGCCTCATCTACGGAAAAACTTGCCACCTACTTGTCAAGCTAGAACATAAAGCGTACTGGGCTATCAAGACAGTTAACATGGACTGGAACAAAGCAGGGCAGAAAAGGCTGCTAGACTTGAATGAAATTGAAGAAATTCGAACCATGGCCTATGACAATGCCAGGATATACAAGGACAAAACAAAAACGTGAAACGAAAGAAAACTGCTGCCACGACAGTTTAGCCTAGGGCAGAAGGTGTTGTTATTCAACTCTAGGTTGAAGCTTTTCCCAGGAAAGCTAAAATCTAGATGGTGTGGACCCTTCCAAGTAGTTCAGGTTTCTCCTCATGGTGCCATCACAATTAGATCAATCAAGGACATACACCAATTCAAAGTGAACGGACAAAGGCTAAAGCAATATCATGGGACTGAAGCCCCAAGAGTGCATGAAGTAGTTACTTTAGGAGATGCCTCTCAAAGCATCCCTAATTTAACTTAGTTTATTTTATTTTATTTATTTTATTTTTATTTATTTTCATTGTTTTAGGAATTAAGAATATAATATTTTATTTTAGTTTTCAGGTAAATAAAGGAAGCAGAGTTAAGAGATGGAATGAACCAGCCCACCACACTCACAACAGCCCACGAAGCCCAATAGAACAAGGCTGTCGTGACAACTAGTTACCAACTGTCACGACAGACAGGCAAAATATAGCCTGTCACGAAGCTATCGCGACAGACACAGAAATACGTAACAGACGCGCAGCATACACGGAAATACGTGATAGACGCGTCAAAAAACTGCGTGACAGTTGGCTCCATTATTCACAACACCCGTTACGGCTTCAACGGGTAGAAAAATCCCGTTCTATATAAACCTCTCTTCCCATTTCATTTTCACCTCATTCTCTTCTCTCTACTTTGCTTTCAAGAATTTTAGCTTTTCAAGAATTTTCTTTCATTTCCACAGTTTCTTCACAATGACTACAAGATTAACCAGAAGGAGTGTTGCCTCCACATCTGTCGCGGCAGTATCTACACCTAGCCACAGTAGAATCCCTAAGAGGTTTACCTCGGCAAACACAGAAAAGAGATATTACGACTCTTTTTAGAAATGGGAGATGTGGGAGGAACAAGGTTTCACCTACACGAAGAAAACGGGAGATCTAGGGCTCGAAGCATTCATCTCCAAGAGGATCATCGCGTTAAAGTGGCAGATGTTTGCGGTCCAACCAGAAGAGATGAATGTCACCTTGGTCCGTGAATTTTACGCTGCCATCTCATCAGAGGATGACATGACAGTAACTGTTAGGGGTAAGGAAATCTCCCTTGAGCCAGCCTATATCAACACACTTTATGGCCTTTATGTGGGTAGAAAGGAATATGCGCACAATAGGTTTGTCAGTAGTCTGTCGCCGACATACTATGATAGCATAATGGCAGACTTGACGGAAGAAGGCACCACCTGGAACGATGATCCCAAGCACATATGGACGGTGCGAAGGACCCAGCACTTACCAGTAGCCAAACTCTGGAACCAATTTGTGAAGAAGCGTTATATGCCAACATCACACAACACAACAGTGGACCGGCAAAGACTTGCCCTCATGCATTCCATCATCAACGAGCGGTAGATCAACATTGGTAAATATATACTCGATGGCATCCATGAGTGTGCAACAAGAGTAATGGGCCTCCTTTTCTTCCCCTACTTAATAACTACCCTCTGCCAAGCCAATAATGTGCCCGAGATTGCTGAAGACGTAACGATCCAAGGAAAAGGGTGGACGCAACATAACCTCTACAGCTTGATGGAGCTGAAGGCGGCCACCCCAGTGACATATGTTGATCATTCTGCCACGACAGACCCAACGACAGAACCAGATTCCACAGAACCTGTCGCAATAGAGCCTGAGCAGACAGAGCCCGCACAACAAGTAGACACCTCCTCCAACCAACTCCTTCAACTGCTGAAAAAGATGGAGGCCAGACAACTGGGATTCATGGAATTCATGAGGGAGTTCACCACTGCTACGGTGAATTTCATTAAAGTTGATCTTAATCACCCAAATGTGCAATTTCCCTCTTTCCCAGAAAACCTTCTTGCAACCCCTACACCTGCTGCCAGCCCTAAGATGCCCACGCCAACTGATGCCTCCACTACACCCTCTCCCACGACCGGAGACGGCGACATGCGATCTGCCACTCCCCAAGGAACCAAATGGAAGGAACCACTGCCAGAAATTGATCCTAAGTTCTTTGAAGGTTTCTCCTCATCCTCAGTCTGGTAGGATGACTCCGACTCGGAGCCTTCTGTCGTCCGAGAAATAGCCAAGGACTTCCCTCTGATGAAAAAGAAAAAGCTTGCTATCGATGTTGAGGGATCCTGCCGTGACAGAGCAGATGGCAACAGCAGCAGCAACAACAATGACAACGAACTCGAGGTCCTGGACAAGGCCCCAAAGATTTCACCTACCCGAGTCCAGCCCCCTCGAGAGGCCAAAAAGAAGGTAGCCTCACCATCTCCCAATCCCAAGCCAGCCTCTGCCACCAAAGTAACTGCCCGCCGACAGCTCTGCATCAGCAGCAGCGACGACAACTCTTCAACTTAAGCTCTTTTACTTTTCTGTCGTCTTTGCTTTTATTTTATATTTTTGATGTTTTTTTTCATTATGTTTATGTTTCATGCATTGAAGACAATGTAACCCTTGAGTTTGGGGGTGTGTTGTTCTCCTTTAATTAATGAACTTTATTTAAGTTGTGTCTCATTACTAGTTAATTTTTTGTTTTAAAAAATGGCTTAAGTCTTTGAACTACATTTACTTGCCGCGACATTCTCTGTCGTGACAGTATATTTAGGATGTTTTAGGAATTATCTAGAGCCTTGCTATAGTTCTGAACTTTAAAAACACCTTTATGACTTATATGTTGTCTAGACTACTGTTAGTAAACTTAGAATATGAAGCTTAACCACTTGATTTGCCCCTAGAGGTGCCTAACATCGGCTCTAGGAAGATAGCTAGAGGTGCCCAAACCGGCTCTAGTCAAAATAAGAAAAACTTGGGTCTATGTTAGAAAAAACTAAAGGAGCCTAAGAATTGCCTCCAGTTAAAAATTATTTTCAAATAAATCTCAAGTGAGTAGCATAACTACTCTAGTTGCTAAAGAGTTTAGGCACATGTATGTTCACAAAACCTACACACTTGCACGAGAATTATAGCATTGCTCCGGATAAGTCCATAAACACCCGAAAAGGTACTGTTCTTGATAGTGAAGGTGCTAAAGGTAATGACAGTTCACTGAGTTAAGCCAAGTCTTTCATTCTAAGTTAGGTTGAATTTGCTTGAGGACAAGCAATAACTCGAGTTTGGGGGTGTGTTGAGTGCATAAATGTTCTCTATTTTAGCCCTCATTTTCCCATATTATTGATGCACTCAAGCATGTTTAGTTGCATTTTAGGATAGATTTTACATAAACATCACAAATGGAAAATATTGCACAGATCCTGCTAATTTTGGTTTTTTTTGCAAGTGTCTGTCGTGGCAGCATCCATTGCAGCAAAGGAGCAGAGGTTAGCTGTAGAGCTAGAGCAAGGGAGAGAAGGATACTGTCCGTAACAATGCTTTCGTGATCGCTGCCGTGGCAGAAGAGGCGACAGTGAAGACCATGTTGATGGGAAAATGCAAAGTGGAGTTCGATCGACAGAGAATTTAAAGCCTGATTTTCGTGGACCACTTGCATAACTGTCGGAGCCCAGAAGCACATTGAAGGCCTGGTCCTAAGTTTGAGGAAAAAGTCAAAGCAAGAAGATATGGCGAATTAAAAGACATCTACTCAAAGATTTAGTCTTTAATAGAGTTGTACTTTAATTCAAACTTGTATTCTTGGCCACTAAGAAAACTCAAGACCAAGGCCTATATATATGCTTGTAATTCGACTAGGCAAGGGATATCTAGCTTCTAGCCATCTTCCCCAAAAACCCTAGTCGTTTCTCTCTCTCCATCATGTTCTAAACTTCTCCTAGGGCTACGGGTCGATCTTGTAAAGTAGTTGTAAGGATTGTACTGTTTTTAGGATTTTTCTATTCAATTCAATAAAAGCTTCAAGTTTATTTACTCTGGTTTCAACATCTCATAAGAGTATTGGGAGAGCATTGTGAGGTTATCTATTTACTTAATATCGGGAGAGTTAAGTATACAAAAGGAGTAAATACGTGTTTTCCAGTTTATGGTTAAACCATGTTGGCCTAGGGATAGGTACAAGGTTAAGCAGCTAAGGAAGAATTCACAAACATCGGTGTTTATCCTTCGATTCACGCCGGGAGGTATCATCTAAGACATGTTCGTCGACAGAACTTGGACCTAAGGATATGACGAGTCACAACATGGATTATTGTTGAACTTGAAGTACAGAGTTGTTGATCGCTGCTGCGACATCAACAGACCTCTGCTGCGACGGGTGGTGCCGCGACAAGAGCGACGACAGACAACACTGAAAGCCGTCTGAATAGTGCAACACCTACACTACTGAGCAAATCAATATCAACCTATTTTCCCAATCCGATTACTTTGTCTTTTACTTTAGCTTATTCTCAAGATTTCTCCAAACATTTATTTAAACTTAATTCTTTTCTTGTGCAGCAATCTAAGGATAGAAGTATTTCCAGTCCATGTGGAGACGATATCCGATACTGCGTACCACTTTATTACTTGCGACGTGTACACTTGCACCTATTTGCGATAGACTATTTTACACGCAACATATCCTGCTGAACTTAGAATGTCTGCCAGACTTGCTGCCAGGACTTCTTTCCGTTCCACCTGCCGAGGCAGTACACACCCCTGCTATGGCAGTGATCTTCTACGATCGTGGGACAAGGTCGTAGTTTGCCGCCCACCTTACCCGCCGCGGCAGCATCTCATGGAAGCGCGAAACATACTCAAGACTTTGCAATGCAGTTCACAAGCTACTAAGCTGCACTTGTCTCACCCAGCTTATCGCCCAATCTCTCTCTATTAATCCTCTCATCAGTATCTTTATCTTTATTTGTCTTTTTATATTTCCACATCTTGAGATTTAATGGCGCATTTATTAAATCTTTGTGTAGGAAACCATTCATAGGAGCTGCTCCAATCCCTGTGGAGACGATATCTTTTATACTATAACTTGACAAGAGTGTGCACTTGCACTCATAAAAGGAGAACACCTAAAACGCTCTACAAGTTTTTGGCACCGTTGTCGGGGATTGACAACAACAACTACGTTTGAATTTCTGCACTTCTATTTAGTTTTTGCACATTAAATCTCTTTTTATTTATTCGTTCAAAAAAAGCCTCTTTGTTTTCTTGGTGAATGTCCTGCCAGGGGAACAAAGTTGGCAGCAACATCCACCTAAGGAGGGAAAGGACATGCCCAAACGAATAGCCAAATGCAAGGACCCTCAGGAAGTGGTTATGCTTGGGAAAAGCGCAGCCCAACAAAACCCAATTATTATTTTACTTTTAATTTTAATTTTCAATTTACTTTTATTTATTAGGAATAGATTTAATTTTCGTATTTATTTTATTTCAGGTTAGGAAGGAAGGACCTAGAAAGAAGAAAGAAGAAAGAATAAAGGAGAGGCCCAACTAGCGGCCAAGGCAGATGAGCATAACAGCTAGTGGCTTCATAACGACTAGTTGCAACGGCTATATTTGCCCCAGCGAGTGGAACAGATATATGTGTAACGGCTAGAATCCCGTTATTCGCGCCACAATAATTGCCGCCCGTTGACAGCATGCCCACCAAGACAATGGAGAGAAACTGCTATATAAAGCCAACTATTCTACCACCCATTCTTCACTTTGCTCTCTCTTTTCTTTGAATTCTTTCTACAATCTTTGCTTCCAAGATTTCTTTGCTTTACATTCTTTCTTTCACATTTTTTTATTTTCTTTAGGAAAACAATCGTTACCTAAACTATGGCCTCATCAAAGAAACTCGTCGCCACCTCCAAAACCTAATACAAGAGGTTCTTGAAACCTACCGTCGAGGAGACCTACAATTAGTTCTACAAAGACATGCAACTATGGGAAGAGATGGGCTTCCACTACACTCAGTCTGATGGTAACTTCGGGTTGGAACCTTCCCTGTTCGAGACGATCCATAATATGGGCTGGGATCAATTTGCACGACAGCTACAAGGGGTTAACAGCAACCACGTACGCGAGTTCTATGCTCACCGACCAAATCCAAAGAGCCCTTTCGTCTATGTCAGGAGAGAAGGTGTTAAGTTAACCGCTGACATGATCAACAGCTTCTACAGCATAGAAGTCAGTGGTGACCAGCATGGAGAGTGAGAGTCATATCTGACAGTGGCTGACTACAATAGAATCAAGAAGAAGCTCTACCGGCCAAACACCAAATGGCTGACAGGTAAAAATAATGGGCCAGTCAACCGTAGAGACTTGGTGCCAGAGGCCGCCCTTTGGAGCTACTTCGTCCAGCGCCGCCTGATGCTAACCTCGCACGGATCAACAGTAAACAGGTCGCGGCTCGCCCTCATCAGTAGCATCCTAAAAGGACGAAAGATCAACGTTGGAGATATAATACTAAAAGAGATCTACGCCCACGCAGAAAAGCCAACCGTAAAAGGTTCACACTTCTTTTCTGCACTCATCACAGGCCTCTGTGCCAATTTTGGCGTGCCACTGCACCCAAAAGATAAAATTCTTCCTGCCAAGGAATGATGGACAAGAAGAGCACGCCAACAAATGATGCATAGTGCAGAGCCAGAGACACCTTCCACCGCCCAGTCGCCGTCCCAAGCCGCCGCCACCCCAGCCGCTACAGGCAGTACTGATGTTGCCCTTATGTCTGCCACAATTCCCTTACTGCGCAGCTTAGTGGAAATTTGCTAGCGGATCGAGCACAAGCAGGTGATCTTCACCAAATATGTAGCAGAGGTGCAGGAGGCCTTTGTGGCCTACCTGCTGGAAAAATACCAGGACGTCGAACCACAGTTGCCCGCCTTTCCAACGAAGCTAGCAGCATCCAAACTGATACACATCACTCCAAGACCTTTTGTTGCTCCTGTTGCCACCGACAACGAGGGGTCGCAATACCGCCCCAAGAGAAGAACCTCCCCGACCCCCATCCAGCCATATGACCTCACCTTCTCCTCCGAGTCCGAGAAGGAAGAAGAGACCACTACTGCCTCCTCAATAGCCAAAGCCACTGCTGCCCAGTACTCCAGCTACTAAAACATGGAGATTTCAGACTCCTTTCAAGATGCACCAGTCGAGGCAGCACGAAAGGGAAAGCGACCAGCAGCAGAACCCCTGAGTGGAGAAGCTGAGAGACAAATCAAGAAAGCCACCCCAACCGTATCCAGCCACCGCGTAGCTCGAAGAAGAGCCCAGCAGAAATACCATCTGCTACGTGCCGCCTTGTCCTGCCTGTCTCCTCAGATTTCTCCGCTGACGCGGCAGCAATAGAGGAGAACTCCCCCAGCCTATAGCACAATTTTCCTTTTCCTTTTCTTTTTTAATGTTATTTTCTATTTTAGTTTTATTTTTCTGTTTTATATTCTTTTTATCTTTTATTTTATGCTTTTATTTTTTTGTAGAGGCATTGAGAACAATGCAAACCTTGAGTTTGGGGGGAATTAGTCCTCTTCGTTTTAGGTTCATAGCATTTAGATGCATATGTAAATTCTGCCCCTAGTACTTAATAAAATAGAATACATAGTTCAAAACTTGTGCCTATGTTAGTTTAGGCGATTACTTATTTTCGCACCATTCTAAAAAAATTTAATCTAACTATGGGAAGAAGCATGAAAACTACTTAGAAAATTTTCTTTGTGCCAATTATCCTTTACACTTGTCTGTTAAAAGCTGAATTTTTGCTTAAGTTCTAAGTTTAACATTGCCCGCCTTACTTAATAAAAGTTTCTTGATTGACTACAGGTTCGCCGCCACGGCGGCACTGGGCAACACAACAAAATTGATGAAAAACCTAGAGGTGCCTAAAACAGGCTCAAGGCAGAAAGAATACAAACCTAGAGGTGCCCGAAACAGGCTCTAGGAAGGATCATGAGCAAGGACACTCCACTGCTATATAAGTCCATGAATCTAAACCAAGTGACGGACAAATTAGCAATAGTGAATAAACATCTTCACGAGATAACTCTATTCAAAGGGTTACGAGTTTGTAGAGTGCACCTACCTTAGCTTCAAACCCGGAGAATAGTTGTGATGAGCTAAAGCCCTTAAAGCCATGACCAAAAAAAGAAAACAAAAGTGCTCAGCTGTGTTGCCAAGGCAACAACTTGTATCCTTTTAAGAGACTTAATTATTATAGGCCTACTTTGTTAACTTGGTAACTTCAACATGTTTAGCATGATCACAGACCTGCACACACTGCACTGGCATTAAGAAAAATTAATCTAAGTTATGTCATGTTATTCCCTATCACTAACATTATACAGGTGCCATGGCCTTGAGGCAAGAAATCAAGATAAAAAGCTAGTGTTCTATTAATTTTGTGCTAAGGGTAGTTTTACTAGTTAGGTTGAATTGCTTGAGGACAAGCAATAGTTCGAGTTTGGGGGTGTGTAGAGTTTCCATGAGTCCTATATTTTGTACATATTCCTGCCCTTATTATTGTTATTCTTGAGCTCATTTAGGCATATTTAGGTACATTGCATGCATTATAACAACATCTTCTCTTGTACCATGCTTTTATTGAATACTTTATGATTAGTGAAGAAAAGTTATTGTTTTAGTTAGTTTATATTTTCAGGTGCTATAACTAGGAAAGTAAAGGAGAAGACAAGACAAGGCAAGGAAGCTGGAACCAACGAAGCTGTACTGAAGCAGCTCAAGTTGCCGCCAAGGACACTGCCAAAGTAACATTGCCACCAAGAGTCGCTCGGGCAGGAGTTACACCGACTTAGACAAGATGGGTTGCGATGTCAAGAGAATAATTTCCTAAGCCCAATGAGCCCAGTCTTGCAACTTCTTGAAGCCTGTAGCGGCCGGTAGAGTTAATTCAAGATTGATAAGTAGGAGCACATATCTTTACTTGCTGAAGAAGGCAACGTCCAAAGAGTTTATATTTAAAGCATAAAGGAGTTTGTATTTAATGTAATTTACTTTTAGAACTCCTACTTCAAGAAGAACTCAACTTAAGTCAAGAGCCCTATATATACCCAATGTATGTAAGAGTATAGGGGCATATCTCGTAGAGGGAAAAAGGCTTGTCGTGAGGAATTGACGACATCTGCCGATGAGAGTGAGGATGGGGGGTTAACTAGATAGGTTGGAGTGTCGGGGGTTGCGGCCCAACTCTCCTAGGATTTAGGCGAGTGTATGTAAAGTAATTTAAGAAACGGTTGTATAGCTTTGAGTTGTTTTCAATAAAGTTCTGAGTTTACTTAATCTATGCTTTTCGTACTGCTGAGTCCTTCGTTCAATATTCTCCTTCACCTGTTGATGCAACTTCTTCACATATTCTGCCTTTGCTTGACCGTCCCTGTTCGTCACCTGTTCTTGAGGGAAAGGTAACAAATCTAGAGGCATAATAGGAATAAAACCATAAACAACCTCAAATGGTGACATCTTAGTAGTAGAATGCATGGCATGGTTATAAGCAAACTCAACATGTGGCAAACAATCTTCCCAAGTCTTAATGTTCTTTTTAATGATGGAACGAAGTAAAGTAGATAAAACTCGATTAACAACCTCAGTTTGTCCATCAGTCTGGGGATGACTAGTAGAAAACATAAGTTTCGTACCTAGTTTGCTCCAAAGAGTCCTCCAGAAGTGACTCAAAAACTTTACATCTCTGTCAAAAACAATTGACCTAGGCATACTATGTAAACAAACAATCTCTCTAAAAAACAAGTTAGCCACATTAACAGCATCATCAGTCTTATGGCATGCAATGAAATGTGCCATCTTCGAGAATCTATCAACCACAACAAATATACTATCTCTACCAGTCCTAGTTCGAGGCAATCCCAAAACGAAATCCATAGAAATATTAGTCCAAGGGGAATCAGGAATAGGTAAAGGTAAGTACATACCATGTGGTGAAACCTTTAATTTTGCTTTCTTACAAGTCACACAATGCTCACAGTACCTTTCAACATCTATGCGCATCTTAGGCCAAAACAGATGCTCCTTCAATGTGTGCAACATCTTAGTGACTCCAAAGTGACTCATCAATCCACCTTCATGCACCTCACAAATCAAGATGTCATGCATGGAACCCTGTGGAATGCATATCCTGTTTTCTTTGAAAAGATAACCATCATGCCTGTAAAATTTTCCATCTGCGCTTTTCTCACAAGCATTATACTTATCACAAAAATCAGGATCATCAGAATACAATTCTCAAATATATGCAAATCCAATCAAGTGTGAATCAAGATAACTCAACAGGGCATATCTACGTGATAACACATCAGCAACAATATTGTCTTTACCCTTTTTATATCGAATGACATAAGGAAATGACTCTAAAAATTCAATCCATTTAGCATGCCTTTTGTTCAATTTATGCTGACTTGTTATATGTCGTAAAGCCTCATGATCAGTGTGAATAACAAATTCATTAGGCAACAAATAATGCTGCCAAGTCTCTAAAGACCTAATCAGTGCATACATTTCTTTATCATAAACAAGATAATTCAATGTAGCTCCACTCAGTTTTTCACTAAAATATGCAATAGGTCTCCTTTCCTGCATCAAAACAGCGCCTATTCCTACTCAAGATGCCTCACATTCAATTTCAAACGTTTTATCAAAGTTAGGTAAGGCTAACACTGGTGCTCTAGTCAAACAATCTTTAATTTTCAAAAATGCATCTTCTTGTTCTTTACCCCATAAGAACACTGAAGTTAGGAACGAACCATCGATAAAAACTAGCTAAACCATGAAATGATCTAACCTGAGTAATCGATGTCGGTCGTGGCCATTCCTGAATTGCTTTAATCTTTTCAGGATCAACTTCAACACCCTGTTCACTCACAATGTAACCAAGAAATGTAAGTTTGTTAGTACAAAACACACATTTCTCCATGTTACCGAACAACATTTCTTCTCTCAAAACCTGCAAAATAGCTTTCAAATTTTCTACATGATCTGGTAAATTCTTACTATAAATCAAAATGTCATCAAAATATACAACACAAAACTTACCAATAAAAGGTCGTAGAACACGATTCATCAAACGCATAAAAGTACTAGGTGCATTAGTTAAACCAAAAGGCATCACTAACCATTCGTATAATCCTAGCTTTGTTTTGAAGGATGTCTTCCACTCATCGCCTTCTCGCATGTAAATCTAATGATAGCCGCTCCTTAAGTCAATTTTGGAGAAGATGACGGCTCCGTAAAGCTCGTATAACATGTCATCAAGTCTTGGAATGGATGACGATACTTAATTGTGATCTGGTTCACAGCTCGACAATCTACGCACATCCTCCAAGAACCATCTTTCTTTGACAATAATAGTACCGGAACAGTACACAGACTCAAACTTTCTTGAATGTAACCCTTGTCCATCAATTTTGTAACTTGTCTTTGAAGCTTTTTCGTCTCTTTAGGGTTGGTTCGATAAGCTGGCCGATTCGGAATAGTAGCACCTGGAATGAAATCAATCCGGTGCTCAATGTCACGAAGAGGTGGCAATCCCTTCGGTGTTTCATCCGGAAACACGTCCTCAAATTCCGGCAAAAAAGAGGAAATAGAAGCAGGTAAATCACAAGGAATCTCAAACAATAAACAATGATCTTTAAATAACAAAATAAACACAAATGACTAAGAGGAAAGACATTTCCTGATTTCCTTGCTGCTGGCATATACGTTCATCTTCTTCTTCCCACGAACTTCCTCGGCATTCTTTTGCAATCTCGCTTAATCTTCTTGCACTTGACTCGGTGTCAAGGGTGCAAAAGTTATCTTCTTGCCTGCATGCATAAAAGAATACATGTTCGTAAATCCATCATGAGTCGTCTTCTTGTCAAACTGCCATGGACGACCCAACAACAAATGACTCGCATCCATCGCAACTACATCACAAAGTACTTCATCCTTGTACTTTCCAATGGCAAACGACACCAAAACCTGCTTGGTCACTCTAATCTCTCCACCGTCATTCAGCCACTGAAGCTTGTAAGGATTGGGATGCTTCGTCATCTTTAAACCTAACTTTTCAACCATCACAGTACTAGCAACGTTAGTGCAACTACCGCCATCGATAATTACAACACATACCTTATCGTTCATAAGACATATTGTATGAAAGATGTTCTCTCACTGTTGTTCATCCTAGATCGGTTGAGTCTGCAGACTTCTCTTGACAACAAGTGCTTCTCCGGTGGCAAACAACTGCACATTGTGGTCATCATCATCTACGTCCACTATAGGGGGTCATGTTCATCTTCCTCAGACTCGGACTCGATCTCGCCACTTTCCAACATCAACATGGTCCTCCGGTTAGGGCACTGGCTGGCGATATGTCCTCGTCCTAGACACTTGAAACACAAGATGTCTTTCAAATGTTCTTGCGTCACCACTTGCTTGTCATGCCTACCCTCAGTAGTAGGAGCCTTCGACTTGCTAGATCTTGCATTTTCGCGAATCTGAAGTGGTGGTGGTGGTGCTTGCTTCCTGAAATTGTTAGGTGCAATTAAAGTATTTGAAAATGACTTAAATGGAGTATTACCTCGATTTGAAGACTTTCTTCGTTGTTTCCTTTCAACTTTAATCGCCATATGCATCATGTCATCCAACTCGACATAATGCTGTAATTCAACAACGTTAGCAATTTCAGTATTCAAACCTGCAAGGAAACATGCCATAGTTGCTTCACGATCTTCGATGATGTTAGCCCGCATCATGGACATCTCTATTTCCTTGTAATAGTCTTCAACACTCCTATTGCCCTGTTTCAAAGTTTGCAATTTCTGGAATAAATCATGATGATAGTGAGAAGGAACAAACTTCCTACGCACGGTACGCTTCATCTCGTTCCACGTAGTTACGAGACCCTCGTCGGTACGTCTCCGACTGACCAACAACTGATTCCACCATATCAATGCATAGTCAGTGAACTCCATTGCAGCCACATAGACCTTCTTTTGTTCTGCATAATTGTAACACTCGAACACATGTTCAACCTTGCTTTCCCAAGCAAGATATGCATCCGGGTTTGTCCGTCCCTGAAAAGAAGGAATAGCAACCTTAATGTTAGTCAATTTATCGTCTACCTGTTACACACGCCCTTGCCTAGGTGTATGATCCCTTGATGACTGTTTGACTTCATTCTCATGGAGTCCTTCATGGGCAGAATTGGATCCTCCATCAATTCTGTCCATTCTAGACTGTAATGGCTCAATTGCAGCAGCCACTACTCGTTGCATCATTCTTTCTAAGGCTTCCATTTGAAGGTTCGATAATTGTTGTCCCGAAGTATCATTAGCACATGTCATTGTTAGAAACACTAAAACAGACAAATAAAAATGTTAACGTTAGTAAAAATAAAAGAAAAGGGAACTCGCAATACACACTTAAAAAAATCTCATAGATCGCTCCAAAGGAAAGATCGCTAAAAAATAACACTTAGTGCTCGTGTTTCACCCGGGAGAATGCTTGAATGGCTCTTTTTGTCTCCCCTTCTATTCTCACACGCTCATATGCCTTTTCCACTCGATCTCTCGTAATCAGTTCTTTAAGGAACTAACTCAATCCTTCAGCCTTGTTAACTATGTCAACTTTCAAGAAAACTTAAAGAGGTGAAGAAAACAAAGGTTAGGAATAATTTAGGGGCTGTTAAAATAAAAATCAAAGGTTAGAAAATAAAAGAAAGGTGGCTGAAAATTTGGCGATGAAACGAAGAACAAGGCTGAAAAGTGAAATGAAAGAACGAAAAACAAAGAACTTACTGCAATAGAAATGCTTGCAGCGACCCTATCACCGAAAAAACAAGAAGAAGTTGTTTCGGGTGATTTCGAAGCATTTCATGGCAGATTTGATCATCCTTCATCATTTTCACGAACCAACAACACATATGAACGTAAAAATACACCAAATATTCAAATCTGATTTTTTGAAATTTTTTTGAATATTTTTCGAATTTTTTGTTGACTTTGACTTTTTTTCCAGAATTTCAATTTTTTTACTTTTGTATTTTTTTTATTTCTTATAGTGCAGAAAGTGTTATAATCCAACCAAAGCTCTAATTACCATATGATAAAGGGGTGTGTTGCTTCAGAAACAACGCTCCTTGTTTGTAAACGGATCTAGGATCGTAGCAAACATTCCTCTGCAATAAAACACAAGTAGGACGTTTTAGGTAGTTAAAATAACAAAGAAAATAAAAAGAAAAACAAAAAGAAAGTCAGAATAAAGGTGTAGGAATTTCTGGATGAATTTGGACTCGAACAAAGATGAAGGCTTCAACGGGCTTTCAAGGCTGATTCGGTGACCAAATTGTGGCAGAAACGTTGCTGGAAAAATCAGCGATTGATTCAAGATGTCGAACTCGAAAAAACTCGAACAATATACTGAACGAACCCGAATCGAATATGTTCTTCGCCAAACGGACTTGGACCCACTAGATAGCGATCTAGGAACCTGAAGTATCAAGAAAGATGACACAATCAAACGAAGTCTGGAAATGCCAAGTAGTTCAATGAAGAACTGATTTTGAGAGTAAAACTCACAAAGTAATTTTTCATAAAATTCTCTAACCTTTATTACATTGTTTGAACACACACATATATATAAGGGAAAATGGGAGGGGTGGCCGGCCAAACATGTGGATGCAATTAAATTCAACAATTAAATTTAAAATTCAAAAGAAATGCACCAAAAAAAAAACTAATGCCGCACATTTGTGCGGCTACCTTTAAATTGAATTAAAACACATGTTTTGTGTGTTTAAAATTCAAACAAAGGCTGATAACTCCTCTTTCAAATCTGGCGCCTAAGAGAAGAGCACATTTAACATGTGTTGTTTCTCTTGAATTTCAAATCAGCAACCATATGTCCTTATCCGCACAGTCATAAAAACAAAGAGGGTTTGGCTGCACATGCACCTTTGTTGGACGGAATTTGCATGACACGTGCAAGGGGGCTGATCACGTACAACACATGCACACACACGTCTACTTGGATGCCACACACATGTAGGACACTCTCCCACATGTAGGATAGGTTTCAGCTGGTTCTGGACTTGTCAACTGGAGTTGAGCTAGTGGAGCTAAAGTTGAGCTGACTAGAGCTGAAACGAGCTGAATTCAGCTAGCTGGAAGTGAAGTGAGTTGAGTTAAGCTGCCTATACTCCTTTGAGCTGAAGATGAGCTACGTACACTCCCATGAGCTTCATCCGTGCTAAATTTAAGCCTTTGAGTTGCTGCCCTTTTATTGTAACTATATGAAAACAAAAGAAACACACTCAGAGCATTGTAAATGTATTGAAAATATTCAAGCAAGCTACAAAACAATGCATCCTTATTGTTTTAACACACAACAAGCTAACATAGTTTAACACACAATACTATAAGCTGGCAAACTTATCTAAAACACACTTAACATAATATATACATAGCAAACACACCTATATAAGTAGTATAGTATACATATGTCACATATCAGCATGCAACACATTATAAAGCTTATGTTCTAAGGCATGAACATGCTCGAATGAATCAGAAATTGTAGCACAAGTAAGAAAAAGGGCTTCCCTGAATTTCTTTGCATTAGAATGAGTGATGGGTCCTGTTTGTAAGACCTTCGGATCATCTTGTTTGTTCTGAACTAATGTGCTCACATCAAAAGCTCTACAATAAGATTGTTCTCTTTTGATGATGAATCATTTGTTTCATTTTTTGATATGTTTTACTTTGCTAGAAGTCATTTTACATTTGCTTTTCTGGCTATATTTCGCATGCTTGCATGGCAGTTTGTTTGTCTGCTTTTTTGCATATTTTGTTTGTCTTTGTGATAGTATTTCATGATATTATGGTAATTTAGCGTTCAGATAACAAGTATTATCGAGCGTTTCAAGTCACAAGATACTGGGCGGCCTATTATTTTTCGAATTCCATTGTGGTAGTTTGTCGATGTGCCAAGAACTCACATCGAAAAGAATGCTTGATACAAGGAGCTTTCTGGTTAAAATTTATCTTTGCTGATATTTCATTTGGAAGATGGAACAAGTTTTCTTAGGAAGGATTGTGTTTATTTTTTTCTTACACACTCTTTGATTTTGTGATGTTTTTATCTCCATGGATACTAGAGTGTGTTATACTTTGTAATTCTTCCTTTTAATTAATGAAATTCATTTAAAGTTCTTCGTTCAAAAAAATATTTTTTTAAAAATTTTAATTATCAATTAATTCAGTTTGAGATCGATTAATTAACTAAAAATATTAGATATTTGATAAGTTATATATATATGTTGTGAATAAAACAACGAAGAATAACGAACAAGAATAAAAGAGAAAATTGGTTTAAACAATGTGCTTAGATCGCTAGATTGTTTGGAACATTGGTGTTTGTTCTATTCACACGCTCATGGGTACTCTTTTCCTTTGTAGGATTTAGAAAGGTTTTTAACGAGGCCTATGGATGTGATGGTCATGTATGTTCAACTCTTTAATAAAACATGCATGTTGCCGAGTTAAAAAAGAATAAAAGAGCAAAGAGATGAGAGAAAGAGGGAGATTTATATTATTCTCAAATATAGAATTGCATATACAATGCATTCAGTAAATCATCTATTTATAGGCATAAGAAGTACATAATACATTAAACTCTAATTAATGTAGATAATATTCTTAATGATAAAGTAAGTCAAATCTTCATGATAAAGTTCTTATCATGATAGACATCCACATAGATAAATATTCATAACACTCCCCCTTGGATGTCTATGAAGATAATGTGTCTCGTTAAAACCTTACTAAGATAAAAATCAAGTGGGAAAAAATTTTAGTGAAGGAAAAAGAGTACACATATCTTTGATACACATAACATGTTGCCTCATTAAAAACCTTATCAGGAAAACCCATTGAGACAAAAATTCGGTTAAGGGAAAAAAGAGTGCAACGCGTATTTACTCCCCCTCATGAAAACATCACATAAGATACTTGAATAATCATAATTCAATCTTGAATTCTTTTCTAAAGATTGCGATGGATAAAACTTTGGGGCAATATTTTCTATGATGTATTCACCTTGCATTATCTCTACAAGATAGCATTTGTATTATGTCTTATGATTGTAAATCACATATCTTCTGGATATGTTAGGTCAATGGTCTTAGCCAAACACATTTTTGGCTTGCCTCGTGCATAAAAATTATTTCAACAAGATTTGAGGAGGCATCGGCGAATGTTTGAAGATCTAAAGGTAATGATCTTTGTATATCCATGGATATTTCTTGACCAATTAATATATGGTGCCTCAGGACCAAGAAAAGATATAATTATCTTTATTCACATCCAACAATCTTACAATAGATATATTTTATTCATATTGAATCTTCTTTAAGATTCTTTCAGTTGATGTCCATTCATAGAAAAAGAGATAATTAAATGCTCGATCTCTAGGTCGAGAGAAAACTTGATGTCAAGATTCTTTTTCTCAAATAATTTCATTAAATGCATTGAAAGTACTTCATTAGTTTCCAATTTGAAGCTCTTTAGGAGTTCTAATGAAATTCAAATTATCATAATGGATCTTGATCCAAAACTCCTTTATAAAAATACATAAGGAAATCTTATTATTCTTACAATATTTCCTCAATTAGTACTCACTAAGGTGATTATACCAAATGCGCCAAAATATTCAATGAGACATGTTTAAATAAATTTCTTTAGAAATTTTCAAATGCTTCTAGCATTTTAAATCTGTCAATGATAACTTTCCTTTTATAAGTAAGGATCCACAAAATGATTAGACACATATAAAATATTTCATAACTGTCAAAGTAATTGCATCCACCAAAATCTCTTTATAAATAATAATTTAAGTCGTATTTACGACTACTTATTTGTGTCTCACTTGCATTGCACCTTTAGGTGTTTAGACTGTTGGTCCAAATACTTCTCTTTTAGAAGTTCAAAGTGTCTTTCTATATTGGTCAATCATTTTAACATCTATAGATTCTTATACAAGATCCCCATTTTCTTTCTTTACTTCTACATAAGTATTTTATGTAAAATTGTTTGCAAAACTGTTGTTGACAACTTTTTAATTTTCTGGTTCCATTCTCGTGGTGACATAACTCATCGAGATCTCTTCAACATTTCAATCTTTATTTCAGGTACCTGAAACTCTTCAAGAGTTTTATAATTAGTTATGTTTTGGGTCTCTTTAGGAGCACCCGCCTCCAATATATGATCATCTCATACTACTTTCTATTTACGAGAATTTTGATCATTTGAACCAATTTCAACTATCATGGCTTAGGCATGATTTACATACATTCGCTCTAACATGTAATTTAAACTTAGAGCATTTTCAGCTGGTATATGAGACTTAGTTACTCTCAATGGGTCAGTAAATATGTCTAGCAGTTGAATACAATAACTTGAATTTTCTTATTAACTTTTAATTCATATTTGAGGATCTAGATAATGATAATTCATTTTCTTTATTTATCCAGCTGATTATTCTTTCCCCCTGGTGTTGAGAAAAATCATCTCATAAATGATTCTCCAATTAATGTTTAATAGTTTAAACATAAAAGGAGACTCGTACTCAATATATATATTCTCGACCCTTTTATTTACCCATTTTGTGTGTTGTGGTGGAGCAATTCATATCGCACATGCAAAAATTATAAAATGAGAAATGTATGGCTTCTAACCAAAAACCAATCATAACTGGGAGTTTATTATAACTCGTTGGCTTGATGCGTATAAGTGTTGCTATATGGAAACAACATATAAATAATAACTCTTATATTTTCATAGTTTAGCTATTAAAGAGGAGGCATCCGATTGAAATTTTGCTAAACTGTATTTTTCATAATCAATAGGCTTTGTAACAAATGATATGACCTAAAATATAAACCCAGTAGTTTTTGCAAGACGAATAGTCTAATTACATAATATGAATCCTTTTAGAATCAATCTCACAAACTTCTGGTTGTAAGTTGATAAAACAAAGTAGATGCATCTACTAGAATCATATAAAACTTTCCACGTTTGTGAATAAATTGGTCCATATTTCATTCAGATATGAGACATGTAGTCTCAACTTTAGTACAAGAACTTCAAATTCTTTTGGTAAGTGGGATCTTAATCATTTCCTTTGAGAACAAGCAACACAAGAACTTCATGTTCTTTAAGTAAATGAAATTTAATCAATTCTTTTGAGAATAAGCACCACAAGAACTTCAGGTTCTTTTCATAAATGTGCATATAAATCTTAATAGCTTTTGCATCATTATTGATCAGGATGGTCTAACCGATCATGCCAACTATATACAAGTGTGTATATACATTTCTGATTTTGGTAAACTTCCGGTTTACCATAACATGTGATTCAATCTCACTCATACATGTCTAGTACGGTCATCAAAATTGTTCCTTTAAATAGGAATATATTTAGCTCTTTCGAAGCTTTCAATGGAAATTATCTTTTGGTAGCAATATATAGCTTTTCTAGAACTTTCAATTGACTTTTTGGCTACCAGAACTTACATCCACAATGGCTTGTTTCAAATGTCAATTGATAACATATGTTATATATAATTCTCAAATGGGTATTTTGCAAACTCATATTGCTCTCTTAAAATTTCCACTTCTAGTTGTGACGATATTATTACCATTAGCGAAAATTATTGCAATATTTGCAATTCTGCACTTTTCATAATGTGCTTTCTCTCAAAAATTTATTGCTCTTCTAGAGCATCAATATTTTCAGTACTTAGAGATATAGTAATCATATTATTCCCTTGCATTTAAATGGAAAAATATATCTTATGCTTATGTTGAGCATAAATCGTCACCATAGATTGTATTTGACCAGTAATCATGTTAAACAAAATAAATAAATATCATAAAATATTAATATTAATATAAAACATAAATAATTAATGTGTGAAAAGTAAATAAACATAAAGAAAAATAAATAAAAAGATAAATAATTTCTTCAAAGTTATGAGAATAATTAGAGGATGATTTGTTTCCTTCGAGGGTTATAAGAAAATCAACAACGATCAAATGAGTTTGACCAAAAACAACCAAATGAGTTGGAGCAATATCATCTTCATCATTTTTGCAAACAAAATTTGCTTTTATTTTTTCCTTTATCATTCAATGATTGTTGATTTTTTCAGCGTACGATAAGTACGAGACCAATGGTTTATAACATTACATTGGTAAAAGAATTTCACTTCCTTAGAATGGTCTTTATCACTCTTGTCATCCTTATAATTTCACTATTGGTGGGTAGAAGTATCCTTAAAATGACCATATTTTACATGTCTATATTCATGGTTTCAATCACGACCACAACTTCTAATGTGGCTTTTATTTTTTCCATAATATAATCTCACATTCAGCTCAGGGAATGGAGTAGAGCTAGTGGGCCTTTGAAACCTTTTTCACATATTCTTATCATAGAGAACAAAGATTTAATCCTCATATGCGACATTGTTAAACCAGTCCACAAGGTCCTTTAAAAACCTCCTTTGAGACCAATAGCCTCGCAGAACGAGATGTTCAGCCAATATACTTGGATTATATCAAAGTTATGTTACCAATTAAATAGTGATTTACCATGTTTGCATTCACTTCAAGGAATGAAACATATCCAATAATTGCATGGAATAAACATCATGCTTGCATTCACTTCAGGGAATGTCTCCCATAAAACATTCTGGATCAAGACAAATTTTCAATACTTGATCTTGGGAGAAGTCTATAGTCAGTTTTTCAACACATGAGAATTATTTCTTTTGAGCAAAATCGCCATGATTTATCACACTTTAAAATAATAATATAAAGAATAAGAATAAAACCAAAATTTACCGATATTGATTTTTCTCTCGTAGACAATGAAGACATAGCAAATGACCGAGATATCTTCTCATAATCCCTTTATATCATGTCTCTTTCTAAGCCATTTAAACATATGTAAAACTCAAAACACGATTAAAAATATCAAATCTCATAATTATAATAATAGTGAATAAATATCAATGTTCAAATATAAGTTAAGAAATAAAGAACTTTTCTTTTGAAAATAAAAAAAATTAAAATTGTGACCTTTGATTGATTGAGTGGACGACGAATCAAGATTTAAAGGATGCATTCAAGCTAAAATCTTTACAATCAAACATTGGTTCGCATTCTTTTCATCGTAGATCACAAAATTGTAGTCATCAATATGAAATTGAAATTTTTTCGAGGAATCACCAATAAAAATCACGAATCGAGCGAGATCATGCTTCAAAATCTATGGCTCATTCAAACATTCAAAACATGCCACCATCTTCGGTTCAACGTATGATCAAAACTTTTCTGGTAACTTCTTTCAGATTTGAACAAAGAGCACCAAAATTTTCCGAGCAACCATTGATTTTTCAAAAATTAAAATGAAATTAAAGATCAAGAGAGAAAAATAATCGATAATTAAAATATAATTGAGGAGAAGAACTTATCTCTAACTCATGCTAGAATCAACTTCTTTTCGGCAACTCTTTTAGGATTTGAATGATAAACACCTCAGTTGGTTAGAGTCTCGTGATGATAACGTGTTGTGAATAAAATAACGAAGAACAACGAACAAGAACAAAAGAGCAAAGAGATGAGAGAAAGAGAGAGATTTGTATTTTTCTCAAATATAGAATTCTATATACAATACCTTCAGTAAACCATCTATTTATAGGCGTAACATTAAACTCTAATTAATGTAAATAATATTCCTAATGATAAAGTAAGTCAAATATCCATGATAAAGTTCTTATCATGATAGACATCCACATAGATAAATATTCATAACAATATATATATATATATATATTAAACTTAGTTCCAACTAATTTTTAACCCTGGATCCATTAAGATTTCAAGATCAAACTAACTTTTAATCCAAATGAAAAAAAAACTCAAATCAATATAATATAACTAAAGAATAACACACTCCCTACAACTTATAACAAAATTTGGTTAATTCAAAAGCCGACCAAATTAATTAAATTTTATTCGATTCGATTAATAATTTTTTTTATAAAAAAATCGGGGATATGCTTATAACTCCTTGGGCCAAAACCAGATATTATATTCCAAAAACTCATTAGGACCAAACTAAGTCTTAGTTAACATTCCGTGTCATTACCATCTCCTTTGGGCCTTGAGTGGATGATCCAAGTCCACTGCAGGAATTAATTACTCCATTAATTATAACAATTAATTAAAGATTTATATTTAATATACTGGCATTAAAAATTTTTGGTTTCCACAAGCGCTTTAATTTTAGAGTTTAGAGACTTAGTATAAGGTGTAGGGTTTAAGTGTTAAGGTTAGAATTTAGGGATAATTATTAGAATTTAGGGGTTAAGGATTATGATTTATAGTTTAGAGGTTATGGTTTAGGTTTTAGTGTAATTTGTTGATAATTTAAGTTTTAACCTATAAACCCTAAATTCTATTCACAATTCCTAAACTCTAAACTACTAAACCTAAATCCTTAAACCTTACACCCTAAATTGAGTCCCTAACCCTAAAATTAAAGTGATTGTGAAAATTTTTAGTTTCTACCGTCCATGTATCAAATAATTATATATTAATTAAATAAAATAACCGTGCATGTTCTCATTAAACAATGATTTTAATTATAAAACTAGCTAATCATTTTAATAATTAATTTTAGTGCATGGGTTTCGTAATACAGACAACCTAATAATATTGTTTCAACTTCGTAAGTATGTATACTGTCGTCACGCTGTCCTGTTTTCTTATGTTTCACAACTCTAATACTAAAACAACTCTAATATTATATATATATATATATATATATATATATATATATTAAAATATCAAACAGAAATGATTAATTTTTAAGAAAATTAGAGGCTACAATTTGTCCCTAATCCAATTTAGTTTAATTTAGTTAACTACCCTAATCTCAACGTCCACCTTGAAACTAAAACAACATGCTTCATATCTAGATTCATGTTCACTTGTTTTAAAATAATGTTTTGGGGCTTAAATTATAGTTAAATTAATCATATGATAATACATATCTATAAAATGACAAAAAACTAAAGGGTTAGTGATAAACTTCATGCTGATGATATTGAGTTCGAAATACTTAGTCGTAATTATGCCAAGTGGAGTGTTATTTAAGCTTTGATTACCGATATACAATTTATTTCTATTTTTATTTATTTATTTATTGTCTGCTTAATTGATTATCTTGTTCGAAGGTCATTTTCATATGAGATTATTTTTTAATATTTGATAATGTAGTTATTAATTTTTAAATAAATAAAAATATCCCATCATAAAAAATAACATGACACAAATATAAGAAAGTGTAAATCTATGAAAGAATGTTGCATTAAATTTCAAATTTCTTTTCTCATTTTCAAGTTAGAATTAAAATTTTAGAACGTTGCATTAATTAAAACTAAAAAAATTGAAGTGATACATTTATAATCTCCTATGGTCCATTTTGGAAGTAAAATGAGATCAATTATAGCGAGAATAAAAGATCTATTAATTAACCGAGTGAGAATAAAAATAATGGTAATAAAATTATTAATTATAATGGTAATATTAAATATTATTATATATATTTTGAATCGAAAATGATTATCAACGACTCGATTTTGGTTTAGTGACAAAATTCTTAGGTGCTTATGTGATTATCAACAACTTGTAATTTTAGCTTAAAAAAAGAATTATAAGGTTTAATCATATTTTTGGTCCTTGAAATTTTTAGATAAAATCATTTGAGAAAAAATTTAATAGATAAGTTGTGTAATTAGTTTATATAAACTTGTTAAATTTAAGGTTTAGTGTTGATTTGTGGTTTAGATGGATTGGTTTGTAAGGTTTAAAATTTAATATTTATGACTAGAGTGTAAGGTTTTGATTTTATAGAAGGGTTGTGTAATCTTTTTACACATATCATGTATCAAAATATAACTCAAATCATTCTAGCTTGTTCATTTTTTCTCCCCTTATGGTCTTGAACTTTTATTATATTTTCAAATTGAACCAAATGGTATAAAAATAACAGAAATGATAAATTGACATCAACTATTTTGTTTTTATGTCATTTACTTTTATATTTTTAATTTTTTTATTGAATTTTACAGTTTAATATTTTAAATATTCTTCTATGATTTTAAATACTTTTATTATTTTATTTAAAAACTTCTCTTACATAAAATGATAAAATAATTAATATCAATGTCAGAGAAAATAAAATGACATCAGCTTACCAGTTTTGGTACTATTTTTAAACGTAACAAAATATATATTATCATCCATCCAAAAGCATTCTTAGCTTGCCACGACCACCCACAAATAGGGGTGTTCAAAAAGAGTTAAAAATTCCTTTAACTTGAGAATAAAGTAATGACCTCCTCCTCATGTTAGTTATAGTCCTAACAAATAAAAGTCGTTTATCTTATTAATTTTTTTTCTCATGTCATCAATTCACTCAAAATTTAATGTATATTAACTATGAGTAAAAAAATTATTCAGTAAAAAAATTGATATGTAAAAAATAATGAGGCGAGTACTTTTTATGGGTTGAGAATATGATTGATGTGACAATAAGAGCTATGATATAATTTTCCTCTTATCTCGTTGTAACGCAGTGAATTGAGGTTTAATGCCTTTCAAAAATGTATAAATAATTTTTTTAGTATTTGATGTGATTCTATGGTAATATCTATCTATTTTTTAAATTTTCCGATAACGCACACATACTATTCAGATCAATAGTTCACATTCAGATTTTTTAAAAATAAAAAACCAGTAAGTGGTCTCAGTGGAAAAGAGAATGTTGTTCATCCTAAGAGATTCGAGTTCAAATCGCTTTGTTTGTAAGGTGTGTGCTTTGTCAAAAGATTAAGAATATATATAAACATATACTACATTGTAACTAGGAGTGATAATGAGCATGAGCGGCTCGCAAGCTACTCAGGCTCAACTCGAGCCTGTGCTCGGCTCGAGACCTTAACAAGCCGAACTGAGCCGACCCAAGCTCGACTCGAAAAGCTCGTGAACAAACTCGAAATAGTTATATATATATAATATTATATACATATACTACATAAATGTTTTCGTGTTGTTAACTTGTTATCATGGTTAAATACTTTAAATCCTTTCCTCCTTGTTAATTTGTATAATTTAGAAAATGTACTATGATTACTTGTACTTAAAAAATAAATATTATATTTTCTCAAATATGTTTTCACATGTTATTTTTCAAAACTTCAAAAAAAAAGCAATTTAAGGAAAACAATGAGCCGAGCTCAAATTGTCCAATTCGAGCTCGCGCCTAAAATTTCGAGCTCGACGAGCTTCGAGTCCGATAATATTATTTTCACTCAGCTCGACTCGTTATCACCCCTACTTGTAACCACGTTAAGACTATTAATTTTTGGGTAAACTACACTAATGACCACCGAACTATGGGGTTGGTGTCGATTTGACCACTATATTTTCAATTGTGTCAAATATACCACTTAACTATTTAAATGGTTCCAATTAAGCCACTCGCCGTTAAAAAAAACGAAAAATTTGACGGAACTGTTAAAAAATTGGTATAATTACACATTTGGTCCTTTATATTTATACAATATATCAATTTAGTCCTAATTTTAATCTAATAAAATAAATTAATTATTCAATAAGATGGTGACACGTGTCACCACCTTATTGGAGGGAAAATGAGAGGAACAAAACGCCCCCATCATGGATCGAACTTGTGACCTTGGAGCAACCAAGATTTGCTTTTGCCACTGAACCAAGCACACTTTTGTGCTATAGAGTACAACATTTAATATATGTGTTGAATGATTGCTAGTGCCCAGAAAAATGAAAGAAAAGAATGTGCAATTGGGTGGATTCGAACTAGGGACCTTATGATGCATAGTACAAGTGCTTGCCACTGCACCAAGTGAATACTTTGTGATATGTTGTACAACATTTAATATATGTATTATATAATTTTTAATGCTTGGAAAAAGGAAGGAAATGTAATTTTAAGAAACTCGAACATAATATTCTTATGATGCATAAAAACATTTAAACCAATTAAATAAATCTAATAACTAAATTAAAATTAAGAATATTAAATTATGTTTGTGAGTTTGAATTCGCTAAATGAATTTAATATAATTTTTAATTTTTTAATATAATTATATATATAATAATTTAATTAATTTTTTAGTAAATGTTAAAATTATTAATTAAGTTAAAAAATCATTATATACGTGAAATTATAAAAATAAATCTAGAACTACAAAATATATTAAATTTAGATTAAAATATAAAAATTTTAAAATGATTTTTCTATTAAAAAATTAAAAAATAATATTAATTTTTTTATTTTAAATCGTGCACTAACTATAATTTAAAATATATACAAAATATTCTTAACTTTAATTTAGTTATTATATTTATTTAATTGGTTTAGATGTTTTTATGCATCATAAGAATATTATGTTCGAGTTTCTTAAAATTGCATTTCCTTCCTTTTTCCAAGCATTAAAAATTATATAAGACATATATTAAATGTTGTACAACATATCACAAAATATATATTTGGTGCAGTGGCAAGCACTTGTGCTTTGCATCTTAAGGTCCTTGGTTTAAATCCACCCAATTGCATATTCTTTTCTTTCATTTTTCTAGGCATTAACTATCATTAAACACATATATTAAATGTTTTACCCTATAGTACAAAAGTGTGCTTGGTTTAGTGGCAAACACAAACCTTGGTTGCTCCAATGTCACAGGTTCGATCCATGATGGGGGCGTTTTGTTCCTCTCATTTTTCCACCTCCAATAAGGTGGTGACACGTGTCACCATCTTATTGAATAATTAATTTATTTTATTAAATTAAAATTAGGACTAAATTGATATGTTGTATAAATATAAAGGACCAAATGTGTAATTATACCAATTTTTTTAACGGTTCCGTCAACTTTTTCGTTTTTTTAACGGCGAGTGGCTTAATTGGAACCATTTAAATAGTTAAGTGGTATATTTGACACAATTAAAAATATAGTGGTCAAATCGACACCAACCCTATAGTTCGGTGGTCATTAGTATAGTTTACCCTTAATTTTTTTAAAAAAACAATAACATTCCGTTTCCACCGGAAAGAAAGTAATTACACTAAAAGAAATAAAGGTGAAGATTGTGGACAGTCATGTTAAGTACTACTCCTTAAACATTAAAAAATGGCTTAATATCCAAATAGGTGCCCAAATTATGCTTATAGATCACTTTTGGTGCCTAAATTATTTTTAGCTCTAAATAGGTGCCTAAAATTTCAATTTTGGTCATTTTAGGTGTCTAACCGTTAACTACCGTTATTTTTATTAAAAAATAATTTTTTTTTTATTTTTTATTTTTTAATTTAATTTTAATTTGTTTAATAAAAAAACCCTAAATTTCCCAAAACTCACAAAATGGCCCCAAATTCGAAATCCCTAACTTCCTCGGCCGAACCCGCTGCCAATGGTTTCACCGCCGCCCCCATATCCGCCACTGGACTACCAAGATCATTTTTCCAACCACACATCATCGGTAAACGGCGGTAGGTGTGTCGATCGGCTTCCTAATATCGAAAGAAGCCAAAATCGCGAAAGGAAGTCGTCAGCACACCTACCGTTGGTTATCGGCGATGGGTAGTTGGGAGAAACGATCGTGGTGGTCCGGCGGCGGTAGGGGTGGCCTCCGGTGAGGTAGTAAACGGCGACAACGACGGTAATTTGGGGATTTGGGATTGTTTTGTAAAGATTTAAAACTGTTAATTTTTTTAGAAAATTGAATTTTATTTAAAAATCAATTAAAAGAAATTAAAAATTAAAAACATACCACTTGTCACAATTTAATTGTCTAACGGTTTTTTATTAACGGTTAGACACTTAAAATGACCAAAATTAATACTTTAGGCACCTATTTAGAGCTAAAAATAGTTTAGGCACCAAAAATGACCCACAAGCATAATTTGGGCACCTATTTGGCTATTAAGCCTTAAAAAATCCTGGATTTCAAACTCGGGGTCGAGGCCATAGCTTCTTCAGGGTTGCCCAGAAAATTCCAAGCTATCATGGAACACTTGGAAATATTAAGCCAAAAAAGATGCAATTTCGTTTTCAAAACTGTTAGAATGCCATATGCCCATATTACAAGTAAACGAGTCAATGGGTTAACTTCAACTACGCAGTGGCCGAGTGGCTGGAAAATTGAGGGTTTTGGTTCACGTTTTCCATCGAGAGATAATGGTGGAGATGAATTGATAATGGTCGGCAGAGAGGGTAAGTGGATTTGCTTATGACTAACAAAAAAAGAAGAAAACGAGATTAAGAAGGTGATATGTGATGCAATGTGTGTACTTGCTAATTGGTATTCCTTAATTTAGTCAAATCTCATACAAATCTGCCTTTGCCTATTTTCATATTGCTTTATGAAGTGCTCAATAGTTTGATGAATACCTAAAGTGACCATGCTAAAATGGTTCATGTTTAACATTTTGGTTCTCATGCTTTAAAGGTGAGTTTTATTGACATGTTAGATGCAGGATGGACCGAGAGAAGCTGGGGAGCGTTCACCCCCTGGAAATTTAAAATTCGTATATCCTAAAATTTTATAAGTTTACTCCAAACATAAAATTCTACATTCATCCCCTGATTAGATGAGTAAGTTGGTGTTAATGTTTAAATGTGGGTCTAAAGAGGAAAGGAGTGTCTTTATATGCACAAATGGCAAGTCTTAGAGATGGATTGAGTGATGATTTATGATGAGTGTACTATGAAAGTAATTAAGGACCAATCATGCAGTGTTGAAATTGAATAAGGTAAGCTTTGGGTATTGAATTGATTGAAATGTGGTTGATTATTTGGTGGCATACTCATGTATAACAAATGGAATGATAAAGATGCCTAATTTATGAATTGATATGTTTGGTTTTGTAGGCAAAGGATGTTTTGAATAAAGGTTTAAGAGTTGTAAAAGAATATAGGTTAAAATTCAGGTTTAGAGTTTCGAAACTTCTTAAAGAATTTTAAGATTTGACAATAAATTTTAAAATCTTTAGCCTAAGTTTTGATTCTCAAAACATCCAACCGAAAATAATTTTGATATTGCGTGACAAGAAGATTTCAATGCTTCCCTGCTTCAGTGCTTCCATGATTAATTTGATTTGTAATTACTTTATAAATGTTATATTATGCCTTGTTAACTTCATGTTTTGTTAGTTTTTCAATCTAGTCCTTCATTTATTGTAAGTATTCGTTAATCAAGTGTAAACTTCAAATTTGAACCTCTGATGAAATTCATTTCAACTTTAGCCTCTAATGTAACATCTCTGGCCTAGTGTACAATTGAGTCGAGTTTGAGATATTACAAAATTACTCAAACATTAGTAACCGTCGAATAGTTTACCCTTTTGTTTTTTTTTAAATATTATAAAGCATTTCTATATAAATAGATTAAACTATATTAAAATAGAAGTTACAATTTGTTACAAAATCATTTTGAGTAATTTAACCAAAACTAATATTCATTTCACTATCAATACATATAATTATTATCTTATTTACAGTGGGTGATTATTTAATACATTTTCGGTGAAAGAAAATACCTTAAGGACACTTGCCATCATTTAAGGCTGGTTGTAATTTTCTTCTCACCGTGTACCAAAAAATAATTCATTTATAATTACAATAATACGAGATTTAAGTTATATTATAGTTAATAAAGAATAATTGTATTTATTCACTTTTGATATAAAATAATTATACCGAATAGACAAACTATTCGAATCTCCTAAGAATGAAAAATTATTAGATGGGTCTGGCTCACCACGTCATCCATAGTCCTATCCAATGAAAATTTTCTATCTCATTTTTTTTCAATTCTTTCCTACATGTAATTAAGAAGTAGGTGATTACTTGAAAATTACGCTGAAATGGATGAATGTTATTAGATGGACCTTGAGTGACGTGGTGAGCCAGGTCGATCTAATAATTTTGGAAAATTCTATAGCGCTTGTCGAGCAACGACGAGCACCACTATTGACGAGCACCGATGAGCACTGATAGGTTAATTTATAAAAATTTTAAATCCAAAGTACTTTATGTGTAATTATAATTTTTTTAAAAATTAAAAGTGTAATTTAATTAAAGTATTTTTTTAGTTTTAAATTTATTTTAAGTTAATATAAACTATCTCAAATCAAAAAATTCTAGGTATTTTTTTTGCTTTGAAATTAACCCAATTGCCGCCGCACCCACCGCCAAACGCCGTCGTCGTCGATAGCCACCGTCGCCGACAGCCGCCAGTCTTAATTCTTTTTTGCAATTAGGTAATTTATCCCTAATTTTTGAAACCCTAATCATCACCCTAATCAAAATTATGTTAATTGGCTTATGTAATATTGAGAACTCCAATGCCTTTGCTAAGACCCTGTAACACCCGGGTTTAGGGGTTAGGTGAAAATAATATTTTAATATTGTTTAGGCTCGGTTTTATACTCTAAATAATATTTCGAGTTTATTTTCAAAATTAATTAATTCGAGTTGACCATGTCTTAAGATTAATCCCCATTTAGCCATGGATTTCATACTATTGAAATTTTCCTTATTCATTAAGAGCAAAAGGGTCATTGGGCCTTTAAACTAAAACAAAACAAAAACACCCATTTTCTACTATTCACTTCCTTCTTCAAAAACACACCAACGGGAAACAAGGAGCTCTCTACCCAATTCACTATTTCATTCAAAAGCTCCCTCATTTCAACTCCGTTTTGAAAGGTAATGGTATTTTTGACTTTCCCTCATCTCCCTCTCCATGAAAGTACCTTTTATTTTCATTTTCATGGAGGTTTTAGAAAATGGAAGTTTTGAACATTTTGATTAAAAATGAGATCTTTATGTTGATAAATGAAATGTTTTGATTTGATATGCTTAGTTATGGTATATAGAGGTCGAATGGTATATCATATGTGAATTTCAAATAATTTTGGGCAATTTTCGGAATTGGGTTTCAAGGGGGTTTTGGAGGGTTTTAAAGTGGTTTTTGGGGTGGTTTAATGTTGGTTGTTGGGGGCTGGTGTTAGTATGATATATGAGGGTCACTTTGGGTGTATTTGATGGTTGATTGGATGCTTGAAATGGAAGATTTCAGTGGGTTTTGTGGGTTGCTCAAAAATTCTGTTTTTGGGCTTGATTTGGGTGTTGGATGTTTGAAAATGTTAATCCGGGTTAGTTCCGATGATGAGTTATTGATTGTGGATGTTTTGTTTGTGTTTGGGATTGATTAGAATCGAGTTTGGGCATCGGTGAAGCATCGGAAGTAAATCCGGGGAATTGGAGGTGGTTGCTTGCTTGATCTTTGAGCTTGGGAGCTTAGGTGAGTGGTTAATTGTTTTATATGGATTTAAAATGGTTGGTTCGAGTATATGGACTAGGTTGGGATTGGTAGACCCACCTAGAGTTAGGATTAGGGTGGTAGCCTAATCCTAAGCTTGATCTAGAGCCTTTGAATGAACTCATTTATGCGGTTGTGTATGTCTCGTATGAAATGTGATATGTGTGCTTATGTATATTGTATTATACATGTGAGATGAGATATGACTTGTGATGCTTGAGACATGCATGATGATGGTTGTTGGTGAGTACGTGCTAAGCACGGGAATGATTGGAGTGAGTAATGTGAAATGAGTAAATGTTGGCACTAGTATACTTGAATACAAATGATCGATCTTTAGGATGTTAGTGTGTACACATGAGTCAAAAGTCGCGCGTGGCCTTGGTGGCGTTGAGTCACCAAGGAGGAGTACGGGTTCGCCCGGAAATTGTATTTACATATAGTCGGTGATGAGTGGAATCCCATCGACGGGGCGTGAGGATGAGTGGAATCCCCTCCGCGAGACCGGTGATGAGTGTAATCCCACCGTGAGGTAATGTGGTTGTTGGATGTGAGTTCCAACGAGTTTATCCGCGTATTCGGGTCATAGCTAGGTGCCAATGTTGGTTGACAAATGTATCAATGTGTTGAGATTAATGATCCTTTTTTGGATGTTTAATGTGACTACTTGCGTTGAGGATTTAGAGCTTGTTGATCATGACATTTACTTGTATATTGCTCATGCATCTTTATCTTGAGGCTCTTGTGGATCCTTGGTTTATATGTGATTTGCCTTGGCTAGATCGTGCTCGGACCCTGCAATGTTGAGGTTTGTTTTTAGAGCTTACCCTCACTAAGCATCATTGCTTACGCTCTCTTTGTTCAACATTGCAGATCCTTAGTTCGTGGGTTGCTTGAGCAAGTGGAGGGCCTCCAAGTGTGGTTGTTGGCTTGAGTACATCAAGTATGACTTTTAAATGTTGAACATGTAATAGTTTTAGCAATGGGACATGCGTTGATTTTGTTGGATGATTGTGGATTGTTTAGGAGCTTGCTTAGACTCTATGTTATGTTGCTTTTGTATGGCTTGTGATGCCATGTTTGAGTTGTAATCCATGCCTAAATTGCTTATCTTGAATGTTGGTTATGTGCCTTTGAGTTTGCTCTTATGTTGAATGTTGAAGTATGAGTCTTTGGATGTTTAAGTGTCATCTTTGATTCAATTACATGTTCCCTTGATGTATGTTCATGTTGGGTGTCTGTATGGCTAAGCAATGACCTTTAAATGTTGAATGAATGCTTGTTTGGGTCCAAGAAAATCCTAAATTGCATCTAGGTCCGAGTCTTGTTCATCTTAGCTGAGTTTGGAAGTTTTTGCTGTGCAGGGGTATAGATACGGTTGGTATGGTATCGATACCACCTTCTTGTTCAGGCCTCGTGTATCGATACACTTGAGAGGTGTATCGATACTATTTTGGTCACTGGAGCTACTGTCCAGTTCGGTATCGATACCGGCCTCTGGTGTATCGATACCGTCATCTTAGCGTTGACCGTGGGAAGTCAACCGTTGGGGAGGGTATCGATACACCCATGGAGTGTATCGATACGGTCTCTACGGGTTGACTTTGACCAGTTGACCTAGTCAAGGGGGTATCGATACACCCCTTAAGGGTATCGATACCGCCTGTAGTATAAGTATAAAATTGGGCTGTAACATGTTAGTTTGAGTTCGTTTGTTTGTTTCGTGAATGTTGTTCCACTGTATGATCACTTAGGATTAAATACTCATCTAGACAAGATTTAAAATAAAAAAAAAATTAGGGTTGCTAATCGAGGGGGAATTCTTTAGGGGGTTTTCACTCGGTTTTCCCCGTGTGGCCCACTCGGACCGGTCATTCGGCCAGACCGGGACGAGGGGGTTACACTTGTTGGTATCAGAGCCTAAGGTTTTCGAGACCTTGGGCAGGTAAGTGAGGTAAGTTTAAGTTTTTGAATTGAATTGCACGGTGTTTGCTTGTTTTGCAAGAATGATTGCTTGGGTGACAAGTATGTTGATTGTTTTATTTTAAAGCATGTGTGTAAGAGTCCCATTGCTACTATTACATTGGAAAAATGATTTTAAGTGAGGGAACGTACTTGAACACTTGGAAGCCTTGCCTTGCTAACCCAGCTTGTATGTTTTGTTGTTGTGGTTGTAGTTGATATCTGTGAGGCGATGTCTAGACCGAGAGGTAGGCCGAGAGTGGTTCATCAGGAACCACGGGTTGCGGCTCCTGTTGAGCCGACAGTTGGTGTGGAGGCTCACCTAGAAGGGCCGGTGGCCGCGGGAGTTGGCGCTCCTCCACCACCTCCACCACCACCACCTCTTCCACCTGGAGTTGGGGGCGAGGATGGAGCCGGAGGAGATGGACCTCAAGGTGGCCAAGGTCCAGCTGGAATTGACATGACTCCGCTAGTGCAAGCGATAGCGGGAGCATTTCAGGCCGCAGTTGCGGGAGCTCAGGCTGCAGCTCAGCCTAGGTGTGACGATGCCAGTCTACCTTTGGAGAGGCTCCGTAGCTTGGGGCCGAGGAGTTTAGAGGATCTACTCCGGAGAGGTCAGAGTTATGGTTGGAGAAGACAGTTCGTATCTTGGCTCAGATGGGTTGTGCGGGCGCACGTAGATTGGGTTGTGTGATCTCGTTGCTTCAGGGTGATGCCTACACCTGGTGGGTCACCATTACTACCGGGGTTCTAGAGACAGAGATTGACTGGGAATTCTTTGAGACCGCTTTCCGGAAGAGGTACTTGGGACCGAGGTACTTAGATGAGAAGAAGCGAGAGTTCATGGCTCTTACTCAGGGAGAGGCTTCTGTGACTGATTATGAGATCCGCTTTGTTCGCTTGAGTCAGTATGCCCCAGAGTTGGTTCCTACTGAAGTGGAACGCTGTAACCGATTCCGCTACGGATTGAATGAAGAGGTTAAGAGGTATACGCTAGCTTCTGACTACTCAGACTTTGATGTATTGGTCGCGAGGGCCAAGGATTTGGAGCATAGTTTGGGTTCGGCCAAACGATCTGGTGGTCTAGTTCTGGCAAGAGGCATAACCACTTTGATGGTAGAGATGCTAAGAGGCACAGAGGTGGCGAACATCAGTTTGATCATAGACGTGGCGGTGGCCACCATGGTAGGGGCCATCAGGGCCATAGAGGAGGAGGGCGTTTGCCCTAGTGTACCCGATGTGGGAGACAGCACGCTGGCGAGTGTTGGGGTAATTTCCATTTAGGAGGGATTGTCCGCATCAGACGGCTCAGGCACCGAACATTGCTCATGCTCCTGCGAGAGCGAATGATTTTCAGAGAGGCCGTGGGCGCGGTCGTGGCTACTTCCAGCCTAGGGCTGATGCACCTAGGGTAGATGCTCAGAGGAATCTTGCACATGTTGTGGCTGTGCAGCCATAGGCGGGAGGACCAGCGAGAGTTTATGCTCAGAGAGAGGCCGGGAACGACACCGATGTGATAGCAGGTAATTTCGAGTTACAGTCTATGTCTTTGTTTTCTTTGGTTGATTCGGGTTCTACGCATTCCTACATTTTGAGTGAGCATGCACAAAAGTTAGATATCCCTGTTGAGATCTTAGATGTAGGTATGCATGTTACTAGTTCATTTGGTGAGACAATTGTGGTTAGACGTATGTATAGGAGATGTCCACTGAAGATTCAGGGTCATGTGTTCTCAGTTGATATGATGGAACTTTCTTTCTATGGTTTTGATATTATTCTGGGTATGGACTGGTTGGTTGAGCATCGGGCTAGTGTGGATTTTGAGACAAAGAGAATTTCTTTGAAGCTTTCTGATGACTACGAGGTAGTAGTAGTGGGCGAGAACATTAAGTTCTTGTCTAATGTGGTGTCAGCTTTAGAGGCTCATAGGTTGATGGACTCTGGATGTGGGGCTTATTTAGCTTATGTTATGAATCCGGATATGAGTGAAGCTAGACCGAAAGATATCAGAACAGTGTGTGACTTTCCTGATGTGTTTCCTGAAGAGTTGTCGGGTTTGCCTCCTGACAGAGATGTTGAGTTTGTGATTGAGACAGTTTCAGGGTCTAATCCAGTTTCGATAGCTCCGTATCGCATGGCTCCGAAAGAGTTGAAAGAATTGAAGAGTCGGTTGCAAGAATTATTAGACCGTGGTTTCATTAGGCCTAGTAGTTCTCCGTGGGGTGCTCCCGTGTTGTTTGTGAAAAAGAAAGATGGTAGCATGCGCATGTGTATTGACTATAGACAGTTGAATCAGTTGACTGTGAAGAACAAGTATCCGTTGCCTCGTATAGATGATTTGTTTGATCAGTTGAGAGGTGTTTCAGTGTTCTCGAAAATAGATTTGAGATCCGGGTACTATCAGTTAAAGGTGAAAGAGTGTGATGTTCCGAAGACAGCTTTTAGGACTAGATATGGTCACTATGAGTTTCTTGTGATGCCATTTGGGCTCACGAATGCACCTGCAACATTCATGGACATGATGAACAGAATTTTTAGAGATTATCTAGACTGATTTGTAGTTGTTTTCATTGATGATATACTTGTGTACTCGAAGACAGAAGAAGAGCATGATAAGCACTTGAGATTTGTTTTACAGAGATTGTTGAGCAACCAGTTGTATGCGAAGCTCAGTAAGTGTGAGTTCTGGATTCGAGAGGTTGTATTTCTTGGCCATGTTGTTTCAGCCGAAGGCATCCGAGTTGATCCATCGAAGATTGAGGCTATCGTTGAGTGGAAACAACCTAAGTCCGTGACCAAGATTAGGAGTTTCCTAGGATTAGCCGGTTACTATAGGAGATTTGTTGATGGTTTCTCTAGAATAGCTACTACTTTGACTAAGTTGTTGCAAAAAGGAGTCAAATTTGAATGGTCAGATGCAAGACAGAAGGCCTTCGAGAAATTGAAAGAAGCTTTGACGAATGCTCCAGTGTTAGTGCAACCTGTTTCTGGTAAGGAGTTTGTGATTTACAGTGATGCTTCCTACGTAGGCTTAGGATGTGTTTTGATGCAAGATAGGAGAGTTGTTGCTTATGCTTCTAGACAGTTGAAGATTCATTAGAAGAACTATCCTACTCATGATATAGAACTAGTCGCAGTTGTGTTTGCATTGAAAATTTGGTGTCATTATTTGTATGGTGAGAAGTGTATAGTTTACACCGATCACAAGAGCTTGAAGTATCTGATGACACAGAAAGAGTTGAACTTGAGACAGAGAAGATGGCTTGAGTTACTAAAAGATTATGATTTGACCATTGAGTACAATCCGGGTAAGGTAAATGTAGTAGCCGATGCTTTGAGTAGAAAAGTGGCTGTTGAGTTGAGAGCTATGTTTGCTAGATTGAGTGTGTCCGATGATGGTGGTTTGATCACCGAGTTGCAAGTGAAGCCTTCTTTGATTCAGATGATTAGAGAGAAGCAGTTGCAAGATGTGAGTTTAGTTCCTCATGTTCAGGACATAGTCGAAGGAAGACCGACTGAGTATAGTTTCAGTGGCGAGAGCTTGTTGTGCTTTAGGGATAGAATTGTTGTACCAGAAGATGTTGAGTTGAGACGTCAGATTCTGAGTGAAGCACATTCAAGTCCCTTTTCTATGCATCCGGGTAGTACCAAAATGTACCGAGATTTGAAGAATGATTACTTCTGGGTTGGTTTGAAGAGAGATGTAGCCGAGTATGTGAGCCGTTGTATGGTTTGTTAGAGAGTGAAGGCAGAACACCAGGTTCCTTTAGGTTTGTTACAGCCTTTGAAGATTCCGGAATGGAAATGGGAGAGGATCACCATGGATTTTGTGTCGGGGTTGCCTTTGTCTCCCTCGAAGAAGAACTCCATTTGGGTGATTGTTGATAGGTTCACTAAGTGTGCTCATTTCTTAGCAGTGAACACTACGGATTCTTTAGACAAGTTGGCAAACTTGTACATTCGTGAGATTGTGAGACTTCATGGAGTTCCAAAGTCTATTGTTTCAGATAGGGATCCTAGATTTACTTCGAGATTCTGGGGTTGCTTGCATAGTGCTTTGGGTAGCCGTTTGCATTTCAGCACATCTTATCATCCGCAGTCCGATGGGCAGTTAGAGCGAGTGATACAGATTCTTGAGGATATGCTTCGTTGTTGTGTGATTGATTTTTAGGGTTCTTGGGAGAAGCACTTACCGTTGGTTGAGTTTGCTTACAACAACAGCTATCAGTCTAGCATTCAGATGGCACCTTATGAGGCTTTGTATGGTAGACGATGTAGGACTCCGATTTGTTGGGCTGAGACAGGTCAGAGATTGTTACCTATGCCAGACTTGCTTAAGGGGACTACCGACAAAGTAAAGTTGATTTGTGATCGTTTGAAAGCAGCTTCCGATCGTCAGAAGTCTTATGCAGATTTGAAGAGGAAAGAGATTGAGTACTCAGTGGGTGAGAAAGTGCTTCTGAAAGTATCTCCGTGGAAGAAGGTGATGAGATTTGGCCGGAAGGGCAAGTTGAGCCCAAGGTTCATTGGTCCGTATGAGATAGTTGAGCGGATTGGGCCTGTAGCTTATCTTTTGAGGTTACCTTCTGAGTTAGAAAAGATCCATGATGTCTTTCATGTGTCTATGCTTAGGAGATATAGATCGGATCCCTCGCATGTGATGCCCGTTGAGGAGATAGAGTTAATCCGGATTTGTCCTATAATGAAGAGCCTGTTGAGATACTTGCTTCTGATAGCAAGGTGTTGCGTGGCAAGACCATAGAGTTGGTCAAGGTGTTGTGGAGACATAGAGGCGTGGAAGAGGCCACGTGGGAGAGAAAAACATATATGGTTGAGCAGTTTCCGTATTTGTTTCCACCAGGTAATTTCGGGGACGAAATTCCTTAAGTGGGGAGAGTTGTAACACCCGGGTTTAGGGGTTAGGTGAAAATAATATTTTAATATTGTTTGGGCTCGGTTTTATACTCTAAATAATATTTCGAGTTTGTTTTCAAAATTAATTAATTCGAGTTGACCATGTCTTAAGATTAATCCTCATTTAGCCATGAATTTCATACTATTGAAATTTTCCTTATTCATTAAGGGCAAAAGGGTCATTGGGCCTTTAAACTAAAACAAAACAAAAACACCCATTTTCTACTATTCACTTCCTTCTTCAAAAACACACCAACGGGAAACAAGGAGCTCTCTACCCAATTCACTATTTCATTCAAAAGCTCCCTCATTTAAACTCCGTTTTGAAAGGTAATGGTATTTTTGACTTCCCCTCATCTCCCTCTCCATGAAAGTACCTTTTATTTTCATTTTCATTGAGGTTTTAGAAAATGGAAGTTTTGAACATTTTGATTAAAAATGAGATCTTTATGTTGATAAATGAAATGTTTTGATTTGATATGCTTAGTTATGGTATATAGAGGTCGAATGGTATATCATATGTGAATTTCAAATGATTTTGGGCAATTTTCAGAATTGAGTTTCAAGGGGGTTTTTGGAGGGTTTTAAAGTGGTTTTTGGGGTGGTTTAATGTTGGTTGTTGGGGGCTGGTGTTAGTATGATATATGAGGGTCACTTTGGGTGTATTTGATGGTTGATTGGATGCTTGAAATGGAAGATTTCAGTGGGTTTTGTGGGTTGCTCGAAAATTCTATTTTTGGGCTTGATTTGGGTGTTGGATGTTTGAAAATGTTAATCCGGGTTAGTTCCGATGATGAGTTATTGATTGTGGATGTTTTGTTTGTGTTTGGGATTGATTAGAATCGAGTTTGGGCATCGGTGAAGCATCGGAAGTAAATCCGGGGAATTGAAGGTGGTTGCTTGCTTGATCTTTGAGCTTGGGAGCTTAGGTGAGTGGTTAATTGTTTTATATGGATTTAAAATGGTTGGTTCGAGTATATGGACTAGGTTGGGATTGGTAGACCCACCTAGAGTTAGGATTAGGGTGGTAGCCTAATCCTAAGCTTGATCTAGAGCCTTTGGATGAACTCATTTATGCAGTTGTGTATGTCTCGTATGAAATGTGATACGTGTGCTTATGTATATTGTATTATACATGTGAGATGAGATATGACTTGTGATGCTTGAGACATGCATGATGATGATTGTTGGTGAGTACGTGCTAAGCACGGAAATGATTGGAGTGAGTAATGTGAAATGAGTAAATGTTGGCACTAGTATACTTGAATACAAATGATCGATCATTAGGATGTTAGTGTGTACACATGAGTCAAAAGTCGCGTGTGGCCTTGGTGGCGTTGAGTCACCAAGGAGGAGTACGAGTTCGCCCGGAAATTGTATTTACATATAGTCGGTGATGAGTGGAATCCCATCGACGAGGCGTGAGGATGAGTGGAATCCCCTCTACGAGACCGGTGATGAGTGTAATCCCACCGTGAGGTAATGTGGTTGTTGGATGTGAGTTCCAACGAGTTTATCCGCGTATTCGGGTCATAGCTAGGTGCCAATGTTGGTTGACAAATGTATTAATGTGTTGAGATTAATGATCCTTATTTGGATGTTTAATGTGACTACTTGCGTTGAGGATTTAGAGCTTGTTGATCATGACATTTACTTGTATATTGCTCATGCATCTTTATCTTGTGGCTCTTGTGGATCCTTGGTTTATATGTGATTTGTCTTGGCTAGATCGTGCTCGGACCCTGCAATGTTGAGGTTTGTTTTTAGAGCTTACCCTCACTAAGCATCATTGCTTACGCTCTCTTTGTTCAACATTGCAGATCCTTAGTTCTTGGGTTGCTTGAGCAAGTGGAGGGCCTCCAAGTTTGGTTGTTGGCTTGAGTACATCAAGTATGACTTTTAAATGTTGAACATGTAATAGTTTAAGCGATGGGACATGCGTTGATTTTGTTGGATGATTGTGGATTGTTTAGGAGCTTGCTTAGACTCTATGTTATGTTGTTTTTGTATGGTTTGTGATGCCATGTTTGAGTTGTAATCCATGCCTAAATTGCTTATCTTGAATGTTGGTTATGTGCCTTTGAGTTTGCTCTTATGTTGAATGTTGAAGTATGAGTCTTTGGATGTTTAAGTGTCATCTTTGACTCAATTGCATGCTCCCTTGATGTATGTTCATGTTGGGTGTCTGTATGGCTAAGCAATGACCTTTAAATGTTGAATGAATGCTTGTTTGGGTCTAGGAAAGTCCTAAATTGCATCTAGGTCCGAGTCTTGTTCATCTTAGCTGAGTTTGGAAGTTTTTGCTGTGCAGGGGTATCGATACGGTTGGTATGGTATCGATACCACCTTCTTGTTCAGGCCTCGTGTATCGATACACTTGAGAGGTGTATCGATACTATTTTGGTCACTGGATCTACTGTCCAATTCAGTATCGATACCGGCCTCTGGTGTATCGATACCGTCATCTTAGCGTTGACCGTGGGAAGTCAACCATTGGGGAGGGTATCGATACACCCTTGGAGTGTATCGATACGGTCTCTACGGGTTGACTTTGACCACTTGACCTAGTCAAGAGGGTATCGATACACCCCTTAAGGGTATCGATACCGCCTGTAGTATAAGTATAAAATTGGGCTGTAACATGTTAGTTTGAGTTCGTTTGTTTGTTTCGTGAATGTTGTTCCGCTGTATGATCACTTAGGATTAAATACTCATCTAGACAAGATTTAAAATAAAAAAAATTAGGGTTGCTAACCGAGGGGGAATTCCTTAGGGGGTTTTCACTCGGTTTTCCCTGTGTGGCCCACTCGGACCGGTCATTCGGCCAGACCGGGACGATGGGGTTACAGACCCAAAATCAGTTTCAGCAAGCTAATTTTTTTGATTGAATCGTAAAATTAATGGCTGATCTGAAACCCCCAATTTTTTTGTTCGCCGAGCGTATCGGTACGGTATTATTCGCGTACCGATACGCGTGGGAATACCGTACCGATATGTTATGTGTACCGATACAATTTTTAGCCACTAGAAAATTAGTGATAATGTATCGTACCAGTACGATACTCTCACACGTACTGGTACGCTAGATATTACAGTATTAGTATGGTATGTGTACCGGTACAATTTTTTGTCACTGAATTTTCAGCGATATCGTGTAGTACCGGTACGATAATTTTACCGTACTGGTACGATAATTTTACCGTACCGGTACGTTACTAGTACCAAACCAATATCGGTACGGTACTGATGGCGTACTGGTACGCTAGCTTCAAATATTGCAAATTGTTCTTACTTGAAATTAACCTCTTTAATGTAGATGATGAATCTAAATTGAACGCCTTCCAAACAAGATACAACAATAATGAAGTGCAAGCGTCATATCGACATGTGTTCGAGGAAGACAAACACCAAGGTACATTTATTAATAATTACTTGAACTTTCAATGCTTATCTTAAATAGTTTTTGTTGAGATTAGTGTTTTATGTACTTATAGGAAAAACGTAGAATTGTACCTTAGGAAAACATAAGCACTCCTTATTAGATTGATCAGAAGTTCGAGACTCTCATTTAATCTGTGAAAAATATTGAAAAGGAGTTTGTGAAAATGAATTCTCATTTTAAAAATTTAATGGTCAATTTAAGAAATTAAATGACCAATTTGAGAAATTAGTGTCCATATTAGCAGCGATCAATGTAAAATGCTCAAAACAAGATGGCGATTCACTAAAAAAAGAGGTTGTACATAATAAATCATTAGAGGGAGATGATTTAAAGAGTATACCTAAAGATATGAATTTATACAACAAGTCATTGACTGATGATGGTTTAGAGAATAAATCTCACGGGGAAGAAGAACTAATTGCCGGGGCAATGAAGGAAGAAACCGTGAGTGGTATACCGATTATGTCTCTATTTATTAATTGTGATATGAAATTTTCTCCCTTATTAGAACGTAATGGTAAAAGCAAAGTTGAAGCTATTTCAGAAGACAAAATCAAGATTGATATGGATTGTTTTCCAGAAATTTCGAGCGATTTATTTAAATTTGAATTTAGTTCCCAACGATTTTCTAGTCAACTAGTTACGTTGAAGGAAACTCCAATAAGTAAAAAAATGTGGCCTAAAATGTCTAACGGTCAGAAGTCATTGTCAAAAAAAAAAACTAAGACTGCACGTTCTGATGTTACAGATGATCTGAAGTCGAAAGATATGACATCAAAAAAGAGAGCTTGAACTTCTGGAGTGAATACAAAGGTATGTATAAATAATTCTTTATTTGTTATTTAGCATATTTTACTTAAAACTAATATTTGACATATGATAACATGTAAGAAACACTACTTTGCAAGATAGTGGAGAAACATGCAAGGTTGATGCTCATGAAAAAATGAGGTGGTAATAAAAAAAATTATTTTCTTTGTAGGGTGTAAATTCAAAATAAATAATGTACAAATATGTCATTTGAATTACATATGTAATCAATTACTCTTTAATTGCTCAGGTTGGGAACAAGAATAATGTCTATGATGTTGATAGTGAAGAAAAATTGAAAGATTTGATCCTACATGCTCAAAAAAATTTAAAGAAAAAAGTTTAGATTCTACAAAAAAATTATTTATAAATATCGACATGTGATTTTCTGGTTATTATCATTTGTAAGAGTTTAATTAATGTATTTCATGCAGTATTGTTCTAAGTCAAGTGATATATTAGCAGAAGGACGTAAGAAAAATCTGAGGATAAGCGATGCGTACAAGCAATATTTGAAGTACTTAACGCCTGAAGAAACCAGAGTTTGCATGAATATTGTTACTTGGGATGATACAGTCATGACTCTTTACATGGAAAAAAACAATCCATTGGACGTTGGCAATGCTCGCACTATTTTTTCCAGAAAATTGGTTATCTGAATGAGTAATGTAACATGTTATAATAAAGTTTTTTTTTGTTTTGTTTGTTGTTAGCATTACTAATTTTATGTTTTTAATATTTAATAGTTCATCGATATCTATGTCTACGATTTGCATTTGAGACAAGAGCCAATGCCAAAAAAGTTATATCTCCCTTTGTCCTTTCAGGTAAAAAAATATATTTATGGGCTACCTAAAAATAACATTATTTTCAGTAGACGATTTGATGATATTACTAATTTTTTGTTTGTTGCAGACTTTGATTCAAGATTTTTCACCTGATAAGAAGGCGGGATCACAACATAATCTTTTCAAATTTCATACCCACTGGATAGATGACTTTATGCCTACTGATAATAGTAATGTTGAGCAGGTATATTTACAGCTTGTAGTTTATTTTTATGTAGTTGATAGTGATTTTGAACTTACATGATTTCACAGGTATATGTGCCTTTATATGATGCAAAAGGTCACTGGTTTTTATTAGTTGTTGATGTTGCTGAGAAACATAATTACGTTTTGGATTCTCTTGGTGCTACTAGAGCGCGTAAAAAGATTGCAAAAAATATAATAAGTCCTTAACTCATTTATGGAAACTAATATATGAATAATGTTCAACTATCGATATCTTAATATTTTTTTCACGGATTATATAGTTGACTAAAGCTCTAGTTTGGTTTGCGGGTCATATCTATTTGGTTGATTAGATGTCGCAGAATTTTCATTCAATTGCGTACAAGTACCGAAGCAGCCAAATTCGTAAGTAATATAAGTTTAAATATGTTATGTTTTTTTCTATAAATTTTTATTTTTTTAATAGATTAATTTATTTCATATTTGATTCATGGATGATTGTGACATGTATACATTAAAGTATATAGAAGCTGATAACAAAAGTGATTGGTTGAAGATTTTTTTCACGGTAAAGTATACCATGTAGTTCTGTTTTGAAAAAGTGTGTTGACTAACGTTATATTTCTATTGTGTAGACAGAAGAAATGGGAGTTGAATGATTGAGAATTTTGACCAAACTTGTTTGTAGCAATCACAGTGAAGTTGATCTTTTTAAATTGCCCACAAAAGATGAAGTAGCCAAGGATTAAGAAATTTTGAATTGTAGTGAAACATTTTTTGGGTCATTTCATTTTCCTTTTTGACTAATTTGAACACTTTATATTTTATGTTTTTTATTATTTCGATTCATGTTAGTACTTTTTTGAAATAAAATTTCTCATTTATACAACAATTACGTTATTTTTACCTTTTACGTTACATACATAAAAATTTAGAAATTTATATAATCCATAGAATAACTCATAAACTCCATAACATATTTGATAACAAAAAGAATGATCCAAGTGAATAACAAGTGAATACTCCAACATAATTCATAAAAGAATAACAAGTGAATACTCCAACATAATTCATAAAAGAATAACAAGTGAATACTCCAACATAAGTTCTAGCATAATATAGAATTTTCCAATTCATAATCCATAACCCATACATAAAATAATAACAAGTGAATACTCCAACTTAAAAAGTTCCAATAGTTCCAACATAATCCATAAAAAAGTAACCATCATAAAAGATTAGCAAGCATAATCCATAAAAAATTCTATCATAATCCAAAAAAAATTCTATCATAATGCATAAAAAGTATAATCTAAGTAACAAAAAACTAAGCCTTGGGTGCATCGTCGCCGTCATCGTCCCCATCGCCATTATCATGAAGGAGGCTAAATGAATACTCCAACAACTCTATACACTCCTCAACTACATCAAAACGACTCATAATGCAACCCTCCATCTGAGTGATCATCTCCGAAAGTGAGGCTAAAGAAACCTCTCCCTTAGGTGCTCGAGAAACTGCCTGATGACGAGCGGGTCGTAGTGGTTGATTTGGTCGTTGAGAATGAATCCACTCGCCATTGATGAGTTGAAAATCAGCCTTTCGAAGAGATGTAGCACCAATAGTATTTTTTAAAGGTAAAGAAATATTTATGGAACAATTGATGTTCTCCTTCTCAAAGATATGGCTAAGAACAATACTATAGTAAAAGGAGGTTACACGACAGGTTTAACGGTTGTTGACGATGTATATTAGGCCGTCAAAAATTATCTGGCCAATATTGATTCGCTAGCTAGTGCGGAAGCACTGAATCCACCAAGAATCGACATTCCTAATGGTGGGATACTTAACTCCTGATAGCCGAAACCACCGAGTGACGATGAGATGTAGATAGCGGTCATGGACATTCCTAATAGAGCCAGTGTCTGGAGCACCATCTATGTATACATCCTCATTCTCTAGACCGATGTTTTTAGACCTAGATGAGAATAAATGATTTCGATGTCTAGCAGAAAGAACTTCCCCATAAGGTAAGACTCTATGGAAATAACACTCTTACCGGTTTCATCAACAATACACTGAGCGTTGAAAAAAAATCCGGACTAAAGTGGGATAAATTTCAGGACTGGGTTGGAGCATTTGGATAAATTTCCATCACCTCATATACTTCATGTAAGGGATTTTTAAAAGTAGGGTTAGACATAAAGTTAAAATCTACAATACGCTCATCTACAAGATCAATTTTTTAAACAATTCAAATTTGCCCTTTGGTTTTGTATTTCGGGTTCATCAAAACATGAATCAAATGTGGTAGGTAAAATGGGTTGAGATTTAGGTTCAGGGTTGTTTCTAGGTTGACTCAAAGAAGATACATCCATGCGTTGACGTTTTGTACCAGGTTTAGACTTTGGTGCCATTTTAAACTAAAAACCCTGCAAAAATATTACGCATAATGTATATAAGCAAAAAAATAAAATTTGTGCAAATTAGTAATAGCATTTTACTACTACCATTTAACCAACTTAATTTTGTGCAAACTACCATTTTACTAAGCAATAAAATCTAACTTAACTCAACAAATTTTGTGCAAACTAGTAATAGCATTTTACTACTACCATTTAACCAACTTAAATACTTAAATAACCTACCATATCACCCTAACCTAACATTCAAAATTTTTGGGCCAAAATATATATCACCATTTTACTACCACCATTTTTGTGCCAAAATATAAATCATCATTATTTCATACGATGAATTTCATCAATAGTTGTTTTACCACCACCATTTTACTAACAAATAATACCAATGTGGATGGAAACACACAAATATAATATAAAAATTTCATAACAAATAATAAAAACCTAAAACCCTAAGGAACCCTAACATTTAAAATGAAGAAAATAAAGGTTAGATTTTTGAAATACCTTCAATAATTCTTGAAATAGATGAAATAAATGTGTTGGGTATTCCCAATCCTTCCCAAATTTGCAATACATTAGTGAAATGGCCAGATTTTAGAGAGGGGAGTCGGTTTTAGGTTTTAGGATTAAGGGAAAATTGAGTGGGGCTATATATAGGGGCAGTACCGCACGCACCGATACGGTCATTTAACTGTATCGGTACGGTAGTACCGATACGCAATTTAGGCGTACAGATATGGTATTTGCATTTAAATTTTTTAGTGAGCATAAATTGTACCGATACAGATTGAGTATCGGTACGAGAAATGGTTACTGGAATTTGGAAATCCAATACAATATTGGTACGCCTAAATAGCGTATCTGTAACCCCCTCATCTCGGTCTGGGCGACAGACCAGTCCTAGTGGGTCACACGGGGATAACCGAGGTGAAACCCGTTAAGGCTCCACTTCGGTTAACAACCCGAGAAAACTTTTCTTTAATTATCTTGTCTAGATGGATTAAATTAGACCTATGGGTGAAGCGACAACGAAAAACAAGACTAAACCATACAAACGGCGCGTAATTTGATTTAAATTTACCGTGTATTCAAGTTAGGTTGATTCCTTGCACACGTGACCCAAACACACATAAACGATCACGAACAAGGCTCACAAGAAAGCTAACATCAAACAGGGCCTAATGCCCAACACTTGAGAACCTTTAGAGATGTCAAAAGCCCACATTTTAGGCCTGTGTTTCGAAACAGGCTTGCCCGTTTTGATACACGGGCCCCAGTTTAAAAAGCCAGACCATCCGTTCGGATACGCTCCACCCCGTTTCGGAACAGGGGTCCATTTCGCCTAGGCGTTCCGAAACACATTCCGAAATAGGCCCTCACAGTAGCAAAAACGTTTCGATACTCGTATCGGAACAGGGGTTCACAGTAGCCAAACTGTATCGGAACACGTTTCGATACGGGTGTCCATGGAACCACACCCGTTCCGAAACAGCCTTACTCGTTCTGAAACGCCTACAGTCTGTGTGTTTCCAAAACCAGTTTTATGCATCTCCAGCAGCTCCCAACATGCCTCAAACATTAAGAAACATGATATAACATGCATTTACATACTCTAGAGGCATTCACCCTACTTCAAACATGTTCATCACACAACATACATGAAAATGCCATACAATTTAAGGGATCAAGCATTCACCAAAAGAGACATACATTGCATATCAAGGTTTTCATGCTTTAGAACAAACCATACACATAAGCACAAAGATAAGGGCACAAGGCCAACATACATGGCATAAACAAGCCACAACCAAAACATCAACATACTAAAGGAGTCCTAACAAGCTCCTTAACACAAAGCAACAACACAAATCCCATTGCTTATCTATTACATCCATTAACTTAAAAGTTCATACTTGAATGTAGCAAATAGCACACTTGGAGGCCCTTCTCCTCGCACAAGCAACCCACGAACTAAGGATTTGCATTGTCGAACAAAAGAGAGCGTAGGCGTAAAGCTTAGTGAGGGTAAGCTCATAAAACAAACCTCAACAATGCAGGGTCCAAGCACGAGCAACAAAACCAAGGATGAATGCATGCTTCCTTACTTTCGAAGCCACAAGAATCAAATATATGAAATGCATGAACATAACACCAATTATCATGCCATGATCAACATGTCCACAATTCAACCATATGGAAACACATTTAACAAACCATATTGGCACCTAGCTCTATGACCCGAATATGCGGATAACAATCGTTTGAACTCACATCCAACACTCAACCATTACATTACCTTACGGTTGGATTACACTCATCATCGTTTCACGCAGAGGGGATTTCACTCGTCCTCACGTCCCGTCGATGGGATTCCACTCATCACCAACTAAAATATAAATGAAGGTTTCCGGGCGTACCCATACTCCATCTTGATGACTACCATCACCAAGACCACACGCGCATTTTGACACTCGTGTGCACACTAACATCCTAATGATCGATCATTTGTACCCAAGCATACTAGTGCCAATACTAACTCATTTCATAGCTCAACCTCACAACATTCTTACCAATTTTTGTGCTTAGAACGTACTCACCATGATCCACCATCATACACAAACCACATTCCAACAATTATGCATGTCACAATGCATAAAACATCATGCCTTAACACACATGTATAACACAATATACTTAACAACATCAATCACAATAAAATAGAACAAGAGGTATAATCACACAATATCCACAAGTTCAACCAACATTTTTTAAACTAAAGCTTGGGATTGGACTACCAATCTAATCCCAACTCTAGATGGGTTTACCAAGCCCGACCTAGGTCCACATGCTCGAACCAAACATTTTGAAAACCAATTAAAAACCAAAGAACCACTCACCGACTACTCCAAGCTCAACAACTCTAGCCAATCAATCTTCCAAGCTTCCTAGATTAGTTCCCGATGTCTCGCCAACACAAAACCTTGGTTCTAAGCAATCCAACACAAGCAAAAACATCAACAATCAGTCATCAATCACTGAAGCAAACCCGAAACACATTTTTAAGCAATTAGCCAACTAAGAACACACCCCAAACTAGCATTTTCGAGCAGCCCAAACACGCGGAGATTAACCATTGTTTCCAACACTTTTAACATACTCATAAGCTTCCAAATTAACCCTTAAACATCACAAAATCATCAGCCATCAATTTCCAACACTAAACAGCCCCAAAACTTGTCATTTGAACCACCTAAAACCTCCATAAAACCCATATCCGAAAATCATTATAAAATCATGTAAAAATTAGATATGTTGGACCTTTTGGATAGTAAATACCTCATTTAATAACAACAAATCAAAAGCTTAACTAAAAGCTATCAAAGTTATCATTTTTATTTCAAAACCCAAAAACTTCAAAATGTAATATAATGGGTTTTATTGAAAACTAATGGTATAGAAATGAAGAGGAAGATAAGGACAACTCAGAAACATGATTACCTTTCAAAAATCCTCAAGAATGAAGCAAGGAGGAAATGGAATAGTAGATAGCAAAGGGGAGGGGAAGTTGTCGTTGGTTTTGAAAGTGGGTGGGGAAGAAGATGATGAAAAATGTATTTTTATTTGTTTTGTTTTATTTTAAAAGTCAAAGGTCCTTTTTACCCTTAATGAAAATGGGTTATTACAATAGTGTAAAATCCATGGCTATTTGGGTTTAATTTAAAATAAGCTCAACATAAATTTATTTGTTTTGAAATATAAAGCCCAATATTATATTTTAATAATTTAATTTCACCCGACCCCCAAACCCGAGTGTTACAGTATCGGTACAGTCGTACCAATACAGTTAAGTAACCGTACCGGTACAACATTGAAAACAATGAAGGTTTAAAAAACTGAAAAAATGTATAAACTTTGAATGTATAAAAATAAACTGAATAAGAATGTATAAAAATAAACATTGAATGTATAAAAATAAACCAAACCGAATAAGAATGTATAATATACTTCATAATAACAACTTTAAAATTTTTTAAAAAAATCAAAACTTAATCATCCTAAATCGCCCAATGGACCGAGAAAACAATGAAAGTTTCAACCCTCATACATCATGCAGTAGTTGCTTCCCATCTTGTCTCATATGCTATCAAGGCATGCACATGCATTGTCATGTTTATCTTTACAAAGATTATTCGTAAAAATTACCAAGCGCACTAAAACAATCGTATTTATATTTCAATGAATAAATGACTTACAAGAACAAACACTCTAATTTTTGGAGGAGACCGTGCACTACCAAGCATTATTTGGTTGCTAATCCAAAATGGTTGGATATTTTTCCATAATTTTCAATTCACGAGTATAAGCAGGCTGCACAAAACATATTATATTATTAATATACATAACAAGAAAGCATAATTATTTGAATAATTCATATTTAATTACCTTCGAGATGTCGTTTTGTTTGTATGTGTTAGGCATGTATCCAGCTAATTTAAAATTCTGAACTTCATCAATATAGCTCGTATCCTGATCTGAAGGCTTCTTCGGAGAAGGTTTAGATGTTTTATACGAGTCCAACGTGACATCCTCATCATATGTAACACGTTTTGCGTTGGACGATGAATCTTGGCGCTTCGTTCTCTTGGGTTTTCCTCTTCCAGTTTCAAGAACTATAGGATCGTCAATTCCAAGAGTCTCTTTACCTTTACTGCTTCTCTTACTAGATCGCACTTTAACCGTTTTCAATTTCATACTCATTTTTGCAAATTGATCTTTAACTTAATTGAAAGTCTTCAATGTCTGTGATGCACAGTGACATATGGTCATGCAATAAGAGGCTAGAGTGGAATATCTGGCTTGAATTATTTCTGGATTATTATCTTCGAAATCTGCATTCTTATTTTTCAAGTCCAACATCTTTCTTCGCATAGATAGTCCATCGTTTCATTATGCACCCTTCTGGTATTTCCTTAGCCTTTTCATATTTCAACACGGCGAACATATGGCGGCATGAAAATTTAACAGACTCCAACTTCATACAGCAACAGTACATGGTATTATGTGTCATATTTCCAAGTACAAGATACCGCTTCTCCTTTTCAACATGCTCTAGCCAATAACACATGCACTCATCTCGAAATTCGCTTTTTTGACCAAATAATAACTCTTATACGACATTTCTTTGCACAATGTAGCAAAAGAATTTCGCGTATATACCTTGACTACATTGCGCTTGAGAGTTTCCAACACACCGTCACAATACGGTTCTTCATCCATTGATTTGTAATCTTGATGAGACTCCTCCCATCTTAGAGATTGTAGCTGTTTAGGTAGTTCTCAACGAATCGGTACAACATCACCTTTTTGTCCAACCAAGTTTTTAGTGTTCTATTCATTGATTCACATCGTTGAATAGTCCTCATTGTTGCACACAAAAAATATTTATTAATTACGTTAGATACAGTAAATAATATATTAAATTAAAGTGTATATAATGTTACTTGCATAAAAGTATCCTTGCAAATATGTTTCTGCCCATTTCTCTTTATCTTCATATAATTTCTCTACCCATTTTTTCCCTTGAACGTTGTGCTTTTCCACTAGTTCTTTCCAGGCACTTTCAAAATCAGATGGCGTCCTACACATGTCAGCGCATCTCATAAAGCCATCAATGAAATCATGTTCCATATGAGAAAGCGCGTTCCTCATGATATGCCAAAAACACAATTTATGTTTTGCCCCAGGTAGTACTCAGGAAATGGCATTTGCCATAGCCTTATCTCTATCAGTAATAACAGTAAGCAGTTTGTACTCATCTCCCGCTTCGATCAATTGTTCTAATACCCACACATATGTATCCTCTTTCTCGTTCACAATCAATGCACATCCAAATGACATTGTGTTTCGATGATGATTGACACCAACCAAAACAACGAACAGCTTGTTGTATGCGTTACACTTGTAAGTTGTATCAAATACAAGTACATGACCAAATTATTTATAGTCGGCGTGTGATACACCATCGGACAAGAACAACTTCTCCAAGTGTCTGGATTCATCCCTCGTGTGCCTAACAAAAAAGAAAGGATCAGATTCTCGCTTCTCATATAAATATGCCATCACTATTTTACCATCGCCATCTTGGACTTCTTCTCGTCTAATTCTATCCAGATAGTTGTACAAGTCCTTGGGTAGAAAACCAACATTCTGAATTGAACCAACTTCATTCACGAAATTTCGCATTATCCTACTTGGAGTAATTCCAAAGTGGTGCATGCTCTTTATCTTCAGCTCATCTAACTAACTGATTTTTCGGAATGACCTAAAATAAAAAAATCATTAAATATATATAATCAGTTAGAATTTAGTATCTATCAATTGAATTATTAATAAAAATTACATACCTGATATATGCAACATGTGTTGCGTGAACCATATCATGATTATGTTCTTCCTGAAATTTCACAACTTTCCAATAATGATGGCGTTCGTCCAATTTAAATCTAATAAATGCTCCACAACCAACTCTAATGTCCGGTCTTTGTAGACGTTTTCTGTAACACCCGGTTTTGGGGGTCGGGTGAATTAAATAATTAAAATAATGTTCCGGGTTTTATTTTCAAAATAAATTGTGTTGGACATATTTTAATTTGAACCCAATAGCCATGGATTTCCTTCTATTGTAAATACCTCATCTCATTAAGGGTAAAAAGGTCTTTGGCTTTTAAAAATAAAACAAAATGATAAAAGTGCCTTTTCATCATCTTCTTCCCCCTTCTCTTCAAAATTTCCATGACAAGTTCTTCCTCCTCCTCAAGGTTACTATTCCATCACCATTCTCACTCATCTTTGAATATTTTTGAAAGGTAAACACGTTTTTGACTTGTCCTCGCTTTCCTCTACATGTCTATACCTTTAGTTTTCATTAAAACCCATGGTTTTGCATTTTGAAGTTTTTGGGTTTTGAATTAAAAATGTTAACTTTGTTAGCTTTTAGTTGAGATTTTGATTTTTTTTGTTAAATAAGTTGTTTACTATCCAAAAGGTCCAACATATGTGATTTTTACAAGGTTTTATAATGATTTACGGAATTGGGTTTTAGGGAGTTCAAAGGTTGAGTGTTGGGGTTGTTTAGTGTTGGAAATTGTTGGTTGATGATTGTATGATAGTTAAGGGTTGTTTTGGAAGCTATTATGTGTGTTAAAAGTGTTGGAATCAATGTGTTTTGGCTGTGCAAGTGGGCTACTCGAAAATGGTGTTTTGGGAGTGTTCTTGGCTAGTTTAATTGCTTGAATGGTAATCCGGGTTTGTTCCAGTGTTTGATGTTGGATGTGGTTGCTCTTGTTTGTGTTTGAATGACTAGAACCAATACTTCGTATTGGGGAATCATCGGGAACCAATCCGGGAAGTTCGGAAGTTTGATTTGGTTTGGTAGATTGATCGGTTAGAGTTGTTGAGCTTGGAGTAGTCGGTGAGTGGTTCTACATTTTTAAATTGGTTTTCAAATGTTGGTTCAAGCATGTGGACCTAGGTTGGGCTTGGTAAACCCACCTAGAGTTGGGATTAGATTGGTAGTCTAATCACAAGCTTAGTTTAGAAGACTTTGGTTGAACTTCTAAATGCTTGTTATGCCTCTTGTTTCATATTCATTGTGATTGATGTTGACATGTATATTGTGATATACATGTGTATTGAGGCATGATGTTTGATGTATTGTGATATGCATGTGGTTGTGGAATGTGGTTTGTGCTTTATGGTAAATCATGGTGAGTACGTGCTAAGCACGGAAATTGGTAAGAAAGTTGTGAGGTTGATCAATGAAATGTGTTAGTATTGACACTAATATGCTTGGGTACAAATGATCGATCATTAGGATGTTTAGTGTGCACACGAGAGTCGAAATGCGCGCGTGGTCTTGGTGATGGTAGTCATCAAGATGGAATACGGGTACACCAGGAAATCTTCATTTATAATTTAGGTGGTGATGAGTGGAATCCCATCGACGAGGCGTGAGGATGAGTGGAATCCCCTCCGCGTGAAACGGTGATGAGTGTAATCCCATCGTAAGGTAATGGTTGAGTTGTCGGATGTGAGTTCCAACGGTTGTTATCCGTGTATTCGGGTCATAGCTAGGTGCCAATACATTGATATATGTGTTTCCATATGGTTGTGTTTATGGACTTGTTGAGCATGCCATGATAATGATATTATGTTCATGCATCATATATATTTGGCTCTCGAGGTTTCGAAGGTAAGAACTCATGCATTCTTCCTTGGTTGTGGTGTTCGTGCTTGGACCCTGTATTGTCGAGGTTTGTTTTATGAGCTTACCCTTACTAAGCTTTATGCTTACACTCTCTTTTGTTCGACAATGTAAATCCGTAGTTCGTGGATTGCTTGTGTAAGGAGAGGGCCTCCAAGTGTGCTATTTGTGCTTTGCTATCTTCAAGTATGGACTTTTAAGTTAAGATGTAATAGACAAGCAATGGGATTTGATTATTTTGGATATGTGTTGTTGTTTTGTGTTAGGAGCATGTCTAAACTCCTTTGATATGTGGATGTTTTGTTTACGGCTTGCCTATGCCTAGTACGTTGGCCTTGTGCCCCTATCATGAATGCTTATGTGTTTTGTTTCTAAGGCATGAAACCTTTTAATTGCAATGTATGTCTCTTTATGGTAAATGTATGATTCCTTTGATCGTATGCTCCTTGTTCGTTTTGAATGACTCGTGTGTTGTTCCATGGATGTTGGATGTTGTATGTATGTTTGTGTGTGGCTAGGTGAGTCTTATCTTGCATCTAGAGTGGAGTCTTGTCGCGTTTTGCTGCAAATTTGAGTTTTGCAGTGCAGGGCGTATCGGTACACCCAAGGGTCGTATCGATACGATCCTACACTTTGGGACTCAAGTTTGGCCTAGCGTACCGGTACACGGGGGTGTATCAATACGTCAAAACCTCTCTGGAAATCTGAGATATTGATGAGATTTTGGCGTATCGGTGCGGGTCTAGGGTGTATCGGTACGGTCTTGTATCGTTGACCGTAAGAAGTTGACCAAGTGAGGGCGTATCGGTACAGTCAACCAGTGTACCGATACGGTCTCCCTGGGTTGACCTTGGGCTGTTGACCTAGTCAAGGCGTATGATACCCTCTTCTAGTGTATCGATACGGCCTGCTGTGAAAGTTAAAATGGGCTGTTTTAAATTGTATGTTCGTTGTTTCCCCTCGCTTGTTGCTTCCGCTGTCGTTGTTTCACATAGGATGTATTAACCCATCTAGACAAGATAATAATAAATGAAAAGTTTTTCCTAGGGTCGTTAACAGAAGTGGAGCCTTAACGGGTTCCGCCTCGGTTTTCCCCGCGTGTGACCCGCTCGGACCGGTCAAGCGTCTGGACGGGACGAGGGGGTTACACTTTCTGTTTGGCAAGTTATACCACTTTTCGTCTCTATGGCCCCTCCTTACGGCACACTATTTTCTTTGCAATTATTTGATTTGCAACTCTACTTTTCACTGTCTGGTCGACTCGAACTCCGAACCCTTTCACTTTAGCATAGGTATGGTAAAATTCAACGCAGTCGTCTAAAGTTTTCCACTTTAGCGTACTCATATCATTCTCATCAAAATCCTTTAATCCTTTATCAATCTTATCACATATGCTTTCGTCGATGAAATAGTCAAGGGTCTTCTCATCATCTATTTGTTTTGCATCGTCAACATCAGGATGAGGTTCTTCTTCTTCAGAATTAACTCCACGTTTTCTACCCTTGATATAGGGCTCGAACTCCGTAGCTTCAATTTTTTCTAGATCTTCAATATCTTCGATGTCTACGATATCAACCATCTCGAAAAAAAACCCTACAATTTAATACAAGTAAATGAAAGAAAATTTTAATCTAATGAAACTTAATAAAAAGGTAAAAATAAAACCTCAAGAAGCATGCATCGTACAAAAATTCCAGGCGTACCGTACTGGTACGCTTACAAAACAAAAAAATCCAGTGACCAAAAACTGTACCGATACGCCTGGCGTACCAATACAGTTAGCCCCCGCGTACCGGTACGGTATTCTTACAATACCGGTACGCGCCGTGAACTGCACTTTTTGAGGGTTCGAATCGGTCGTTATTTTTACGAATCAATCAAAAAAATTGGATTGCTGCAAATGATTTTGGGATTTGGGGATAAATTGGATGGAAATTAAGTGAAAAATACTTAAACCGAATCAAATTTTAGATAATTGGGGTTTCAAATTAGGGATAAATTACCTAATTGCAACGAAGGATTAGGACTAGCAGCGGTTGTTGACGACGGTGACGGTGGCTGTCGGCGGTGACAGTAAAAGTTTTCGGCGACGGCAGCGGTTGACGGTGGGTGAGGTGGCAATTGGGTTAATTTCAAAGCAAAAAAAACCTAGAATTTTTTAATTTGGGATAATTTATATTAATTTAAAATAAATTTAAAACTAAAATTTTTTTTAATTAAATTACAATTTTAATTTTTTAAAAAAATATAATTACGCATAAAGTACTTTAAATTTAAAATTTTTATAAATTAACCTATCAATGTTCATCTGTACTCGTCAATGGTGGTGCTCGCCGTTGCTTGTTGAGATAAGAAGAACTATCCAATAATTTTTTCCCTTAAAATAATAGTATTTTTTCACCAAAACTAATCGACGGGTTCACATTGAATGTATCTTTTAATAATGAGTAGATATGATTAACATCAACATAGTTCGATTGTGATTGACATTAATCAATAACTCTTTAAAGTTTAAGCCTCCGTTACTTTATTAAGCATTTCGCCTTCGTGGCAGTTATCAAACCATATCCTTCCAATTCCCTTTCTCATATAAATATATGTTACCGTCAAACAAGTTGGAGATAGTGTTGACTACCAAACCCATACTATTTTTTTAGTTTAATCATGGTATCTAATTCACCGATCGTTTAATTCGGATTGAATTTTACATAGACTTAATATTGAAGCGACCTTCTCAAACTAGTTTTTTCTATTTACAACGTTAGATTTGAACTCGTGACCTTGCTTAAGAGACTTAACGCCTTATCGTGTTAGACCAATCGGTTTTGGGTTCAAACCTTGTACAAACTTCACTTTTTTTGTTCAAATTGTACAAACTTCATTTGAACGCTTGGTTTACACTTGTTCTCATTTGTTTTATATTAGTAAGATAAAAGGAGACGTTGCAATCTATGTGATATCACCATGTTTAACTTGAGTGTATATAATATGGGAAAGCATGGCTATCCTCAGTTAATGGATAGTTTAAACACCAAACACATGTCATTTGTGTAACGACAAGCAAATCGAGGACAAATGAAGTCTATGTAATGATTTGCTTTCACGACCAATTACGACGTTGTTTGGGCTCTTGGTAAGAGGAACATCATCCGAATTGACTAAGCTTGGCTGAACTTGTAATATAGGTGAGATCTTATCTCCAAACTCGACTAACCATGCACCCATAACATTGCCCAAGCATGATTATTGTTATGAAGAATAATTGATACTTTCTAGGCTCATAACTATTACAAACCGAACAGTCGGACTAATAACCAAAATATATTTGAATAGGATGGAGAATGTTACATCTACTTACTGGGTCATCTACTCAGCTGAGATGACACATGACATTGCATTTTAGATGGATATAATTGAAGATATTTTTTTATTATCAAATAAATAATTTTCAAGATTATAAATGCAATGCAATTAATACATCTTTTAGTAATAAATAATTTTTAAGACTATAAATACAATATAATTAATATATCTTTTACCAATATATATTATAAAATTATTCAATTATAGAACAAATTACAACACAAAAATATTGATTATAAAATATTAGTATAATTTAAAATATGCTAAATATACAAATAAGTTCCTAAACCACATTTCTTCCTAATTTTAGGTACATAAATTATTTTTTTGATAAAATAAGTGTCTAATGTTTCGCTTTGTTAATTTTCAATCAGTTATCGTTTTAAGGTTGTGTTGTTAAAAAACGTATCACCCAATTAGATTTAGACATGTGATGTTTCTTTTTATTTTTTAAAAGATGAAGATAAAATAATTTTAAAAAATCTCGAAATTCCTAAAATCCTCCAAAAATAATCTCAAATCCTAACCTAAAATTTCCAAAATTATCGTCATTGTCTACGTCGATAGCCTCGTCAGATTCCATCGTTATCGCTATCGACCACCGCCGTTCATTTCTCTCAACCATCCATCACCGATAATCAACGAATGTGTGCCAATCAGATGTCGCTCAATTAAAACCTTTTCTGTTTGTTGTTCGACGTCCGATTGGCACGTCTTCTGTCAGTTACTCACAATGGGTGATTATGAGAAAATGGACGACGACGTCCAACGGAAATAATGATAGGGTCCGACAATGCTATTAATGGCAGTAACAACGACATTTTGGAGGTTTTGGGTTAGGAATTTGAGACTATTTGGGATATTTTTACAAATATATTTTATCTTATTTTTTTGGAAAAATGCCATATGTTATGTTTTAATTGGATAACGAATTTTTGAACGGCCGTTAACGGCTAAACACCTAAAATCAACGAAATGAAATTTTAAGCATATATTTTTACCAAAAAAATTTAGGCACCTAAAGTTAAAAGGTGTATAGTTTGGGCACTTATTTTTGTATTAAGCCTTTAAAATAATCATTTTAATATTTATTCCTCGAATATTTCGACTTAAAGAATTTAGGCACTAAAAATTATGATATCGATTAAAATCTCAGTGTTTAACAAATATTTTGACCTAAATTTTTTTAAAGACGAATAAAGTTTAAAATACTAAATTCATGATCCAAATATAAAATTTTAATTTACTACTTACATAATTTATCTGTAAAATATTAAGATGAATAGTAAAATTAATTCATCTTAACATATTGAAATTGAAATTTAACATTTATATTAAAACATTAAAATTATGTAAAGGTCAAGAGAGATAAATAGTGATTGAAAGTTAAATATGTTTGAATGACTCATTTAATGTCTTTTATGATTATTTCTGTAAGAATAATAAATACACAATTTATTAACTTTTATTCAAACCGCCACATCAGCTAGGTAAGTTACCCAGTAGGTATATTAAGTTTTCTCTGAATAGGATTACACATTATGAGGAGTCGCGAATTCAGAAATATCTTTAAGGGCGAGTACACATATATTAACAACCCAAAATTTTTAACATCATATTCAAACTCAGTTCATTTATTATTTAGTGTGTTCGAGCTGGACGCATTTATATATTTGTGAATTTAAGTGACTAGGTGTAAATAAGTGATCAATATATTTAAAATTTATGATTTTTTACTAATATTTACAAGGATGTATTTTATTGGATATTAACTTTAGTGAGACAATGCTTTAGCGCGCATATATATATACATAGATGTTATTTTAATATTTTATAAGAAAATGTTATTACTAAATAAATGAGTCATAAACGAGCTTATTAATGCTAATAAACGAGTTTGTTTGTGAACACAAACGAATGATCAAATTTTTGTTTGTGCTCATTCGTTTATTAAACGAATATAATTTTTTTGTTCATAGTCGTTTACTTAATTTATTAAACGAACATAAACAAACGGTTCACGAACAGTTCATTGAACGTTATGTTTATTAACAACATTTTTAAAGAATTATTTATGGGCTCATAAGAAGTAATAAGTTACTACTTATGGACATCTTTAGTCCGCCTTTGATTATAATTTCTATGTGGGTGAGTACAAATAAAATTTTAGGGTGGACACAATCAGTAAAATGAATAACTGATAGAAGAAAATTCAAATTTCAATGTGGACACTTAACTATTTGAGTATATGGTGAACTCACCAATGACGATAAGTTTAAACCAGAATAAAATCTAGAGACAATTCACATTAGATCTACTCAGATCGAGAGTCGAATCTGAATACTCAATGACCTAGAACATCAGGTTTTGCTAACTATGTCAAGATCTCATTCACACAAATATCTTATCCACTTATCCTTATATCCTAAAAGAATGAATAATAATAATAATAAAAGAGAAGCTCTATAGCAAGAAGAATAACATGCATGCTTTTCTTCCTATTCTTTTACCTAGGTTTTTTTTTTCTTACATAATAATCAATGCAAAGGCCTCACTTTGTCATAAATAAATGTGTGTATCGTGAAGCATGCGAGGGGAGTGCTCCCATATTTGACAAACTTGATATCGATATTTTTCATACACAAATGACTTGACAAAAAGCTTATAATGAACTCTAAATCGGACCCTACGAGATATCAAAATCTTGAATATTGTTTTGGACCCACATTTAAATGATCTAATTTCAACACATAATTTGGTCATTAAGAAGCAATCATTCCAGTCAAAGATATGACTCCACCATTTTTTTTATAGAAAAAAGCAGTCTATATGAATCTCTTTTTTCTCTTAGATTGCACTTTACAAATTTCTACACTTGGATCTTTATAGTTATCGGTTGTTGTCACCATCATACATGCATACACTCATATATTATGCTTTCACATAAGAAAAGGTGTTTAGTTGTTGGAAAATGTTAAATAATGCATTTATTTTTTTTAGAATAATCAATGATATGATGTAAACTATCGTTCAAGATGGAACTTGGATTAAATATTAAGAGAGACTAAAATGTTTTACGTACATTAAAAGAATAAAGATCCATACCAACAACCAATTGGTCTGACGAGATGAGACATTAGATTCCTTAAGCTATATTAAGGGTTTGAGTTCTAGCGTTGTTGATGGAGAAAATTGGGTTGGGAGGGTCGCCCCATAACGACCTCTACAGTATCCGATTTGGATTAGTCAGTAAATGAGTTGAATACCGGAAGTTACAGAAAAAAAATAAAGAACTAATAAATATTTAAATCTAAAAATTAAAAAACATTTAACTAATATTTAAAGTAAAAATGACTTAAAATATTACTGTACCAGAACAAATTGAGGGGCACGAACTCCCCAATCCCCGAGCGGCTATATCTCTTATGAACTTGGTTAATATATATGTATATATAGAAAAAAATAAAGGCATAATGTTAAAAAAATACAATAACGTTCAAAAGAGTAGTCACTTTGGCCCATATTTTTTTAAGTAATTTAGTCTTTTATATTTCATTTTGGGTCAAAATAGTCTGTCCGTGAATGAAAACTGTTAGTCAACTGACGATAAAAAACTTGAAATGACTTGACAAAATCACACGTAAGAAAAAAAAAATTATATTTTATACCATTTTTTAAATCGTTTAGTAAAACTGGAATGAAAAAGGTTTAATTAATTATATTATTTGTGTATAAGTTTTAGGTTAAGTTGGTGCATTTCCTATGACTAGTAATTATATTTTAATGACATGTCATAGAAACATTAATTCGGAGTTACGAAAAAAAAACAGAAGCTAACGTTACTTTAAAAGTTTTAGTGACCACTACTGTAATTTACCCATATATCACATGAAAAAATGAAATATATTAAAATCAATTAAAGAAACCATAATTTTAATTTTAAGGGTAAACTACAGAGATATCATTTAACCATAGGGTTGGTGTCAATATGACTATTATACTTTTAATTTTGGTAAATTTATCACGTAACTATTTAAGTGGTTCCACTCAGGCCACCAACCGTTAAAAAATAAAGGAGAGGCTGATGTGGCGGTTAAATAAACTGATATAATTACACAATTAGTCCCCGTTATTTATATAATCTATAAATTTGGTCTTAATTTTAATTTAATAAAATAAATTAATTATTCAATTGAAGGTGACATGTATTATCACTTTATTAAAAACCTTTGCTATTTTTATTTAATATGTTAAATTTATTTTCCTCCTCCAATCAGGTGATTACATGTGTCACCTGATTTAAGAAAAGAAAAATAAAAGCAAGGAAACTGGCCCTGCAATGATTCAAAGGTTGAACCCTTTGGCACAAGTGCAAGTCGTTTGCCACTAGGCCAAACAAGATTTTATGTAATTATACCAGTTTATTTAACAAACACGTCAGACAGTTTCTCTGTTATTTTTTAACGGTTGGTGGCCGGATTGAAATCACTTAAATAATTACGTGGTAAATTTACTAAAATTAAAAGTATAATAGTCAAATTGACACCTATTCCATAGTTTAGTGATCATTTATGTAGTTTACCCTAATTTTAAGTATTATTTTTATGTAAAGCTTGTCTTTTTCATCTAGGAGATTTGAAGGGCTCTAATCAAATATGAGATAGGGGTTCGGCTGAAATGATTGAAGCAAAAGAGGGAAAAACATAGTACACATTGTATATTAATTAGGGATAAAGTAACATTTTTGTCTTTCAATTTGATATTTTTTCAGCTTAGTCCTTTAATTTTTTTCTGTTCATATTAGTGTTGAAATTTGATATTTTCTCAAGAACTTAAATTTTACCACATCGTATTCATCACCCACAAAATATATGATTCAAAGACTAATAAAAATAACAAAAATATCCGAGGACCGTGTTCAATGGCAGAACAAAGAAAGGACCTGTGGGGTTAATCCCCAAAATTTGAGAAATTAGAAATTAGTCCCTTAAAAATTTAAAAATTTTAATTTAACCCCTACAAAAATTTAGAAATTCATATTAAGTTTCAAAATTTTCAAACATATTTAATTAAATATCTCCCATAATTTTTAAAAGTTCTCATTAAGCCTCTCAAAATTTCAAAAATTTCAGTTAAGCCCCTTCAAATTTTCAAAAATATAAATTGAACCCCTCAAACTATTTTACCAAGGATCGTATTGAGAGAAATTATCGAATTTATGAACTAAATGTAATTTTAATTGAACTTAAAATCGAAAGATGAAAATCAAGAGCACGTGTTTGTGGGGTGAAATTCGTAAAACCATCTTAATTTAAAAGAGGGGCGATCTCATCTCATGTCAAGCTAATGATGAGGGCGGTCGTTATTTTCAACTTTCTCTCAAACGTCCCTTTTGCAAGCCATTTTTGAACGAAATCAATCATTTCCTTTGATATTTCCGTTGTTTCTTTTCCCTTCTCTTTTTTGGGAGACATATTCAAACTAGGAATGCAACTCAAACAAGTGATTATTATACCGATTAGGATTATGAATGATGTGAAAGAAAAACATAAATATGAAAGCGATTCTGAATGAAAGATGATGTTCATATTCTTTTAATTTTGTCTGTAAATTGTGTGTAATATTATCAAAGAGTATAATAAAATATAAATATATTTTACCTTATAACCACTTTAAACTATTGAAAAATAAAATAAATACTAAGTATATTAAAATTCTCATAATGAGAATTATTGATCTGTCAAAATTTATATAATTCTAGAATAATTTAAACAAATAAGTATTAGATTTTTTAGAATTTCAAAAAATATATCGATTTTATTGTCATTACAATGATTTAATTGATTCATGAATCGATAAATGAGACACTTATCATATTCTAATTTTACTTGTAAATCTTATACTTTCCATCGCAGATTATCTGACAATACTTTATATATATATATATATATATATATATATATATATATTATCTTAAATTGTTATGATTGAAATAGTCGTTTACTAGTGTTGGTCCACTAAATTGTCATAATATGTTTTATTATCATGGTACATAATTCAAAAATCGATTCATGATATCAATATCGCAAGTTTATTATAAGACAATTTTCTAACTTAATATGTCTTATATACAATGTCAAGATTTCAATTGATAATGACTTTATTTAAGGGATAAAATATTTCGTGTCGTTAGACCAACTTATACTTAGTAAAATAGGACCGATATTAAAACAAAACCGGTACGCTATTGATATATCATTTCATTTTATCTTAAAAGTAATACACACATAAAATATACATAGTTGAAATCGTTAAGATAGTGATTGCTCCTTATCTATTACCAACTTCACATTATTGATTGAGTTTCATGTTACAGACAGACCATACTTTTAACTCTGTTGAGAAATTATCAATTCACGCCAAATTAAATATGAAAAATAATTATAAGATTAAATGTTTTAGTAAGACTTAATCAAAATTATTACAGTATAAAATCAAGGAATACACGATTTGGCATAGTTAATTAAAATGCAGAAATAACAAGACAAAAATAACAAAGTCAACTTATAGAATTCGATTTGGTATGGAAAAGACTATAAAGCTGGGTTTGGTTGTGATCACAAAGTCTATGGAAGTCATCCTGTAATATATATATATATATATATGACTCAAAAAATAATATAAATTTTGATTTAAAATTTTTAGCAATGGTTATATCGTCGTTGGTCATTGTTTAATTACTATGATTGATCAACATATTACACTTATTTAATTACATGCAATTATACTTCATTTAATTTTAGATTTGTATTTAATTTTTACTTATATATAAATTATTTTTAGAAATAATACTAATTAAGTCACTAACATTACAAACATTGATTATTTATCAAATAACAAATCCATGAACTTGTTAGACACGTATTTAAAAGTATATTTTTTAATAGTCTAAAAGTGATTATAAGGTAGTATCTGTCCATACATATTTTTACCATTTGACAATACACACACCTTGTAGACAAAAAGATTTGAACTTGGGTCTCATAGTATAAACATCATCCGCTTTTCTATTGAGACCAATTATTGGGTTCTATTTAAAACTTAAAATGAATTTGAATCTCTAATATAAATTTGGGTAAACTGCACCACATACCACTCAACTATGGCTCTTGAGTCAAAAATGCCACTGAACTTTAAAATCATTCAAAACTATCACTGAACTTTAATATGTGAGTCGAAAATGCCACTCCAACGTTAACCGTCAACTCAAACGTTAAGTCAAAACGACATCGTTTTGGTGCGGCTATTTTGAAGCCTAATTTAGCCTAAAACGACGTCGTTTTGCCGGAGAAAAAAAATATTAGAACTATGCACTTGAGAGGTTTTGAGCCCATGACCTTTAGGAGAAAGAGCTTAGCCTTAAGCACTAAACCAACATAACATTATATAATATTTTACCACAAATATTATATATCTCAAACTACTTCGGATTAATTCAAATTATTTAATGAAATAAATAATATTATAAATAATATTAAAATATATTATTTGTATATATAAAATATATAAAAATAAAATTATTGTATTGTTTTTTATTTTGCATATAATTTTTCTAATATAAATATATTATTTAAAAAACTCAAAATATTCATAAAAATATTATAGTTATATTATAAATATTATATAAAAATTTCTAAACTCTAAATCCTAAAACTTAAACTACAAAGCACAAACCTCAAACTCTAAATTTTATGATATGAGGTTTGGGGTTTATAGTTTTTTATATTATTTATAATATAAATATATTGTTTTATGAATATATTTTAAAAAAATAATATTTTTTATTGATATATAAAAATAATATATTTTATATTATTTATAAAATAATTTTTTATAAAATAATTTGGTTGAACCAAATAGATAAGTTTATATAATTTAAATAAAAATATTTTGTTTTTATATTATTTTTAATATAAATATATTATTTTAAAAAATATAAAAATTCAAATATAAAAAACCCTTACCCCTTAAATCCTAAATTCTAAAGTTTAGAATTTAAGTTCGAGGGTTGGAGTTTGTGGGTTAATAATTTGGGATTTAATGTTTTTATATATTATTATTAATATAAATATATTATTTTTATAAATATTTTGGGGTTTTAAATAATATATTTACTTTATTAATAATATATAAAATAATATATTTATATATATGTGCAAATAATATATATTTATATTTTAATATTATTTATAACATTATTTATTTCATAAAATAATTTGAATTAATCTGAAATAGTTTGAGATATATAATATTTGTAGTAAAACATTACATAATGTTATGTTGGTTTTATAGTTAAAGCTAAGCTCTTTCTCTTAAATGTACTGAGTTCAAAATCCCGTTAAGCGCATGGTTCTAATAACTTTTCTTCCAGCAAAACGACGTCATTTTGGGTTAAATTAGGCTTTAAAACAGCCGCACTAAAACGACGTCGTTTTGACTTAATGGGAGAGTTAACGGAGGAGTGACATTTTCGACTCACATATTAAAGTTTAGTGATAGTTTTAAACGATTTTAAATTTCGGTGGTATTTTAGATTTAATAAATCTATATTTTTATACTTTTTGAGCTATATATTATATTTTTTTTGAATATAAGCTATATATTATATTGAATATTAACCATTTACCTATAACATATATTACGTGAAAAATAAAACGAATGAAGCGACTTAACCTTATATGACATTGAATATAACATATTTTGAGAGAAATTAGAGACAATTCAGTTCAACTCAATTTGAATCAAACATGAGGCTCCAGTAGAAAAGAGAATGATGCTTATCTCAAAAAATTTGAGTTCGAACACTTGTGTGTACAAGGTGTGTGTGCGTTGTTAAGCAGTTAATAAACAATCATTAACATGTATTCAAACCAATATATTAAAAATAGGGTGAACTACTTGGGTGACCACCCAATTATTGAGCATGGTCTGTTTTGACCACCTAACTATTTAATTAAACCTATTTTGACCACCAACCGTTAAAATCTAACGGAATAGTGACGTGGTTGTTGATAGAAATTTGTATAACTACACATTTGGTCCCTTAGTTACCTATTCTATCAATTTGATCATAACTTCAATTTAATTAAATAAATTAATCATTCAATTAGGTGCTGACACATGTCGTCAATTTCTTAGGATTAAATAGTGTGCGTTTGCCACTAAGCTAAATAACCATTTGTGATATAAAATACACAATATAATATATGCTTAAACTTTTCTTAAACCCTTAAATCATAAACCCCAAACCCTTAATTTCCTCCAGTTCTTCTGTTTAGCTTCATCAGCTGCATCTTTGAAATGCTCTATTTTCTTTCTCTTCTTAAATTTTTTTTAGGAGACAACATTCCCATTGAAATTACCCCAAACAAAGGATTATTATCATCTATTTCGAATAACCTGTTAAAAAACCCAGAAAAGAATTCAACCCAAAGCATTAGAACAAATGTAATCGCAAGTAAACCAAAAGAAAAGAAATGGGTTATGGGTAGTGGTTAAAATGAAAGGGGAGGACCTTGGGGAGTGTCCAACTCTAAAAAATACATGCTTAGTAGAGAAGTAAAGGTTGGGGGAAGTGGGTTTGGCACAAGAGTTGTGGGGAAGGAAAGCTGAGAATTGATGGATAGTGGCGGGTATCTAAAGATGTTTTGATAAAGGGCTTGAAATTTATGATTAATTTATTTAATTAAATAAAAATTAAGATCAAATTAATAGAATAAGTAATTAATATGGACTAAATGTGCAGTTATACAAATTTCTATTAACAGTCTCATCACCACTCCGTTTGATTTTAACGGCTGGTGGTCAAAATAGGTCCAATTAAATAGTTGTGTGGTCGAATTTTGAATTTTTATAGTTTAGTGGTCAAATTTTGAATTTTTATAGTTTAGTGGTCAAAACATGTCATACTCAATAGTTGTGTAACGCCCGGGTTTTGGGGCCTGAGAGATAATCGAGTTTGGTTAAACCGGTTCATGTTAGTTTAATCGAGAGAAAATATTTTTAATAGACAAAAAGGGGTCTTTTATTTAAAGGGGCAAAATGAGAATTTTGAGTAAGTGAAATAAAGAAAAGAAATTTGAAAAGTATCATCTTCTCCAAAAAAAAATCCCCTTTTTCACATAAAACCTCTCCTAAACCCTATTTCACTATTCCATTGCCTCAAATTCCTCATCCAAGCAAGATTTTTCAAGGTAATTTCTTCCTTACTTAGATTCTTACATATTTAACTTGTACTCATTGAAAACTTTCTTTTAAACCCATTAAAATGCATTTTTGGTTTTGGGTTGGAGAAATGGGTATTTTTATGGGATTTTCGTTTGGGTTTTTTCGATGCCATGTTTAAGGGTATTTTTAATCATGTTTTGGTGTCTTAAAAATGCTAAAATGGTGGCTAATAGTAGGAAACCCGGAATGGGTCTAAAAATGGAATTTTGGGGTTGAAAAGGTAGAGTTTTTGGCTTGGTTTTGGGTTGAAATCGTGGCCGGTGGTTCCTTTGATGTTGGGGGATGTTTATATATGATATTGGATGTGTTTTGATGGTTGAAATTGATGGATTCAGTTTGGGGTTTGTCTAGAACGAAATTGATGAGGTTTTGGGTGAAGTTTGGGTTGAACCGATGGGTTTTGGTTGCAAGGAGTTGGATTTCCGGGTTGTTGCTGGGTTACAAGTATATTAGCATCCTAATATTTTGTTTTGGGTTGTCTTGAAGTAGAGGAGATTGATTCGGGTAATTTGGGCGCGATACCGGGTATTGCGGAGACTTGAGATCGGTGTTTCGGCTTTCATTTGGGCTTTATCGGTGAATGAAAATGTTTTAAAACTTTAAAATGGTTCAAATAGGTATTCTCGGGGGTTTGGGTGGAGCCTTAAGGGCTAACCTAAACCCAAGTGTAAGTTTTCCTAATTTACCTTGTTTCGTTAATTGTTGGTGAGTGCAGATATTCGTGTTGTTGTGTGGAATGTGGATTGCTTTTACTCTCCACTCTAATGTTGTTGTGTAGTCGTAGCTGTTGTCAAGCCTCACGTGATGGTTAGTTGTTGTATACGATGATGTGTAGTCCCACCGGTAGTGACTAGTAGATGAGTACGGTCATGTGTAGTCCCACCGAAAAAATGCTATTTGTTGTGTACGATGATGTGTAGTCCCGCCAGAATGGTTGTGCATGTTCAAACCATGTTTCATCTATACTTGCGTTATTACATCTCTTCCTTAAATGGTTTGACTTTTAAAACTAAGTTATATGTTTTAAACTGCATTGTTGTTGTGTATTAGAGCTCCGCTCACTAAGCTTTTAAGCTTATGCTCTCGATTTCCAACAATACAGATCGTGTTGAGTTGTGTGGGGCTCGATTCGATCAACCAAACTTAGCTCACCAAGTGGTGGAGAGGTGGATTTTTGGGTGGAAGGGTTGTGGAAGCTAGAATGTAAAAAGACACAATGATTTATAGTGGTTCGGCCTTCTAACAAGCACCTACATCCACTACCTTAGCTCCCCACTAAGGATTTCACAATCAATCCACTAATTGATTCGTCCCCTTTTCTAGGATTAGGAGGAAACCCTTACAACCGATCAAGCTTCTACCCAAGCCTTGATCAAAACCCTCTTTTACAAAGAGACAAATGAAAGCAAACTTAAACCCTCTAATAGGTGTTTGTTTGCACAATGAAGCACTCACCCAAAACCTAAAACACTTGAGCAAATTTGACATTTTTGGCTCACTAGTGTTTGTCTATACAAGAAATGACAAATTAAGCACTAAGACAATTTCTTGATCATTTGATGTTTGACAATATGAGCATTAGTCTTCTCTTGATGCTTGGAGGTCCCTTTTATACTCCCAATTGAGTTTATAGCCGTTTAGGACCGTTGGGGTTGAAATAGAGTCGTTGGAGCCTTTAATTCCCTCCATAAATGCAGTTCTGCAGCTCCCCGTTTCGAAACGCTCGAAGCCGTTTCGAAACACTCTTAATGTAGAAAGAGCCGTTGCAGTCTGTCAGGGTACCCGTTTCGGAACACCCCCTTGCCGTTTCGGAACGCGTATCGGAACGCTATAAGCCCGTATCGAAACGACCTGCATTTAAAAGTTAGTTGGGAAAGAGCCGTTGGGGTTTATGACCGTTGTGGTCAGTGCCACGTGGGCGTATCGAAACGGCCTAGCCCGTTTCGAAACGCTGGGCAAAAATGATGTCCATAGAGAGCCCGTTTCGAAACAAGTTTTGAAACGTTTTGGCTACTGGAGGCACCTGTTTGGAAACGCCCTAAGGTGTTTCGAAACACCTGGACAGTTTTGTTAAGATAGGCTTGAAAAACATGAAAAACCCTTTTTAAAATTTTCCCTAAACATAATTTCAGGTTGTTTGGACTTTGTAAATGTTTTAAATACTTTTTAGATTAGTCCAAATCATTTTTCAAATATTATATCAAAACATTAGTTCTACAGATCGTTAGAGACTCCGGGAGGCAAGTGGGCAAGGGAGGAGTTCTTGGAGTTCTTGCTAGCTCAAAGTATGATTTTACTTGTTGTAATAATGCTTAGGCAATGGGAACACTAGACTTTTATGTTAGGGAGTCCCCGGCAGTACTGAAGTTGTCCCAAAAAAATGAAGTCCCCACACTGTTGCACACCATTCTAGACAGCACAAAATGCATCGAGCATCATCAGTTAGCCTTCATAAAATTTGTGGGGGAAGTACAAGAAGCCCTTGTAGGTTATCTCATGCAAAAATTCCCTGGTAAGAGACCCATCCTGCCGCCATACCATGCCGAGCTTGCAGCAACAGCACAAGGAACGCCAGCTGTCGCCGCTACCCACCAAACTGACCACAAGGTGCCCTCTCTGAGACACTATCCAACCTACTCAGCCACAACCCCACCCAACACAGTGGCAGACTCCCCCGAGAGGCACCTACATACACAACAGGGATAGCGACAGACAACTCCTTATCAGAGAAAATTGAGCAGCTGTCGCCGAAGCCAGAAGTAGCAGTGATAACAGCAGCAGCAGCCATCCCAATGGCGTTCATCCCTCCGACAACAGCTACGGAGGATGGAAAAAGGAAGAGGAAGCGACACATCATCGCCGCTGAGCATGTGGACTTCGAGACGGAGTTAGAAGAGAGCAACGCAACTCTTGCCGCTCCTCCTACCGAACCTCAAGAAGAGCCACATCATACGCCAAAAAGAGTCCAACTGTCGCAGAAAGCAAAAACTTCACCAGCTAAGACTGCTGCCAAGACTTCTGTCGGCCGTCGCTTCGTCATCCACACCTCTTCCTCCTCCTCAACTGAAAAGACTCAAGGCCCCTCTCAACCCTCGGCCAACTTTTAGTTGTTTCTTTTCCTTTTTCTTTATTTTATTTTTATTCTTTTTCTGTTTTCTTTTTATCTCTTGTACTTATTTTCTTTCATTTTGTGCATTGAGGGCAATGTCCATCATGAGTTTGGGGGGAATAGCTCTCGCATCTTTTGTTTATACATACTTAGTTGCATTTAGGTTGCATTGTACTTGCCTTAGTAATAATCGGAAAAGAAAAATTTATTATGACTTGTGCCTATGATAGGATAGCCGACTAATTTATTTTTGCACCTAATGGAAGTTGAACTTAATCTTGGGAAATGCATGAAATATGACTTAGAATTTTTTTTTCTTTTTGCCTAAAAATGTCAAACACCTCTGTTACTTGCTGAATGTCTGATGAAAATTGCCTGCTTATTTTTAGAATTCTTTTTAAAGTTCTAACAATGATTGCAGGTAGCCGTCGAGGTAGGCAAAAGAAACAAAACAATACAGCACTACCACGGCAGCAAAGGTAAAAACAAGGAAAATATGTTGTTTTACCCTATAGGTGCCCGCAATAGGCTCTAGGAAGAATCATGTGCGAGGACACTCCCTGCTATCAAAGTCCATGAAACTAAAAGCTTTGAGGTGACGGATAAATTAGCATGACTGAATGAAAGTCTTCACGGGATGACTCTAATCCAAGGGTTCGGGGTTTTGTAGTTTGCTCCTATCTTAACTTCAGACCTAGAAGAGTAGTTGTGATAAGCTGAAGCCATCATTGCCATGATTAAAAAAATAATATGCTTAACTGTGTTGCCTCGACAGCAACCTTTAAATTGCAACGGCATATTTGTTTAATTATTTATTCTACATATTCAGCCTGTACACAGACATGCACACACCGCACTGGCATGAGAAAATAAATTATGAGTTATTTTCTTGCTTTATTTCCCTTCTCTAAATTAATATAGGTGCCACGGCCTTGAGGCAATAAAATCAAGTTAAATACAGGTTTATCTTTCTGATTATTAATAGAGCAAGTATGTTAGGTTGCATTGCTTGAGGACAAGCAATAGTTCGAGTTTAGGGGTGTGTAAAGTGTCCACAAGTCTTATATTTGATGCACATCCCACCTCTTATTATTATTATTTTTGAGCTCATTTTATGCATAAATAGGATCATGCATAGCATTTTACAGTATTTCTTCGCTTTACCTTGTTTCCATAAAATTATCCTTTATTTGGTGAGGAAGATATTGTTTTAGTGTATTTTTGTTTCTAGATAATAAAGGTTGAAAGAGGGAAAGAGGAGCTGAGGATGCAATGCTGAGGCAGCGAGCCAAGGTGCTGTACTAATGCAGTTCCAGCTGAAGATAGTTGCTGCCGAGTAGCTGTCGAGTAAGGTTGTCGTCGACTTTGTCGTCCACGACAGCAAACTATAAAGTTGGAGAACTAGAGTGCGATTTGTAGAGCTAAAAATCCTGAGTCTATCGCCACCATCCACTCAATTTTCCGACGTCTGTAGTAGCGGGCAGAGCTGTCGAAGTGAGATCACAAGTTTACTTGCGGGCTAAGGAAAACGAGATAAAGTCCACATTTAACGCAAAGAAGTAGAGTTTAAAGTCTCATTAAACGTGGAAAGCTACTTTTGAGGACTTCTACTTTAAAGAAGACTTAACCTAGTTATTTTTCTATAAATACTCATTGTACTCCTAGTTCAAATCATCGTAGGTTTTCTATAGACATATCTAGAGTGTTCTTTGCCGACACCATGTTCTAAACTCACTTTGGGTTTAGGGTTATGATGTAAATTAGTTGTGAAACGGTTGTATTAGGTTTTTAAGTTGTTTTCAATAAATATTCCAAGTTTGCTTAATCTATGCACTTCATTCTTTCGATTAGTTCTAATCGTTCAGTTGAGAGAATCCATTTAGGGGCACGAAAGTATCAACTTCATGAAAGGGTTAAGCACGGTCACAACCTATAGAGGCGTGACTAACTTGGTTCCAAAAGTTCACAAGTTTCAGCGGCTAAAAGAGATCACCAACCGAATTAGCTAGCTTGTGATAGGTTTACGCTGAGATTTCTAGGTATTGCCTACATCACGCGAGCATTCGAGCATCCTTGCCTAGACATAGGGAGGATCATTACCGATTATCCCGCCAAACTTAGAGTATCTGCCAGACTTGCCGCCAGGACTTATTTCCATTCCACATGCCGAGACAGCGAGAGTTGCAGGGGCAGAGACCCGATGCGGCCGCGTGATAGGGTCGTAGCTGCCATCCATTACCCGCCAAGGCAGTATATCGTGGCAGCACAAAACAACTTAACCTTTATAACGCAGTTTCACACTAAGTGGCAGCATAACTCTGCCCGCTTTATCAACTTGACTTATCTCTTTTATCATTTGTGTTTTATGTTATTTTACTCTTCATCTCAATAATCAACTTATTTGTGTTTTTATTTTTCCTTGTGCAGAAACTACAAATCGAACCAAGCTTACCAATCCTCGTGGGATTCGACATCTTTTATACTATAACTTGGCAAGAGTGTGCAGTTGCGCTCTCACAAAAAGGGAACACCTACACGCCCTACAAGTGTCCACTAGTTCTATGTTTTTTACACATTCCTGCTCTTATTATTGATGTTCTTAAGCTCATTTAGGCATATTTAGGTACATTGCATGCGTAATAACAGTATTTGCTCTTTCACCATGCTTTTATTGAATATTTCATGTTTGGTTAAGAAAAGATATTGTTTTAGGTTACTTTTTATTTTCAGGTGTTGTGGATGGAGCTGTGGAGAGGACCGGAGAGAACAGGAAAGCTGGGAGCAAAAGGAGATGTACTGAAGTAGTTCCAAGTGCCACTAAGGACGTCGCCGTAGCAGCACTGCCGCCGAGTGCCGCCCAGGCAGGAATTAAACCGACTTAGTCAAGATGGGTTGCGATTGAAAGAGGACAATTCCCTGAGTCCAATGAGCCCAGTCTTGCAATTTCCTGAAGCTTGTAACGGTCTGAAGAGTTGATTAAAGATTGATAAGTAGGAGTACTTATCTTTAGTTGCTGAAGAAGGAAACGTCCAAAGAGTCTATATTCAAGTCAAAAAGGAGTCAACATTTAATATAAAGATACTTTAAAAGGACTTCTACTTCAAAAAGGACTCAAACTTAGGCCATGAGCCCTATATATACCCAATGTATGCGAGGGTATAGGGGCATTTTTATGCTTAGATGCATGATGAGGGCATATAACGGGGAGGTAGATAGATAGAATAACGGAGGTGTTGGAAGTCGCGGCCCAACTCTCCTAGGGTTTAGGTTTTTGTATGTAAAGTAGTTGTGAGAAACGGTTGTAATAGTTTAGGTGTGTTTTCAATGAAAATATTCTCAAGTTTGCTTAATTCATGTTCTTCACTTCTTCAATTAGTTCTAAAACTCCAGTTGAGGAAATACATTTTTCGGGCATGAAAGTGTAAGACTCACGAAAGGATTAAGTACAGTCTCATCATGTCGAAGTGTTGACTAATTTGGCTTAGACATAAGTTCGAGTTTAAGCGGCTAAAAGGAGCAACCAAACGTCGACTGCTTGTGTTAGGTTTACGCTAAGATTGCTAGGTATTCCCTACGTCGCGTGGTGACAGAATCCTTGCCTAGACATAAGAATGATCACTTTATAATTGTTCTGTCGAACTTGGAGTATCTTTCAGACTTGCCGCCAGGACGTATTTCCATTCCCCCTGCCGAGACAGCGAGAGTTGCAGGAGCAAAAACTCACTGTGGTCGTGTGATAGGGTTGTAGCTGTCATCAGCCATTACCCGCCAAGGTAGAAGATCGTGGCAGCTTAAAACACACTTAGGCTTTACAATTTAGCTTGCACACTACTGAGCTACAATTATCTTACCCGGTCTATCGACCTTATCTCTCCCTATCATCCCTATCATCACTATATTCATCTTATTTATGTCTTTATTTTTCCACATTCATAAATTTAATTGTGCAATTTACTAAATCCTTGTGCAGGAAAACATTCATAGGAGTCGTTCCAGTCCCTGTGGGAGACGATATCTTTTATACTATAACTTGACAAGCGTGTGCACTTTTGCTCATAAAAGAGAACACCCCAACGCTCTACAAGTTTTTGGCGTTGTTGTCAGGGATTGGCAACAGCAACTACGTTTGAATTTTGCACATCTACTTTAGTTTTTGCACATTAAATTTCTGTTTATTTTATTTTTACCAACAAAAAAACAAACAAACAAAAAATATTAAAAAAATAATTTATGCCTCTTTGTTTTCTTTGGTGTATGTCCCGCTAGGGCGACAAAAATGGCAGCCAACATCCACCTTAGGAGGGGAAGGACATGCTCGAACGAAAAGCTATACGCAAAGCCCTCAAGAAGTGGTTATGTTTGGGAAATGCGCAACCCTACATAACCTAATTTTTATTTTTATTTTTATGTATTATGATTAGATTTAACTTTTAGTTATTAAAATTTTTGCATTTAATTTATTTCAGGTTAGAAATGAAGGCAAGACCAAGAAGGATGAAAGGATAAAGGAGAAGCTCAATCCAATGGCCAAGGCAGATGAGCATAACGGCTAGCCGCAACGGCTATATTTGCAACAGCTAGCGGAACAGATATCTGCGTAATGGCTAGAAGCGCGAAAATCGCGCTGCAATTATCGTCGCATGTTGGCTGCATGCCTGCCAAGGCAACGGGGAGAAGCGGCTATATAAAGCCAATTGTTCTCTCCTCATTCTTCACTTTGCTCTCTCTTTTATTCTCCATTGTTCTTTTCAATCTTTGCTTTCAAGATTTCGTCTGCTTTACTTTCTTGTGATTTCTTTTTCTTTCTTTAGGAAAACACAATCGTTTTCACAGTTATGGCTACATTAAAACAACCCGCCTCCACCTCTAAGCCTACCTTCCAAAGGTTCTTAAACATTGCTATCGCGTTAACTTACAAGTAGCACTTCACCGAGCGACAACTCTAGGAAGAAATAGGGTTCCCATACACCAGGCTAGATGGGGATTTTGGCCTTGAACCCACCATATTCGAGAGGGTTCACAACTTAGGTTGGGATATTTTTGCACGGCAGCTAGGGGAAATATACAACCAAGTGCGAGAATTCTATACCCACAAGCCTACACCGAGAAACCTTTTCGTCTATGTCTGCAGCGAAGGAGTCAAGTTCACAGTGGAGACCATCAATAGATACTACGACATAGAAATCAGCGGGAATTCGCATGAAGAGTGGAAGTCCTATCTAACGGCGGCTGACTACGACAAGATCAAGAAAGAGATCTTTCGTCCCAACACCAAGTGGTTAACCGGCAAGAACAATGGTTCAGGCAACTACCACGATCTGCTGCCGGAGGCCATTCTTTGGAGCAACTTCGTCAAATGCCGCTTGATGCCCACCTCGCATGGATCAACGGTCAACAGGCCACGGCTGGCCCTTATCCACAGTATTATGAAGGGGCGGCCAATCAATGTTGGCGAAGTGATTCTTGAAGAAATCTATGCCCATTCCGACAAACCCGACGCCAAAGGACCCCTCGTCTTCCCTGCACTCATCACATGCCTATGTGCCAACTTCCGTGTTCCGCCGCACCTCAAAAATACAATCATTACCGCCAAGGAAGGGTGGACAAGAAAGGCGCACCTCCAGATGATGCAGAAGTTGGAGCCAGAAACGACGTAAACTGCCCAGCCGTCGTCCCAACCTGCCGCCACCCCAGCGATATATTTTATACTATAACTTGACAAGAGTGTGAACTTGCGCTCATAAAAAGAGAACACCCCGATGCTCTACAAAGTGCTGTTGGTGAACACGTCTTGATAATACCTCCCGGCATGAATCGAGGGATGAACACCAACCAATCTTAAGCCTTCTTTAGCCGCTGAACTTCTAACTTATTCCTAAGCCAAAGTAGTTTCACCCCAAGTTGGATAAAACCGTTTTTACTCGTTTCTTGAGTCTAACTCTCTCGATATTAGACAAATCGATAATTGCTCTCTTCTCTCCCGATTTGATTGCAAACAAGAATAATGCCAAGAGTAAACAAACTTTGTAGTTTTATTGCAAACACTAAAAACCTAAACAAATACAAGCAATCTCTCACAACTACTCAACAAAACCAACCTTTAGCCCTAGGAGAAGTTTGTAACATGATGGATGAATGGAGCACTAGGGTTTTCTCAAAGAACTCTCCATCCCTCTCTTATTCGGCTAGGTTACATATTTATAGGACATAGCCTAGGTCAAAGTCGGTTTAAGGTAGGAGTACTAGTTAGAATCAGATTACAACTCATTAAAAGAACAAATCTCTATCATTAATTCTTCTTAGATTCTCGTTTGACTTTTTCCACCATAACTTTGATCGTGGTTTTTCTTGAGCTTCTGGACTCCGATCCTCATGCAAGTGGTCTCCAAACATCAGCCTTGATGTGTTCTTTCAATCGCATACCACTTTGCATTTTTCCAGTTTCCTTGGGTTGTTGCCTCGGCGGCATACAGTCTACTACCTCGACAGAGGTCTGTGTTGGTGTGAGTGGCTCAACAGGGCTTCTTAGTCTGGGTTTTTCCTCTGTGGCATAGTCTGGTCAGCTCTTCATTAGGTTCATCAGCATCTTCATTCGATTGTTCAGCTCTTTCCTTCTGCCCTCCTTGTTGCCTCGTCATTTTCTGTCTGGACAGGTACCTGCGCACAGTAAAACACATACCTGAGCAGTATCTTTTATAAAGAAAAATAGTGAAATCCATCAAACAGTGCAATTTATCTATTCTTTTCAATTCTGTGTATGGTTACCTAATAAATGCAACTAAAACATGCTTAAGTGCAACAATAATTGAGCTAAACTAGGGCTAAAATGTAGGACTTTGACACACTTAACACCTAACCATGAGGAAGACTCGTGCCAGAAAAGAAGAAGAAGCTCGTACCAAACGGGAGGAAGAGGTCTCCAGATGGGAGTCTTCTTCTACTTAATTCCTTTGCATTTTCTCACATTATTCCATGCATTTCACGTTTAAATTTTTTATTTGCCATGTAATTCATGTAGAGTAGTTGCATATCGGACCATAAAAAGTGAAAAAGAAAATTGTCTCGGCCGAAATTTGAATTTTGTTAACAATTGGTTAGGCAAGCTTATTTTGATCCTAGTTTTCTGCCCAATGATGAATTTTTAATTTTTAGTTACCATGTCAGTAGATAGTATGCCAAGTTTCTTGCCAATTGATCTCTAGTTTAGGAAATTGATTTACACTTAGCACATGGTATGTATTTAGTTCCCTAGAAAACTTAGGCTATTTGAAACCATGCTCAGATTTTAAAAGAAGAAGAAAAATTCCAGGGTAAAAGAAAAAATGTTCTGCCATGGTAAGAAAAAAATGAAATGAACTTTCCTCTATTTTAGGGATAATAAGTTACTTAGGGCTTTGTGGTATGCTCCCTCTTAGTTCTCAAGTCCAAAACCCTAGAGTATGAGTTAAGAGAAAGCCTAGTGATGTCTGGATTAAGGTGGGGATTCGTGATATGCTCCATCTTATCACTCACACTAAACAGTGTCCGAAGCAAGCTTAAGAAAACGCTAAAGGCAATCGACAAAGAAAAAATAAGAACCTGAGTTTAGGAAGTAGAATTTGGATATGGGGGTGAAAGGATAATTAGATGCATATTGCCCACACTTTGCGCACAAATCATGCACTTAGACTAGATTTATATTGTTGCACTTTAATTATTTTCTGCTTGTCATTATGCATTGTGATTTCTAAGGGTGGCATTAGCATCAAACTCTGCTTGCCAGCATTTGCTGGCATTCTAACCAAACTTTTATCGAGGTACTATTTTCACCATTTTTATTTTTTTTCTTTTGCATTACTTAAGGACAAGCAATGAGCTGAGTTTGGGGGTGTCTTACCTCCTCAAAAGTATTGTTTTGCATGCCTATATTTATATGCTTTTGCTTGTTTTCGGGTACATTTAGTTGCATTAGGTTGTTAGAATCATGCATTTGCATAAAGAGTTTAGTATTCTACCTATGCAGAGCGAAGGGTTGTTTTTGTGGTTATTTTGCAGGTTTGGCATAGGATTTCACGGAGGAATGGACACAGGAAAGCAACGCAATTAGGAATACGGTTAGAAACGTAGTTAGGAATGCCAAGGTAAATGCCAAGAGCTATGGGCATAGATGGACCAGAGGTGTGCCAAGCACTTTTTGGAAAAGAGATGCTAGTGATGTCATGCCAAGAGATGATGAACCCCCAAAAAAATAGGAAAGGATCAAGATCGCTAATGGGTCAATCTTCGAAAAAAAAACAGATAAGGTGGTTCCAAGTGAAGTTGGCAACGTTGTGCCAATCTTGGATGCCAAGACGACATCGGCATGATGACGTCATCCCTAGCCTGATATGCTATCACACCGAGCTGATAAGATGTCAAAATGATCGAATACAAATCTATCTCTTATACCTTGATCATTTCAAATTCAAATGCAAATGCTTATCTCACAGTTTCCCACTCACACCTGTATAAAGACCAACCGATCAAGCATTAAGGACAACGAGACGAGGATAGACAAAGTGAGAGTGATCGGGTGAAGAGTGAACAAAGTACGACGTTAGAGTGACCGACGAGTGACGGGCGGCTCCACCAAATAAGGGTGGTTCAACCTCTTGGCTGAGAGCCTGGCGTGGAGGGCTGCATCGAGAGACCTCTCTGCCTATTCCCTTGGCACAAGCTGTTTATCTTTAGTTTTTTTATGATGATTTCTTTGAAAACGATTATGGCTGTGTTGGTTAATCCCCTCACTATGAACTAATTTTCATAGTTGGTGGGGGATGTTTTGGATTGAGTATTGGCTTTATGCATTAGTTTCTTTATAATAATTATGTTCTATTTGGCATACTTTAATTTTTCCTAAACACTTTGTCAAGCGGGAGCTGGCACAGTACGCCTATTGCCTCCCAATATCTTAACACACTTGGGTTGGCGATGATTCAGTTGTTGAATACTTTGGAGAGAAGCTTCGAGAGAAGTCGTTCAAGTAGATGAACTTACTTCAGAAGTGAAATCTACCCCCTCAGAGTATAGATTGGTTCTAATCAAATTAATTTAAGAAAAACATACACTATAGAGATTGTGAGAAAGGGAATTTCCAGAGAAGAAGATCAGTTTCTCTGTTTTTGCATATATATTTTTCCTTAATTTACATAGAAGTCTATTTAATAGACTGAGTACACCGAGTTATAGACCAAGTAGGATTCATCACTAGTTAAACTCTATCTAGGATAATTAAGTTAGAGTTTCTGTACAACTTAACTACTATTAGATAATATTTACAAGAGTCTAGGTAGAACTAAAACTCTAATATTCACCAACACTCCCCCTCAAGCTGGTGAGTAGATAGTATAGACTCTTAGCTTGGATGTGAATTCATCGAAGGTTGCTCATGGTAGTGCCTTGGTGAAGAATCAGCTAGTTCATCTTTGGTTGGAACAAAATGGAGCTTTGCAAGTCCATTATTAACCTTTTCTGAAATAAAATGCCTGTCAATCTCCACATGCTTGGTTCTATCATGAAGAACAAGGTTTTTTGCTATGCTAATAGCAGATTAGCTATCACTAAACAACTCAAAAGTTTGTGTGTTATCCACTGTCAGTTCTGATAACAGTCTTTTTAGCCAAATTCCCTCACAAATTCCAAGTGCCATAGCCTTATATTCTACCTCAGCACTGCTCTGAGAGACTACAAGTTGTTTCTTACTTCTCCAAGTAACCAAGTTACCCCAAACAAAAGAGCAATACCCACTTACTGATTTTCGATCAGTTAATTCCCTTGCCCAGCTGGAATCAGTGTATATCTTCACTGATCTATCTTCATTTTTCTAAAAATCAGTCCATGTCCAGGGGTAAATTTCAAGTACCTCAAAACTCTATTGGCTGCCTCCATGTGTTTTTCTCTAGGATTTCTCATATGTTGACTTATTATGCTTACTGAATAAGCTATATCTGGCCTTGTGAGAGATATATAGATTAACTTCCCTACTAGTCTCTGATATAATTCCTTATTCAGGGGAGCCCCTAAATCACCCTTCCTCAGCTTCAAATTACAATCCATAGGAGTGTCTACTGGCTTACAACCTAACACCCCAGATTCAGAAAGTAAATCGAGGATATATTTCCTCTGATTAATCACAATTCCACTCTTACACCTTGCAACCTCCATTCCCAAAAAATATCTGAGGCTCCCTAGGTCTTTAGTTTCAAACTCACTACCCAAGAACTTCTTCAGTCTCTCGATTTCTTCACTGTCACTTCCAGTAATTATTATGTCATCGACATAAATAATTAAAGGAGTTTGTTGTTTCTCGGGTGTAACCTTTACAAACAATGTGTGATCTGCTTGACACTGTTTGTAGCCATTCTTCACAACAGGCTTAGCGAACCTATTGAACCAGGCCCTTGGAAACTGTTTCAAGCCATATAAAGACTTGTGCAACTTGCATATCACATTCTGTTTTGAGTTGTCCTCCATACCAGGGGGAATTTGCATATACACTTCCTCCTCAAGATTCCCATTCAAGAATGCATTCTTGATATCCAGCTGATGTAATTTCCAATCCTTATTTATAGCTAAGGAAAGTAACACTTTAATTGTATTTAGTTTAGCTACAGATGCAAAAGTTTCTTGGTAGTCTATCTCATAGGATTGTGTGAACCCTTTAGCTACCAACCGAGCTTTGAATCTCTCAACATTACCATCTGAATTGTATTTTACAGTGAATACCCACTTGCAGCCAATAATTTTCTTCCCTTGTGGCAGCTCAACCAAACTCCAAGTCTGGTTAGTCTGAAGAGCTTTGATCTCTTCTTCTACTTCTTTTCTCCACCTTGGATCATGTAGTGCTTCTTCCATTGTTTTTGGGATCTTCATACTATCAATTTTAGCTGTAAAAGCTCTCAAGGAAGGCATTAGTTTTCCATAAGCTACAAACCTTTCAATAGGATGGTTTGTACATTTTCTAACACCCTTTCTTTTAGCAATAGGTAGGTCTATAGTGTCATCAGTAGGAACAAAAGTTTGAGGAGCATTATTACCTTCCAGATTTTCCCGGGCAACAGAATCCAGTTCCAATTCTCGGCAAATGCTAGGATGAGTAATAGTTTCTGAAACATGTTTCTTTCTCCTTTGATAAACACTTAGTTGTTTACTCTCAAGCTGTGGAGTCAAAGTTTTTTGAGGTGTTTTTGATAAGGATGTAGGTGTTTCAATTGGAGTAGTATAGGTACTAGGAGTTTTAGAACTTGGTGAGGGTACGTCTGCTGGTTTTAGGGAATGCATTGGCTGTAAAATGGATGTATGAGAAGGCTAAATATCTTGCTGTGATTTACCAAGGTCAGGTTGTGGAGGTAAACAATGAATGATTTGGAAATTGTCATGGGACTGAAATTCCTGTAAAGTACTATCACGGGACTAAAATTCCTGTAAAGTCTCCCCTGAATTTCAGACTTAGAGAAATAGGATTTGTTTTCAAAGAATGTAACATCCATGGAGTTGTAAATTTTCTTTGTAGTGGGTGAGTAACATCTGTAGCCCTTTTGACTCGAAGAATAACCTAGGAAAATACATTTAAGAGACCTAGGATCAAGTTTACCCCTAGATTGAGTATGGACATGAACAAAAGAAACACACCCAAACACTTGGAAAGAAACATGAGATGAAAATGGCTTGAAATGAGGAAAGGAAGCAAGAAGAACATCTCTTGAGATTTTAAATTTCAAAGTTTTACTTGGCATCCTATTGATTAAGTAGGTTGTAGTAAGAATGGCCTCCCCAAAAAATGTTTTGGTACACTAGAAGAAAACAACAATGATCTAGCAACTTCTAAAAGATGACTATTTTTCCTTTCAGCCACCTCATTCTGTTGAGGGGTATTGACACAAGAACTAATATGCAAAATCCCTTTTTCTTTGAAATATGAACCTAATGTTTTGGTGAAATACTCATTGCCATTGTCAGTTTTTAGAATTTTAATAGTACTTTGGAACTGGTTTTCTACCATCCTATGGAAGATTCTAAAGACATTCTCAACCTCTGATTTTTCTTTCAACAAATATGTCCAAGTAGTCCTAGAGTGGTCTTCAATGAAGAAAATGAACCACCTTGATCCAATATAATTTTTAACCTTAGAAGGGCCCCAAATGTCACTATGTATTACTGAAAAAGGTGAGGAAGGTGTAAATTTAGAAGGAAAGTAAGGTTGTCTAGTGTGTTTAGCAAGTTTGCATATTTCACAAGCAAAGAACTTTGGATTTTTATTAGCAAATAACTGAAGAAATAGTTTAGCCATATAAGGAAAGTTGGGATGACCTAATCGAAAGTGCCATAACATAATATCACTAGAAGAAATAGAATAGGATAAAGTAGAATTAAGATAGTAGCTTAAATTAACTTGTTTATGTGGAGATAAGCCATGAAATATGTAGAGCCCATTACTCAGCCTAGTAGTGCCAATCACTGTCCCTGAACCATTTGCCTAAAATTCACAACCATTCAAATTAAACTTAACATCACATTGGAGATCAACAGATAATTTGTTAGCAGATAGAAGGTTGCAAGCAAGTTGAGGGACATAAAGCACAATATGCATACAAATAGTGTCACTAAATTGAACAGAACCACTTCCTGCAATAACTGACAGTGAGCCATCTGATGTTCTCACTAAAGATGTAAACTTATCGTTGTTGAGTTTGTGGAAAATATGTATATTCCCTGTCATATGGTCTGCCGCACCAGAGTTCACAACCCAATTTATAGAGGTACAATCAGCAAGAAAAGATATACTCCTTTCCGAGGTTTCTGGTGTAATCATGGTTTTTATTTTAAGGTTTTTTTTGTAGGATCAACTAATCTAAATCTGATACCATGTGAGAAGGGGAATTTCCAGAGAAGAAAATCAGTTTCTCTATTTTTGCATATATATTTTCCTTAACTTACATAGAAGTCTATTTAATAGACTGAGTACACCGAGTTATACATCAAGTAGGATTCCTCACTAGTTAAACTCTATCTAGGATAATTAAGTTAGAGTTTCTGTACAACTTAACTACTATTAGATAATATTTACAAGAGTCTAGGTAGAACTAAAACTCTAATATTCACCAACGGAGATATAGGGGTTTTTACTTGGCCAATTTAGGGCAATGACTATCGAGAGAGGCTTTGCTAATGTTGAATCTGCTCGACAAATAATGCCAAGACAATTTTTCCAATAGAGGCTGGCATGAGCCATGTTGAATCCAGGCATTCCCTGCCAATAGTCATCAGTCATTTATAAACACCTTCCTTGCCAACAAGTTGGTTCATTTTATTTTTATTTTCTTTAGTTTCAAAACAACCTTTAAAACAAACATTTTTTCTTCCAAAACAAGTAACAATTGAACAATCAAATTCAAGTCAATCTCTGTGGGATCGATAACTCAGCTTACCAAATTGTATTACTTGTAGACCGTGTATACTTGCACGCAAAATACTCTAGACATAATTGCCTAATACATATTGTTTATACCTTTTGCTAGCATCCATTTTAAATATCTTATACAGAGTTTACATTTACCATCCAATAGATGGAAGATTTTTAGGGGGTTTTTTCATTTTTTTCTCACTTGGATATTTCTTTTTGTAGTCTTCTGTTTGAAGCAAAGTTGAGAAGTTAAGAATGCGAGGACTGGTTGCCTATACATAACACGAGAATTCTTCAGGCTTCGGGGAAAGGATTGATTTGTCCACGACGGGGAAGGTGTGGATACGTTTTGAATAGACTACTTTAGTTGTAACCCCCTAAACTCAGCCTAGAAGAAAAGACCAAATTTAAGAAGTTACGATTGAAAACTTAACCTTCAAGAAAACCAATTTTGAAATTACACTTTAATTTTAAAAGAATATTCGTAGCGGTATTTTAATAAATATCTTATGATAATGAAACATAAATGCCATGATCAATGTCTGAATGTTTGATAAAAATCTCTGAATATAGCCATAGTAATTGGATGCTAAAAAAACAATCCCAAAATATAAACAATCTCAAAGTATGAAATTACATCAATGTCTAAAAATAATAAATAATAATCTTAATAACTAAAATAGTTTCGTACTGAATAATAAAATAACCGGATAAAATGTGAGATCCTCCAAGTACCACGTCGCCTAAAGTCCAAAGATATAGATAAGAGGAAAGTATGGGGGAGTAAGCTAAAGAGCTTAGTGTGTCTCTAAAGTGCAAGAAAAACCATAATCATAAAACATAGTATTATTTTCTTAAAATTCTTTAAACATAAAACAAATGGTACCATATCACAAGCGTAATGCAATGCACCCATCTACAACCGCCAAGAGGAAAGTTCTCTAGAACTTCTCACTACAACCGCCATCCGAAATGAAACTTAGCCTGAAGGGTAGAACCACTGATCCGAAGCAGAATTCAGCCCGAATGGTGAAACCACTAAACTTCCCCGAGCATATCTCAACCCATGCTTATACGCATATGATGTTTAAAACTCAAATTCATAAACATAGTTCCATAAATTCGATATTCCATAAAACATACTTCATAAATCATAGTCCATAAATCTATAAATCATAGTTTCGTGAATTTGATGTTTCATTAATCAAATTTTCCATAAGTCATAATTAAAACACATTCTAAAATCGTATGCATGTGATGTCAACCAAACAAACCATAATGCAAACCATAATTAAGCAAAGCGTAAAATTATATAAAATTATTTTATATATAGCACCGGAAGAAACACACCTTAGCCAAAGTAAAATCTGACCTACTGAATGATGCGCTTCCCACAATCATAAGTATTGAGTCCAACTGTATCGATACCTTGCCAATCAACTTTGGGTAATATAAGGGGTGGTGGTATGTGGCACCCACAATCGAGGGAAAAATATGATCTACCAAGTAAGGGAATGATCAAGTAGGGCAATATAACTCTAGGTCAAGGTTTTTGAATTGGTGGGAATGATCGGCCTCCTTTGTAGAGGAATTTAAGATCATCACGTGCATTTGAAATAGAAATGTAGGAATTTAGAAATAAAAACTATAAATTTGGTTAATTGCTTGATTGATGTCAACTGTTTAAAATTATAATTTTGACTCCGAAATTTAAATTTCTCAACACTTAGTCTTGAGTTTAGAAATTTCAAAACTAAAAATCAAATGTTTTCAAAAGTTGTAGCTTAATCCTTAAAAGTTTAAAATTTTCCAAATTAGTTATGAACTCTGGTTTTTGATTTTTTAACAAATCGTATAAAAAATTCCTAAAATTTAGGGTTTTCAATTTAGGAACTTAAACTTTAGGGTTTTTGAATTAGGGATTTTGTAGATTTAGGATTTACAATTTGGGCGTAATTTTTTGCTGTTATATTAGTTTTATCAAAATGCTGATAATGTTAAACTCATACATGCTTACAAAGAAGATGGTGGAGGGGAGAAGAAATTAAAAAATTGTAAATATAGAGAATTAAATGTGAAATCATACAATTTGTTTTTATTCCGGCGGAAAAAAGTGAAGTAATATTTTAGGGACTGTCTAAGTAATTTATCTTTTTTATTGTGTCAGATCAGCCTCCCGTTTCAGTTTAACAGCAACAAACGGCTCAGTGACCAAACGTTTACAGATCGAAAGCGTAAGTGACCTTACTAGTCGTTTTTTAAAAATCGGTAACCAACTCTATACTAGGGGAAACATAAGTGATCATCCTAGTAGTTAACCCATTTTTTCTTACTTTTAACGGTGCGTTTAGATCACTGAATGTATGATTACCTGTGGGAATAAAAAACAAGAAATATAACATTACTTAACAGTGTTTGATTTGGGGAATATAAGATTATCTGAAAGTAAATTTAACCAGAGTGCCCTTATGATATGTTTGCCTTTAAACATACTAAATTTCTCATATATAATTGAAAATATTTACATGGAAATTTATATAACTATTTCCGTGATGATATGTAAATTTTGAGAGAGAAAAAATATATAACAAAATATCAATATAACTATATATTGAACATATATTTTTAAATAATTGTCATAAGTATTGAATTTATTTAGGGAAAACTACATATTTAGTACCCAAATATGCATGCATTATTGTTTTGGTACCCCCAACTATTATTTTTGGTAAAATAGTATCTAACGTTACGTTTTTGTTCTGTTTTGGTACCCCCGACCGTTAAAAACTAACAGAGATGATGACATGGCTTTTTATAATCACAAATTTAGTCCAAAACACTTATATATTATCAATTTAGTCCAAGATCCATCGATTTAAAACATCATCTTAATTTTGATTGAATTTTGTCTCATCCCTTTCCCACCCCTCGTATACTCGACGATATCTTGATCGTGGAGTTTGGGTCCTCCAATGGACCCTGCATTAGTCCTCATTGATCCGCAAATCTTAAAGTTTTGGTTGTCCCTAGCGTGCTTTTTTAACTCCCAAACCCAAAAAAGTGTTCGACTGGAAGAATAAGAAAATTGAGGAATTTACAATTTTAATCCAGAAATTAAAATAATGTTTAAATTGATAGTATTTTAGACTAAATTGATATATTTTATAAGTTTTTGAACTAAAATTGTTATTAACCAAAGCCACGTAACCATTTCAGTTAATTTTAACCGGCATAGGTACAAAAGCAGAACAAAAATGTAACATTAGGTACCATTTTACCAAAAATAATAGTTGGAGTACTAAAACAATAACGTCGGCATAGTTAGGTACTAAATATGTAGTTTTCCCATTTATTTATTTGAGATGTAATATAGTATGAAAAAATAATGTTGTGGTTTCGAATGCACAAAGATTTTATTTTTCAATGTATAAGATTCATATCCCCTTTAATTACCCAAAGTAAGATTTAAGTTCACATTTTATTGTGATATTAGATTAATAATATTATTCGATCTCTCTTATATTTTGGGAACATGTGATAAATTTATATGTTTAAATATTGAAATTGAAAATTTTTACTATTAATTTGTGATAATAAATCTTTAAAAAATAAAATCAACAAATGATATTTAAAATATTTTTATGATTTTATATAAACATAATTATATATTTTAATATTGTAGTAGTCTAGAATATATAGTTTATTTTATAAAAAAAACATGTATATTTTTATTTTTTTGGCATTATTTATATATTTATTCATTGATCTATGTTTTAACTTTATGTCTTATTTTTCAATATTTATTTATATGTACTTATGCTTTATTTAATAATCCAAAGTAACAATTTAACTCAAAAAAGAAATGATATGATTGAAATGTTTTTATTTTATCAAGGGCATTTCTTTCCTAAATACAAAGAATTGTCAAATACCAAATAAAAGGAAGGGAATAGGATTCCCAGTATAAACTTAAAAATATTGCTATTGCTGGGGATGAGGTATTACCTCTTGGTGGGAATTCTCCCAATCAAATGTGGGTATGGGTTTCCAAAAAAAACATTTTTCCCTTGTTAATCATCTTTTTCGTGATCCAAAGTCCCCTAAATAAATTTTGATGTTTCTTTCTTTATTTATTTCTTTCAAGTTGGTAATTTTGTATCTAATATAAAAGTATGAGAGGGTACAATATATTTATTTTCTTCATAATATAAATTAGCATATATATATATATATATATATATATATATATATATATATATATATATATATATATATTATACTCATACCGTTTATAAAAATATTGATCGAATCGCTGTTATGAATTAATTCAATATCAGTAGATAAATAAACTATAATGGCCATGTTTGGCAATTAGTGGATAGCTGATAGCGGATTATATTAGCTAATAGCGGATAGCTGATAGCATTAGTTGATTTGACTAGTGGATTGTATTAGCTAATTGTATAAAAGTATTTGGTAAAATTAATTGATAACTGATAATTGTTTGATTATTTGAACAAGCAAAATGACATATAAGTACACAATTATATTTAATACTTGTTTGAATAATTTATTAGTTGTTATTATTATTTTCTATCAAATAATATTTGTAACGCCCCAGTTTAGGGCCCCGGGAGTTTATCGGTCTTGATTTAGGTTAGTCTCGGGTTAAATTTAGATTAAAATAATGATTTCATAAAAAATTTCTTTATTTACGAAAATGCCATTAATGAAATTTGAAGATAGGAATTTGAGTAAAAAGATTAAAGAAAAGAAGTTTGAAAAAAAATGTCAACTTCTCTAAAAGAAAATCCACTTTTTTCCACAAAACCTCTCTTAAACCCTAAACTACTATTTCATTGCCTCAAATCTCTCATCCAAGCAAGATTTTGAAGGTAATCTCTTCCTTGTTTAAATTCTTACATATTTAGCTTGTACACTTTCAAAAACCTTCTTTTAAAACTCATTAAAATGCATTTTTACTTGGTGTGGGGTTTGAGAAATGGGTATTTCTATGGGATTTTCATATGGGTAATTTAAGGTCAGGTTTAAGAGTATTTTTTATCATGCTTTGGTGTTCTAAAAATGTTAAAATGGCGGCTAATAGTAGGAAACCCGAATAGGTATAAAAAGGACTTTTAGGTTAAAAAAGTTGAGTTTTTGGGTTGGTTTTGGGTTGAAAACGTGGCTAGTGGTTCCTTCGATGTTGGGGATATTTCTAGATGGTTATGGATGTGTTTTGATTGTTGAAATGACTGGTTTCAGTGTGGGGTTTGTCTAGAACGAAAATGGTGAAGTTTGGATGAAATTTGGGTTTAAATCAATGTGTTTTGGTTGCAAGAAGTAGATTTTTTGGTTGTTGCTGGTTTACAAGTGTATTAGCATCCTAATAGTTTGTTTTGGGTTGTCTTGCAGTAGAGGATATTGATTTGGGTACTTTGGGTGCGATACCAGGTATTACGAAGGCTTGAGATCGGCGTTTCGGCTTTCGATTGGGCTCAATCGGTGAGTGATAATGTTTTGGAGTTTTAAATGATTTCAATGTGGGTACTTGGGGGTTTGGGTGGAGCCTTGAGGGCTAACCTAAACCCAAGTGTAAGTTTGCTAATTCACCTTGTTCGTTAAGTGTTGGTGTGTGTGCGATTGTTTGTGATGTTGTGTGAAATGTATATTGCCTTTACTCTCCGTTTAATGTTGTTGTGTAGTCGTTGTTGGTGTCGAGCCTCACGTGATGGTTGTCGTTGCTACGATAATGTGTAGTCCCACCGACAGTGACTAGTAGGAGTGTACGGTGATGTGTAGTCCCATCGGAAAACTACTAGTTATTATGAACGGTGATGTGTAGTCCCACCGTGTATTGATTATGCATGTGCATACCATGTATTGTTTATGTTATGTTTCATTACATCTTTTCCTTAAATGGTTTTGCTCCAAGTCTATGATTTATGTTTTAAAATTGCATTGTTGTTATGTTTTAGAGCTCCGCTCACTAAGCTTTTAAGCTTACGCTCTCTTTTTCCAACAATGTAGATCGTTAGAGGTTCCAGGAGGCAGGTGGGCAAGGGAGGGATTCTCGGAGTTCTTGGGTGGCTCAACGTATGGTTTTATTAGTTTGTAATAACACTTAGACAATGGGATTGCTAGGCTTGTTGTTAGGGAGTTGGCGTTTCAAACTCCTATATTTTGGCTATGTTTATGTTTCTAGCATGTTTGAAATGATGATAGTATGTTATGTTGAGGTTTAATATGGTCTTGTGTGAATTACTTTGTGTTTTGGCATGTTAGTGCTTTTGAATCTATGTGTTTTTATGAGCTTAGGGCTTGAAATCCAATTTTTTGCTTGAATGTATGATTGATGTTGTGATTAGGACGTTTTGCCTCTAGGTTGTTTGTATGATATGATGCTATGTGTGTTTTGATGTTTCAGAGCAATTTTAGGGACGTTTGGAGATGTCAAACTATGTTTTCAGGCCAAACTATGTGCAGGCGTTTTGAAACGCCTGATATGGTTTCGGAACGGTCGCGCTCTAGGGATACTCATATCGGAATGGGGGTGGTGCCGTTTCGGTACGAATTGCTACTTAAGGCTCTTGTTTCGGAACCATGTAGGGCCGTTTTGGTACGATTTGCCACTGTGAGCCCCTGTTTCGGAACCCGTTTCGATACGTTTTGCCACTGTAGACTCCCGTTCCGGAACAAGGTGGGACCGTTTCAAAACGGCTTGGTCTTACTTTTTAAATGGAGCCCGTATTTCGGAATGGGCAAGCCTGTTTCAAAACGCAGGCAGTTGAATCAGTTAGATGGCATCTTCAAGGGTTTCTGAATGTTACTTTTTAGTCCCTAAAGCTTGTATGCTTCCTTATGAGATCATATGTGACCCTTAAGATGGTTTTGCCCTGTATGCATGTAATTTGACTAACAAACTATATGGTAAGTTTAAATTATTGTATGCCTTTTGCTCGAATCGTATCTGTGTACGCTTTTTCGTTGTTGTCTTCTCACATTGGGTAAATTGTGATATCTAGACAAGATAATAAATAAAAAAAATTAGGGTTGCTAATCGGAGTGAGGCCTTAGCGGGTTTCGCTTCGGTTTTCCCCGTGTAACTTGTTCGGTCCGGTCTGTTGGCTAGGTCGGGATGAGGGGGTTAAATTTGGTGGTATCAGAGCCTCGGTTACAAGGTCTCTCGGGAAGGTAAGTCGGGTAAGTTGATTTGTTTGGTTGTTTGCTATTGCATGATGTATGAAAGCATGCTTTAATGAACATGTTGTTGGTTGAGGTTTAGTCGAGTGTTCCCACTGCTAGGTGTTGTTATGGAAAAAATGGTTTTGGTCTAAAGAATTTGAGAACATGGGGCATTTCCCTTGTTAACCTAATGTTTTCTTGTGTGTGTTGTGTTTATTGTTTAGATTCTATCTCGTTATGGTAAGACTGAGAGGAAGGCCTAGAGCGGGTGTCCAGGCACCCAGGGATGTGCCTCATGTTCCTCCTGCTCCTGATGGTAATGGGGTGGATGTAAGAGGTAGTGTGCCTCAGGCCGGTGAGAATGTTGGAGGTGATGGTAATAGACCTCAGGCCGGTGCAAATGTTGGGGGTAATGGAGCTCAGACGGGTCAGGGTCCGACAGGTGCGGACATGACTCATTTGATTCAGACTATAGCTGGAGGTTTTTAGACAGCTTTAGCCGGTATGCATGCTGCAGCACCACCTCAGGGTGCGAGGACTGGCTTACCCCTTAAGAAGCTCCGTAGCTTGAGCGAATTCAAGTTCTGTGGTTTGACTCCCGAAGGTTCAGAAGCTTGGCTCAAGAGTACTACACGCATCTTGGGTCAGATTAAGTGCTCAAACACTCGCAAGTTGGGTTGTGTTGTCTCCTTGCTTCAGGGAGATGCGTATGCTTGGTGGACTATCGTTACTTCGGGTAGAGCCAAGCCGAATGTCACTTGGAAATTCTTTAGAAATGCCTTTAAGAAGAAGTATCTCGGAGTCCGATATCAGGATGAGAAGAAGAGAGAATTTATGGCCTTGGTTCAGGGTAACAAGACGGTGTCGGAGTACGAGGTTTAGTTTGTGAGGTTGGTTCAGGGATTTTTGAAGATTGTGGCACCTTTAACTAAATTGCTTTAGAAGAATGTTCTGTATGAGTGGTCAGATGCAAGACAACAAGCGTTTGAGAAGTTGAAGAAAGCTTTGATTGAAGCTCCTATTTTGATTCAGCCTGAACCGGGAAAGGAGTTTGTGATCTACAGTGATGCATCATATGTAGGTTTAGGATGTGTGCTTATGCAAGAGGGTAAGGTTGTAGCTTACGCTTCGAGACAGTTGCAGGTTCACGAGAAGAACTACCCCACCCACGATATTGAGTTAGCCGCAGTAGTGTTTGCTTTGAAGATTTGAAGACATCACCTTTATGGTGAGAAGCGTATCATTTATACCGACCACAAGAGTTTTAAGTACTTGATGACTCAGAGAGAGTTGAATCTTAGACAGCGTAGGTGGATAGAACTTCTTAAGGACTATGACCTTATGATAGAGTACCATCCGGCTAAGGCAAACGTAGTGGCCGATGCTTTGAGTAGAAAAGTGGCAGTTGAGTTGCGGGCTATGTTTTCTAGATTGACTATGTCACGGGATGGAAGTTTGATAGTCGAGTTACAGGTTAAACCTTCGTTGGCTCAGTTGATTCGAGAGAAACAGTTGCAAGACGAGTTTTTGGCACCTTACGTGTAAGATATAGCTAAGGATAGACCCACAGATTTCTGCTTTGGTGAAAACGGGATCCTATGTTTCAAGGATAGGATAGTAGTTCCGGAAGATTCCAAGTTAAGGCGTACTATCTTGAATGAAGCCCATAACAGTCCTTTTGTTATGCATCCGGGTAATACGAAGATGTACCGTGGGTTAAAAGAATAGTACTACTGATTGGGTTGAAGAGAGATGTGGCCGAATTTGTGAGTAAGTGTATGGTTTGTTAGCGAGTCAAGGCCAAGCATCAGTTTCCTTCAGGTTTGTTACAGATGTTGAAGATTTCAGAATGGAAGTGAGAACGTATCACCATGGACTTTGTATCAGGTTTACCGTTGACTCCTTCGAAGAAGAATTCAGTGTGGGTGATAGTCGATAGTTTCACTAAGTGTGCCCATTTTATACTTGTTCATACTACCTACACTCTAGATAAGTTGGTCGATTTGTACATCAGTGAGATAGTGAGATTGCACGGGGTACCGAAATCGATTGTATCAGACCGAGATCCGAGGTTTACAATTGGATTTTGGGAGTGTTTGCATCGTGCCTTGGGTACTTGGTTGAACTTTAGTACTTCGTATCATCCGCAGTTAGATGGTCCATCGGAGAGTTATTCAAGTGTTGGAGGACATGGTGAGGTGTTGTATCATTGACTTTTAGGGTTCTTGGGAGAAACATCTACCGTTAGTAGAGTTTGCATACAACAACAGTTATGAGGCTAGTATTCAGATGGCACCGTATGAAGCTTTATATGGTAGGAGGTGTAGAACACATATCTATTGGATCGAGGTCGGACAGAAGCTTGTACCTATGTCCGACTTGCTTTAGGGCACTACCGAGAAGGTAAAGTTGATATGTGATCGCTTGAAGACAGCTTTAGACTGACAGAAATCGTATGCCGATTTGAAGAGAAAAAAGATAGAGTATGTCGTGGGCAAGAAAGTGTTTTTGAAAGTCTCACCTGGGAAGAAGGTGATGAGGTTTGGTAGGAAAGGTAAGTTGAGTCCGAGATTTATTGGACCTTACTAGGTAGTTGAGAGGATTGGTCCCGTTGCTTATAGATTGAGACTCTCGACAGAGTTAGAGAAAATTCACGATGGGTTCCACGTTTCTATGCTTCAGAATTATAGATCGGATTCGTCTCACGTAATGTTAGTGGAAGAAATTGAGTTGAACCCCGACTTGTCGTATGATGAAGAGCCGGTTGAGATTCTTGCTACGGACAAGAAAGTGTTTCGTGGGAGGTCTATCGAGTTAGTCAAGGTTTTATGGAGACACCGAGGGGTGGAAGAGGCTACTTGGGAGAGGAATGAAGACATGGAAAGACAATTTTCGTATCTTTTTCCGCCAGGTATATTCAAGGACGAAATTCCTTAAGTGGGGGAGAGTTGTAACGCCCCGATTTAGGGCCCGGGAGTTTATCGGTCTTGATTTAGGTTAGTTTTGGGTTAAATTTAGATTAAAATGATGATTTCATAAAAATTGCCTTTATTTACGAAATTGTCATTAATGAAATTTGAAGATGAGAATTTGAGTAAAAAGAATAAAGAAAAGAAGTTTGAAAAAAATGCCATCTTCTCCAAAGAAAATCTTTTTTTCCACAAAACCTCTGTTAAACCCTAAACCACTATTCCATTACCTCAAATCCCTCATCCAAGCAAGATTTTGAAGGTAATCTCTTCCTTGTTTAAGTTATTACATATTTAGCTTGTATCCTTTGAAAATCTTCTTTTAAAACCCATTAAAATGCATTTTTACTTGGTGTCCTAAAAATTTTAAAATGGTGGCTAATGGTAGGAAACTCGAAATGGGTATAAAAATGGGTTTTTTAGGTTGAAAAGGTTGAGTTTTTTGGGTTAGTTTTGGGTTGAAAACGTGACTAGTGGTTCCTTCGATGTTGGGGTATGTTTCTAGATGATTATGGATATGTTTTGATGGTTGAAATGGCTGGTTTCAGTGTGAGGTTTGTCTAGAACGAAAATGGTGAAGTTTGGATGAAATTTGGGTTTGACTCAATATGTTTTGGTTGTAAGGAGTAGATTTCTGGGTTGTTGCTGATTTACAAGTGTATTAGCATCCTAATAGTTTGTTTTGGGTTGTCTTGAAGCAGAGGATATTGATTTGGGTACTTTGGGCGCGATACCGGGTACTACGGAGGCTTGAGGTCGGCGTTTCGACTTTCGTTTGGGCTCAATCGGTGAGTGGTAATGTTTTGAAGTTTTAAATGATTTCAAAGTGGCTACTTGGGGGTTTGGGTGGAGCCTTGAGGGCTAACCTAAACCCAAGTGTAAGTTTGCTAATTCACCTTGTTCGTTAAGTGTTGGTGTATGTGTGATTGTTTGTGATGTTGTGTGAAATGTGGATTGCCTTTACTCTCTGTTTAATGTTGTTGTGTAGTCTTTGTTGGTGTCGAGCCTCACGTGATGGTTTTCGTTGCTACGGTGATGTGTAGTCCCACCGGTAGTAATTAGTAGGAGAGTACGGTGATGTGTAGTCCCATCGAAAAACTACTAGTTGTTGTGAACGGTGATGTGTAGTCCCACCGGGTATTGGTTATGCATGTGCATACCATGTATTATTTATGTTGTGTTTCATTACATCTTTTCCTTAAATGGTTTTGCTTCAAGTCTATTATTTATGTTTTAAAATTGCATTGTTGTTGTGTTTTAGAGCTCCGCTTACTAAACTTTTAAGCTTACGCTCTCTTTTTCCAACAATACAGATCGTTAGAAGTTCCGGGAGGCAAGTGGGCAAGGAAGGGATTCTCGGAGTTCTTGGGTGGCTCAAAGTATGGTTTTATTAGTTTGTAATAACACTTAGACAATGGGATTGCTAGGCTTGTTGTTAGAGAGTTGGCGTTTCAAACTCCTATATTTTGGCTATGTTTATGTTTCTAGCATGTTTGAAATTATGATAGTATGTTATGTTGAGGTTTAATGTGACCTTGTGTGAATTACTTTATGTTTTGGCATGTTAGTGCTTTTGAATCTATGTGTTCTTGTGAGCTTAGGGCTTGAAATTCAATTTGTTGCTTGAATGTATGATTGATTTTGTGATTAGGACGCTTTGCCTCTAGATTGTTTGTATGATATGATGCTATGTGGTTTTTGATGTTTCGGGGCGAGTTTGGGGACGTTTGGAGATGTCAAACTATGTTTTCGGGCCAAACTGTGTGCAGGCATTTCAAAACGCCTGATATGGTTTCGGAACGGTCGAGCTCTAGGGGTACCCATATCGGAATGAAGGTGGTGTCGTTTCAGTACGAATTGCCATTGGAGGCTCCTGTTTCGGAACCATGTAGTGACGTTTCGATACGATTTGCCACTGTGAGCCCCTGTTTCGGAACCCGATCTGATACGTTTTGTCACTATAGACTCCTGTTCCGGAACAAGGTGAGACCGTTTCAGAACGGTTTAGTTTTACTTTTTAAATAGAGCCCGCGTTTCGGAACGGGCAAGCCTGTTTCAAAACGCAAGCAGTTGAATCGGTTAGATGGCATCTTCAAGGGTTTCTGGATGTTACTTTTTAGTCCCTAAAGCTTGTATGCTTCCTTGTGAGCTCATATGTGACCCTTGAGATGGTTTTGCCCTGTATGCATGTAATTTGACTAACAAACTATATGTTAAGTTTAAATTATTGTATGCCCTCTGCTCGATCGTATCTGTGTCCGCTTTTTCGTTGTTGTCTTCTCACCTAGGGTAAATTGTGATATCTAGACAAGATAATAAATAAACAAAAAATTAGGGTTGCTAATCGGAGTGAGGCCTTAGCGAGTTTCGCTTCGGTTTTTCCTGTGTAACTCGTTCGGTCCGGTCTGTTGGCTAGGCCGGGACGAGGGGTTACAATATTAATTATATTATAAAAATTAATTTTCTTAATATCATTACTAAACATATATAAAGGATGTATATATATTTTTTTTTATTTGTGAAATCATATTTTAAATATAATTTTAACAATTACTAAAGTTAGATGTATATATTAATTTCTTATTTATAAAATTATATTTTGAATATAATTTTATTAATTATTAAATTTATATGTATATATTAATTTATTATTTGTGATATTATTTTTTTATTTTATTATTTTATTTAAATTTATATTATTTAAAAAATTATAATTATCATGGACAAAAAATATCTTTACAAATCTTTTAGCCAAACTTCTAACTCAAAAGCTCCTAAAGTGTGTTTTTTTAAAATGAGAGGTTTTCACCTCAATCTGCTATTACAATCATCTATTTACCAAACATTTAAATTAACGGATTTAACTGGTTAAATCTTTAAAAATACTTCAAATCTTTAATTTTGACTCAATAGTTATTTACCAAATATCGTTATTAGATAAGATATTTATATTCACCCACGTTGAGACAAAATCTAATAAAAAATTAGTTTACTTATATATACGTATATAGTATATATTTCCTTATTTCTTATAAGCCCAAATTGTTTCGGCATTTTACCCCAAAAAATCACCCTTTAAAAAAGTAATTATCGGATTGATACTAAAAGCCAATTATTTATCAAAATAACATTCTTTCACTGGCACTTAAGTAAAAGCACGTTTAGTCTACCGTGCTCTTGACTAAATATTAGATATGTTTTAACAGTAATGCATGTTCATAGCCTATCCTTGAGATTAACATTAAATATAAAAATAAACTAAAGCTAGTGAATGGACCAATATTTTCAAATAAAATATAGTAAAAAAATTCAATGTCACAAAAATCAAAGTATAAGATTAAAATTCTAATTTTAAAAATAACATATGAACATTTGCCATATTAAAACCTTTAGTCAAAGTGTATTTGAAAAAAAAAAATTCACTAAAGAGAATCAACCCGAGACTAAGATTATGAAATCACAAATGTATCACTACTAAGACATATTTAATATTTAGTTTAGGGGAGGTGAATAATGTTTTTTTTTCTTTTGCAAAAACATGACTAGAGTTGGCAAATAGGTTGTTTAGTTCGGCTTCGGTTCGGGATTTTTTGGTTCAGATAATTTTCGAGTATGACTTTGTCTTATTTAAGTTTGGGCTTGTTTGGGTCTGACTCATTCTGTTTAAGTTCGGTTCTATAGTAATTCGGATCAGGTATCGGGTCAGGTCATGTTAATATCGGATCAGGTCAATATAATGTCGTTTGAATTCGGGTCGGTTGATTTTGGGTCAAAAGGAGATCGGGCGTTTTTTTACTCATTTCAACCTTTGGATCTTCGAGTTGAGTTGAATATGAGTCCAATCAAAGTATATATAGAATATTGGTATATTCTTGTAAAAAACACACATCTCTTTGTTTAAAAAGGACGACTTCTATTCTTGATGTAGAGATTGTTTCAACTGAAAAAATTAATTTTTTTATTGTAGCAATTTCATATATATTTTTATAAATTAACCTTGTAACAATTTCATATATATATATATATATATATATATATATATATATATATATATATATATATATATATATATCCAACATCAAAGAGGTAAAAATTTGTTTGGTCTAATCTAGTTTGGGTAAAATAAATTCGGATTGTTTCAGTTCAAATGAAATCGGTTATGGTTGTCTTCGGTTCGGATGAAATATGTTTAGATTGCTTTCAGTTCAGTTGAAAATGTCGAATCCATATTGGTTCAACTAAAATTCGAGTCAGTTCAATTCATTTTCGAGTTTCGAATCATCATGTTCGTGTCAAAATTGATCTAGAGTCGAACGAATCGATTCGAATCTCGGATCTAGGGTCAAATTTGCGAAATCTAAACACGACTGATTTGATACACTTTTATCTGTGTCAACGGAAAGATGCTATTTCGAGAAATAATTTGGTTCGGGTGTCAATTAGGTAATTATATTAAAAAAACCATCATTCCGACTTATGACATAATTAAACTAATAAATTAATTTAAAAACTATATATTTAATAAAATAAAGAGTAAGGTGAGAGCAATATAAATAGGCAAACGCAGTCCGAAAGAGTCCGGGCAGCTCAAAATTTTCAAGCATCTAGTTTTTAAAGGGAAGAACAAATTCCAAACTCTGCCCTGGGTAGTATTAGTATACCTCCATTGCCATTCTTTTCCACCTCATATATGTATATATATCGGTTTCTTGTATATTTACTTTGAAGTTTAAATCCCCCATACCTATATTTCCTGTTGGATCACATACACAACAGAGAGATATCGCGGCGTGACGCCGGAAACAGAGAGATTACAGAGGGGACGATGCCATGGGAACCCAGAAACAGAGGAAAAACCAAATCTGCGAATGGATGGATGGATGAATGAATGAGTAATATGCCAAACGCCATTACTTGACTTCATCGGCTTTCTCTCTCTCTCTCTTTGTGTAAGCCAAAAACAACGGCAGTACTGATTTGTTTATATTCCGTACATGCTCCTTCACAATCACACCTCATAAAAATACCCCTATACCCAGCTTGTGTTTTTCTTCTCCAGCCATGGCACCCATTTTTTCTTCTTTTCCTTCTCTCGATTCTCAGCTGTTTTACCCTTCTTTTCCCCTCTCCCGCCGTCCACGGTGGCCCAGAATGGACTCCTCCGTCCCCCACCACCGTACCGACCAAAGCAAGACCAAACTCGTCGTCCTCATGGGTGCTACCGGTTCCGGAAAGTCCCGTCTCTCCATCGACTTAGCCAACCATTTCCCCCACTCTCAAGTCGTGAACTCGGACAAAATGCAACTTTTCAACGGGTTAGATATAACCACCAATAAGATCCCTCTCCACGAAAGGAAAGGGGTGCCGCACTTTCTTCTCGGCGAATTCGACTCGATCGACGCCGACGTGACGGCGTCGCAGTTCCGTTCCGTCGCGGGTACGACCATCGCCGGCATTGCCTCGCGTGGGAACTTGCCGCTTCTTGTTGGTGGGTCCAACACCTTCATTCATGCTCTCCTTGTGGAAACCTTTGACCCCAAAGAGGACGCGTTTGCCGAGTCGGGCTCAGTGAGTCACGTGTTGAGGTATGACTGCTGTTTCCTTTGGGTCGACATGGCGTGGTCGGTACTCAGTGAGTACCTATGCAAACGAGTTGATGAAATGCTTGACTCGGGGATGTTCGAGGAGTTGGCTCAGTTCTATGACCCGACCAAAGCGGGTGTCATGGTCGGGCTACGGAAAGCAATCGGTGTACCCGAATTCGATGCCTATTTCAGGAAGTACCCGCCGTGGGAAAGCCCAGAAAACGGCGTCGTTCCCGATAAGGACAGTGATCCGATCCGGAGGGAAGCGTACGAGGAAGCCGTAAAGGAGATCAAAGATAACACGTATCGATTGGCAAAGAGACAGATAGGAAAGATCCTACGGCTGAAAGAGGCCGGGTGGGACCTCACTAGATTAGACGCAACGGCAACGTTTCAAGCATTGATGAAGAAAAAGAAAAGGCAGCCGTCGTCATCACCGTTGGCGGCGGCGGCGGCGGCGGCGGAGTTAGAGTGGAGGGAGATTTGGGATAGGGAAGTGATGGAACCAAGCGTGAAGATTGTGAAGCGATTTTTGGAGGAGTAGGTTTTCCAACTAATTTATTCTTTGTTTCATTAAGAAAAAAACAAAAATATGATGGGGAAAAAATGAAATTAGCCGAAGTGGACCAACTGGCTCGGAACGGTCGACCCAGGTGTTTTTGGTTCGAACCAATGGTCAATGGTGGAACTCCTGTTTGGACCATGGCTCGGGTGGGGTGAACCAGGGGTTCTATACAGAAACAATATTTTATCAAAAACAAAGAAATTTTGTAGGTAAACAAATTTTGTGAGTTTTTGTTCGCTGTCTGTATGTTTTTTTCTTCTAAATATTAAAATGCTTTACTACTTAAAACAGTGTAAACTGCTTATTTTAATATGACTTCTAAAATCAAATATCGAATAATATAATAAATCGGAGTGATATTATGGTCGTGTGTAGTTGAGTATGTGGAACAGGAAAAAAAAACAGTTGGAAATGGGAAACCCTTTGAAAGCAGCAAAAAGAGAATGCTACAAAAATTGCCTTTTCTTTTGGTTTTTGGCTTTGCTTGCTTTGCGGACACGATATGTTCTGCCTAGTGTTTCTGGACACGATATGATTGTATTATCATTTTCAAATATATTCGAATTTTGTCACACTCACCTTATGTAAAATATATATTTATTAAAATTTATTAACAAATTGTTATCGGTGATTGATAAAAAATTTGTATATAAGTGAATCCTTCGAGTGATACTAGAAGAAAAATGTTATAATTTTTATAAAATTTGAGTTTGAGCAGTTTGTCATTTGTGTATCTTATTAAAAGATTTTTTATCAAAGTATCTTTTCAAAAAATTAGAAAATGAACATTTAGCTTTTTTATTTTAAAATATAAAAAATTATAAAAAGACAAAAATATCTATAACAATATTAATTATTCATTGTAAAACAAATTTTATGATAATTTCTCAATTGAATTAGAAATCAGTTAGCCCAGACAATATTTTAAATAATAACATAGATGTGAAAAGAATTATTAAAGTTAGAATAAAAAATAGGGTATAAATACATAAAGTATAAAATTTAAATTGTTTAAAGATCGCTTTTTGTGTTGGATTCTACTCATCATTTCTTAATTTTTCATAACTAATTTGCGAAAACTTTCCAATCCTTTGAAGGAACAAAAGGAGTGGGTTCGTATAAAAAGAAGAAGAAAATGCAAATGGAATAAATTGTTCAATCAAGAATCTGTCGAAAATGCATGTCTTTTTAGAGTATCTCCGTTTACAATATTCATGGACGGCGGAAAATTTCATGTAAACTAAACTATTCAGAACATATTCAGATTCAGTGTCTTCCCCTTGAATTTCTTGACCAGTTTTGTATACAAAAAAGTCAAGAAAGGTATAAGCTTTTACACGTTTGTGTATTCTTTCACATCCAAATTCGATACCCGACCCAATCCAATTGATTTATACAATCACTTCTATCGTATTCAAGAATATAGTTTCCTATTCCATGATGTCTAACTCTGCTTCCTTTTGGTGTCTTCAATGTACCTATACACATAACTAAATTCATCATCAACACGCATATATAATGTAGCAACTCCAGAAATGATCTTGTGAGAACAACTATTCCCAAGGCAAGCATCCCTAGAGACCTGAATATCGGAGGCATACGTGACTTTAATAGCAAATACTATCAGATGCTACAACACTCTATTTACGTGATCGGACAAAAAAGTTTATTACTTAAAAGTTAGATCTATCTTTGTCAACTCGTCTATAAACTGTCACTAAGCCTAACATCGTCCCATTAACTATCAACACCCTTAATGATCTCTCTCTGCTCCTTTCTTACTCCGACTAGTATATTGTTTGCAGTTTTTCGTCTCAAACCAACCGACGTAAAACTACGTTGATCCTCTTTTGCCCCACCCTTGTTCGGTGCTTGTTAGTCTTGACATCAACAATATCATTAAATCTAACAGTTGAATTATTATAATTTGCAGTATAAAAAAGTTGAATAGTTTCCTAGTTAAAATCACACTTTCTACAATTTTTTAAATCCTCGAACTACGATTTTTAGTACTATAATTTTTGTTTGTCTCGTCAAGGTACTCTATTTTTTATCCATTGGAGTGGCAAAATCCGTACCCTATAAGGGTTTTATTATTATTATTATTTATAATAAAAGAATATAGTTTATTTTGGGAATAATGTAAGTGTAAAGTTAATAAGTTGGGGGGAAAGGAAGTATTATTATATTGGTGTAATATTTAATGGAAGCTAGTAGTCCACTGATCCTTTTAAGCATGGCAAAGTCTCGTGGAAATGGAATGTCTTGAAATTAATAAATTATACAAATTGGGTTCCATTACTGCCACCCAAGACCATGATCAATGTCTGAATATGGACATGCTGCCGAACCTGTCCTAAGAAATGTTAAAAATTAGAGACTAAACAGCTACAAAAATAGTTAAAAATGCAGATCAATGGCAGAAAGTAAATGATGGAAATGTGTTGGAAGGGAGAGAGATCCAAGGGGAAAATAGGACAAATTCATCAAGAAAATAAGAGTAATTCGTAAGCATAAGAGAATATATATATATATATATATATATATGGGTTAGGATCCACTTATATTGTGTAAAACTCAATTACTTTTATATTTTTTTAGACCGTTGAATGATGGTAATAAATGACTAAGATTATTTTCTTATTTTTTTTTCAAGTGATAATCTTCACATTTTCTACTATTAATCTCACACATCCATTTCACTCATTCAATGGTCATGGATTAATGTAAAACTAAATGAGTTTTACACCATGTAACTAGATTTCATCCCTATATATATTGTTGATTCTTAAATAAGTAGACTTCGAACAAAGGAAATGAAGATGAGGATCGAGGTAATTAATGACAATATCAGACTGTTTACCCTCGTAAATTTAGATAGAAAGTCGCATTCAATACGATGGTTAGAATAAGAGTGAAGAAAAGAATAAGATTGGGGGAGGGGAGATGAAGACCTGGGGTTTCTCTCTTGGTGATTATATTTCTCTCCCAGTCTTTCTATCTACATAATTATTTATATTCTCCAAGTATTGTCGTCGATGAGATGATATCAGACCTAACGGCATAATAACTATTGATGGGCTGATAAAGTAAGTTTGACTATTAAGTAATAGGCTGAATTATCGAGTCATATAAATTAATAGTTGTTATGTCGAGACGTGATAACTGAGTATAGAGAACAGCCCGAAGAAAAAGAGCTCTAAGGCCATGGTGTCTTATATGATGTGGAGCGGTGTAAAGACTCCGGAGGTTACAGCGGAGATTTGTAGGGAGACAAATATTAGATATTACTCTAAAATTACTTTCAAAGACCTTGAATCCAAAAGTGAATATTTTGAAGGCATCGTATCCGAAAGCATATATGGGGGTATAACATATATATATATATATAAATTAAGTGATAAAGAATTTTGATATTTGTTAAGAAAAATCCGGTATAACTATCTAATATCAGAAATATTAAAATAAAACTTATATATATATATATATATATATATATATATATAATGGAAACATGATTTTGTTTATTTGTTTTTGCAGTAACGAGGAAGAGGAGGCTCGGCGGGTGGTGGCCTAGGGCTGCGGGCGGGACAGTGAGTCAGTGCGCGTGCGGTTTATGCATTGCGCATGATCCTATAATTCTCAGGCTTTCCCGAGCTGCTGGTTTATATTATAATGGTTAAATGAGGCAGTGTTGGTCGGTCTAATCCTCATAATTACAGAGAAGGGGACTGCTTCTCAACTTCCAATAGACTCTTGTGGACATTTTTTACAAACACAATGACTACAAATATTGGGGTTTGCATGCCCTCCTTGAACTAATCTACTTGCTTCATTTCTATCATCACCTTCAGCACGTCTTTGTTGACTGTCTTCAACCAATATACCTATAAATATCTCTAAACTTCAATTAGTTTTATATATTTTTTAATCGTTGAATGATAATAAATAAATGATTAAAATTATTTTTTTCTGTGATAATATTCACATTTTCTACTATTAATCCTAGCCATCTACTTATCTTAATCAAATTATCATTATATGCTAATCATATCATATGTTAATAAAATCGGTATATAAATTGTTAATTGCCATGCAAACACTAATATGTATTATGTAGTAATATGATGCGACTTAAACAATAATTTGATGATGAAATTAGAACGTTCAAAAGTTTAGGGGTCTTTTAAAATTAATGTTATAGTTTTGAAATGAAACTAGAACATTCAAAAGTTTGTGGACTAATTAAGAATAGGGGACTAATATGAGCTCAAACTATAACCCTTATTTTTAAAAGTTCAAGGACCAAGTTGGGAAAGGCTATCAGATTCAAGGACTAATATGGGTCAAGATAATAATTTAAGAACTAAGCTGAGAAAGCTTATCAAATATAAGGATGAAATATTATTTTATCCTTCAAACTTATTTGTAAGAATTAGAAGAAAAAAATCACCCACCCCAAATGTATAGATATCAGTCCATTTTAATATCAATGGGCTCTTAAATGATATTGAGATTCTATAAAAAAAAAGGATTAACTTGGGCCTAAGTCAGTTGTAAATATCAATTAGAAAATATAAGAACTCATTTGTAATGTTTGAATAATCATTAAATTAATTATATATCATGATAAAGAGTTCTAACTTTTATTTCTAACAAAATTTATTTTAAATGTAAAAAAGATTTTAACTTACCACTATTCTTTTGACCAGAGTGTTATTATATCTAGTTTTAATAATTTGTAACGGAAGAATATTAAATTATTTGTAAAAAAATTGAATGATGACATCTGAATTTTATTAATCACTATGAAATATATTATAAATATAATGCATCAAAAAGAGAAAAAAAATAGATTAATCTACTAAATTCTCATAAAATGATGCAAATAGGAGCAGACACTTCCATCGAGGTTAGCATACCAATAAAATTCAGAAGCTTCCTGAATCTTTTTGTCTCTATCTATATTATACGCTTTACAAAACTGCAAAGGAGTGGTGAGTGAACCATACTACCAAGTAGAATACTCCGTTACCCAGGTCTGATCACATCAGCAAACAACCATCAATAAAGTGAGAATCTATCTTTCTATGACCACCGACAGAATCAAAATCAGAAATTAGCACCGTGAATATCTCTGTACGAGAACCAAACGACTGCGAAGATATGCAAAAAAACATGTCAAAACACAGATGAAACGAACCAAAAAAATAAAATAAGAAATGTGTCATAAAATCATAAAGAAACGGGTCACAATCACAGAAATCTTTATTAAAAATTTAAAAAAATAAAAGAATATTAAACCGATTGTCGATAACCAATATTAAAATTAATCATCCACAGCCAGTTAAAGAACCAAAAGAAAAGTGGGAAGCCGTGCTCTTCGTTGCAGAGGAAAACGGTTAGAAAAGTTACAATAGGATAAAATATAATACTATAAAAATATAGAAGTTAAAGTTGTTTTAAAATTTACAGTTACGGATTTATTTTATTAATTTAAGAATAATAAAAAATATAAATTTTAAAATTTTCACTCTCGGGTTGCTTTTGAAGTTGTGGACCGAATGTAAATTAGGAGCTATTTCTTTACTAACTTGTATATATACACATAATTGTAAAGATTTAGATATGAAATTTATTTTTTAGTAATATGCATGTTCATTTTATTATGATGTACGTTCGGGGTGTAAGGTTGTACATCCCAATAATGTTATCTTCAAGGTTCCAACTCCTATTCTTACATTCGGAGTACAATGTGTCTTATCAATGCACACTTTATTATATTAATTTGATTTTAATTTTAAAAATATTTATTTGATATATTAAAGTTGTTTTAAAATATTTAAATATTTTTTTTGAATTATTCAATTTAAAGAAAAATTTTAGTTACTTAACTGTTTTATTTTATTTTTAAACAATGTATTTATAGTAGACCTGGCAAACTTGACCCGAGACCCGAAACCCGAACCGAATTACCCGAACCAAAACCCGATTTTGACCCGAACATGATGATTTGAAGTTGACCCGAAACCCGAATCGAACCGAAAATTTTTGTTGAACCGAAATGGACCCGAACCAAAATAGACCCGAACCGAATAGACCCGAACCGAATGGATCCGAACCGAATGCTACCCGAACCGAAAGCTGAACCGAAAGCTAAACCGAATATCGACCCGATTTTAACCCGATTTTAACCCGAATATCGATTGTTAACAATATAATAAATAATAAAATGAAGTATAGAGATTTGAGATCTTGGTGACCAATTTTATAATTTCATCATAAAATATAGCATAAAATTGAAATTGTAGACTAAATTGACAACTTGGAAGTGGAGAAATTTGAGAGTCCAATGATCAAATTTGTAATTATATCATATAAATAAATAGGGGTCAATTTTGGCTAAAAATTAAATCTTTGAAATTAAAATGAACGAAAATATCAATATATTAAATTAATAGACTAAATTACAAAGATAAGTCAATTTCAACTAAAAGTAAATTTTTAGAGACTAAATATCACTACGGGGAGGGGATTTGTATATCCGAAGTCTAAATAGTGGGAATACTTGTGACTAAATTAAATTAAATTAAAACTTAAAGTTGACCAAAATGTTACATTTTAAATGCAACATGACCTAAAAAGTAATTAATCTCTAGCTTAAAATATTGGTGGCTTATTTCCCTCAAAAATTTTGTCTTTTCTCTCTCTATTTTTTCCAATTGTCTTTTTCTTTTTTTTCAATCTAGCTTAAAAAATTGGTGGCTTATTTCCCTCCAAAATTTTGTTTTTCCCTCTCTATTTTTACCAATTGTCTTTCTATTTTTCTTGATTTAATTGAGTTTCAATTTAGATTAATTTAATTGAAATTTCACATTTAGTTTTAAAATTATTTTAATTATGTCCGTGATTTATGCTTTTAGATTTTAGTTAATTCAATTAGATCCTAAGTTTAATAAATTAATTCATTTCAGACATTATTATTATTATTATTATTATTATTATTATTATTATTATTATTATTATTATTATAAACTTTGATTCAATATAATTATACAAAAAAATCATATGGATACATGAAGCTTTGATTTAAATATTTATTAAATTCAAATGCATAGATTGACAAGTTGAATTAGAATTAATCTCATACATCAATAACTCTAAACTAAACCATAAATACTAAACCTCAAACCTTTAACCCAACTCAAATCAAATTGACCCGAAAATTTAAATGTTGACCCGACCCGAAATTGACTCGATTTTAACCCGAACCGAAAGCGACCCGAACGACCCGATTTTGACCCGAACCGAAAGCGACCGATCCGATATTGACCCGACCCGAAAACAACCGATCCGATTTTGACCCGATCCAATACCCGAACCGAATCCGACTCATCACAGACCCGAATTAGACCTGAACCGACCCGAACCGAAACTAAACCGATTCTAGATAGACTCGAAATGACCCAAACCGAAACGACCCGGACCGAACCCGAACCGAATGACCCGATTGCCACCTCTAATTTATAGTATTTGGGTTGTAAGTTAATTTCCATATATACTTTTTGTTGCCCTCATAGTTTCCTAGGTTTTTTCTTAACTAATCCAAACCAACCTGCGTTGCACACATGATTTTAATGGGTGAATTTCTCAGCAGAAATTTTTTACATGCACAAAATTTTAAACTCGATATTTATATAAACAATGTCAATTTATTTTTCACTTAGTGGTAGTTGATTTGCATATTTAATCCACCCACAGATGGATCAATTTAAATTTAGTATCCACACTTAATCTACCTAGAAAAGTATTTTATTTACATTTAACAATATATTTAATTAAAGAAGAATATTCATATGTTTACCGTGTATAGATTTAGTATCCTTATCCAAGACCAAAAGATAAAAAAATAGTGTATTTAAAATCATTAATTGGCTTCAGTAAAAAAATAATGATGTTTATCTTAGGAGACTTGAATTCGAGCAGCCTTGTATGCATGATGTATTTGCATTATCAAAAGGTTAATAAAAAAAATATAAACAAATATTACCTTGTTATTACCTTCATTGCCTTAAGACTTCAAAAAAATTATTCATATCCATATTGATTCATGGATTAATTTAAAATCCATATTTCACCCTACACGATAATTATAAGGATGAGTCTAGCACGCTCGACGAGCATCGATAAGCACCACTAACGACGAGCACTATTAAGTTAATTTATAAAGATTAAAAATCTAAAGGACTCAACGCATAATTATAAATTATTTAAAAATCTAAAGATAAATTATTTAAAATAAATTATTATATTTTTAATTTTTAAAACATAATTAAATCAAATATCAACCCTAAATTAAAAACCCTAAATACTTTTTCAACTTAAATTTCAAGCCGCTGCCGACGAGTTAATCAGTCGCCGTTCCCCGCCAATTTGCACCGGTTTGGGCATTGTAGTTTAGTGGGCATCGACCCTAAATATATCAAAATAGTTTTGCTTTTGCGCAAATACAAAAAAAAAAATTGGCGATTATTTGATTTAACCTAATGTTCGGACATGAAATAAACAAATTCTAATGGATTGGTTGCCGTTCCAAAATGTATCAAAAAAGGTGTTACCGCTCTGTGTTTATTTCATGTCCGGCGCCGCTTCAGCGGCGGCGACTTGAAATTCAAGTTGAAAAATTATTTAGGGTTTTTTAATTTAAGAGTTGGTATTTGATTCAATTATATTTTAAAAAATAAAATATAAAACTTATTTTAAATAATTTACCTTTAAATTTTTAACTAATTTATAATTATACGTTGGGTCCTTTAAATTTTTAATCTTTATAAGTTCAATTAATAGTGTTCATCAGTGCTCGTCGTTAGTGGTGCTCGTCGGTGCTCGTCGAGCGCTGTAGAATTTTCCTAATTATAAATTTAAATTATAGATGTAACCCCCTCGTCCCGTTCCGGACGCTTGACCGGTCCGAGTGGGCCACACGGGGAAAACCGAAGCGAAACCCGTTAAGGTTCTCCCTCGGTTAACGACCCTAGAAAATTTCTTTTATTTATCTTGTCTATATGCATTACTGTTGTCCTATGTGAGACACGTCAGCGGAACACAAGCATTCATAAAACGATCATTCGAACAACGCATGCAAAACAATCCATTTTAGATTTTAGGCAGGCCGTTTCGAAACACATTCCAGGTGTATCGAAACGCCTTGACTTGGTCAACGGCCTTAAGCCCACACGAGGAGGTCATATCGGAACGGAGGTCAACCGTTCCGAAACACCCTCAACGGTCAACTTCTCGTGGTCAACGAGATTTTGACCGTTTCGAAACACAAAGACTCGTTTCGAAACCCCATCATCTCGGCAATTTTTCAGATTTCCAGTAGCCAAAGTGTTCCGATACCCGTTTCGGAACAGGGGTTCACAGTGGCCAAACCGTATCGAAACGAGTTTCGATACGGGGTCCTTGAAGCCAAACTCGTTCCGAAACGGCCCAGCCCGTTTCGAAACACTGGTTGTCTGCAAAATCGCAAAATCTATTTTAGACAACTCCTAGAGGTTCCAAACGTCCGGAACAACTACACGAGGCATACAAACCATACAAATACTTCCCAGAGGCATGCTCCCTAACATCCATACTCAACATACACAAAATATACAAGAAGACATCCACACCAAGGACCATACATGACATTTCATAAAGCATGCTTTAACAAAGGCAACACTTAAACAATTTTAAGGTAAGCAAAACCAACATGGTTTACAAGCAAGGGCATACATCTCAGAAGCCAAGTTAACAAACACATAAAAGGAGTCTAACATGCTCCTAACAACAACACCATACTTCAAAAGCATCATAACACTAATACATGTCCCATTGCTTGACCATTACATCATAACTAAAAACTATACTTGATAGCTAGGCTAGCACCACAAAGCACACACACTTGGAGGCCTCTTCTTGCACTTAGCAACCCACGAGCTACTGATCTGCATTGTCGAACAAAGAGAGCGTAAGCAATAAAGCTTAGTGAGGGTAAGCTCTTTAAAAACAAACCTCGATAATGCAGGGTCCAAGCACGATCTCAACCAAGGTAAAATGCATGATCATACCTTCGATCCTTAAGAGCCAAATGTCAATGATGCATGAACAAATATCCATTAATATACCATGCTCAACAAGCTCATTTACACAACATATGTAAGCACATATAAACATCCAAGTAGAATTCACATTCCACATCACATTGATACACATATCAATCAATATTGGCACCTAGCTATGACCCGAATACGCGGATAAACACGTTGGAACTCACATCCAACAACCACTTTACCTCACGGTGGGATTACACTCATCACCGGTCTCGCGGAGGGGATTCCACTCATCCTCACGCCCCGTCGATGGGATTCCACTCATCATCGACTAATATATATAACAATTTCCGGGCGAACCCGTACTCCTCCTTGGTGACTCAACGCCACCAAGGCCACACACGAATTTGACTCATGTGTGCACACTAACATCCTAATGATCGATCATTTGTACTCAAGCATACTAGTGCCAACATTTAACTCATTCCATATTATCATTTACAACCAATTCCGTGCTTAGCACGTACTCACCATGATCACAATCATGAACAATCCACATGCATATCACAATGCATCATAACCATGCCTCATCACACATGTATAGCACAATATACATAAATCATCATATCACAAATAATACGAGGCATAAACATCAATCACAAGTTCAACCAATGTCTCTAGTTTAAGTTTAGGATTAGGCTACCACCCTAACCCTAACTCTAGGTGGGTCTACCAAGCCCGACCTAGTTCACATGCTCGAACTAAACACTTAAAACCACTTTAAAAACATTAACCACTCACCTTCGCTTCCAAGCTCAAATACCAAACTAGCAACCAACTTCAAGCTTCTGGATTTCCTCCCGATGCTTCACCAACACAAGTTCTCGCCTCTAAACCACCTCAACACAAACCAAACAACTTCCAATCAGCCAAAGCATCAAAGTAGTTAACCCGGAATACAATTCAAACATCAAACTCAACATTTCAAGCCATGAACAAACCCCAATTTTATCCAACTCGAGCAGCCCATAAACCTTGATCAAAACCCAAGTTTCCAACACATTTTATACCCAGAATTGATCCCAAAGCAACTCCTAACCATAGTACTAACATTAGCCCACCAAATTCAACCTAAAACAACCCCCAAAACTCACCCAAAACCCTTCAAAAACCCCTTTAAACCCAATTTCGGGAATGTGCTCAAAACCAAGTAAAATCCATATATGTTGAACCATTTAGCTCCTAGACTTCATAACTAACAACATTAAATCGAAATATTAAGTTTAACAACATAAAGTTATCATTTTTAATCAAAACCCTTAAAAACTCCATTTCCAAAACCTTAATGAAAATAAAAACTAATTGTACTTTTGAAGAGAGGAAGTTGAGGAGAAGTCAAAAATGGTATTACCTTTCAAAAACGAGTTGAAATGGAGAAGAAATGAGATGGAATAGTGGAGAGGATGGGAGAGCTCTTCTTCCCATTAGTTGAAGATGATGAATAGTGAAAGATGATAAAAATGGGTCTTTTAACAAAAAAGGGGCTTTTTAAATTGACTTTCACCTTATTACGAAAATGCCATTAATGAATGGCCATTTTCCATTTTCTTTATAATCTCTTCAAATTGTATTTCATTCAATTTAGTCCAATGTAAAATGTTTGTTTTTGAAACCCGAGGCCCGAAAGATTATTTTAGTTATTAGACCGAACCCAAAATAATATTAAAATGTTATTTTCACCCGACCCCTAATCTCGGGTGTTACAATAGAGTTAACAAAAATAAATAATTATTATCCAATACAATTTAATTGAAAATTAATTTTTATTATTAAGTGAATCATTAAAAAGTTTAAAGGCCCCAGGCCAACTGTCTTTTTTTTAGTATGAGTACGTTCATTTATTTTTTTTTGAAAAGTCGGCGGGCCTCATTAAAAACCTCCTCTAATCCTAATAGGGGAAAAAGAATATCCAATGAATATATTAATATTAATAATGTTACAAATGTCTCCCTTAAATCATGCTAAAGAGGCTGGAACATATCTCCAACCTAAAAGCACAACCATATAACAAACAAACGTAAAGCTACATTACATTACCCTATCCCAGATTTGGCTAAAGCATCTTCCAACGAATTACAACATCTCGGAATCCATTTAAGCAAAAAGGCTCGTTCCCTTATAATGCCACTCAGCTCGATAACCAGCTCTGCAATATTTGGAGGGTGACTCGACTCGAGAGATAACCAGTCCACAACAATTTTGCAATTAGATTCGATAATAAGCCTAAATTTGTCCACCCAAACCGATTCAATAAATAAGGCAATCCCCCTCTTAACAGCAAAAAGCTCTACCAGCAAAGGAGGGCCTGGAGCACTCATCTCTGAGAATTGGAATAGAATATTCCCACTTGAGCATCTAAGGACTCCACCCCCCCCTGCGCGTTAATCTCCCATATTTGAAACCGCTCCATCAACATTTATTTTCACAAAACCAATAGGGGGAGGGAGCCAACGAGGAGAATTAGAAGCAATGGCAGAATTCAAGAAACCATTTTCAACCAACAAAGGATCATTCATCAAATTTTCTACATATATCCTACATTCATTAAACTTAGCTATAATCCAAGATGTTAATCGCCATTTAACCAGAAAAATTAATTGCATTCAGTCTACCTTCTTGTCATTGAAAACTATGTCATTTCTGAATAGCCAAATAGTCCAAATAATGGCAAAGGGGATGAATGACCAAACCTTATTCAACGAAGAAGTAGCCAAAGCGTCCCAAGTTTCTAAAAATTCAGTAGATTCAAACGGCAAGGCTAGCGATATCCCTAAACGTGAGTAAAAAAACATCCAAACTTTCCAACTATACCAGCAATTAAAGAACAAATGATCAGAAATTTCCGGTAATGAATTACATAAAAGACAAAGGTTATTTGAAATTGCAGAAATTCCCCTTTTTACCAGTTCGACTTTCACATGTATTCTCTTCAGCATGACCAACCAAATAAACAGCTCCACCTTAGGAGGAGCCAATCCCAACCACACAAAGTTTTTCCATAAGCTTTTAGGTGGAATCAGCCCACGGGCCATATTTTTAAGGACTTAATCGAGAAGGACCCATCACTTGAACCCTTCCAACGGATCCAATCATGTTCCAAACCGCTCGATTTGAAGCTGTTAAGGCAATGTACCGGCTCTTCCCAAATAGGTAACTCACTATCAAATAGTGCTCGTCTCAACGGTATGTTCCAGAACCAAATATCTCCCACTTTGTGCCCAAATTCAGCAATAGGACCCTGTCTTTTTTTTACAGATAAGGTATAGATACGGGGAAACTTGTGCTTCAGCATAGAGTTTCCAATCCACACATCATCCCAAAAGGAAATATGCTCTCCGTTTCCGACTTGTAAAACTAGATTTTCCACCAAGCAAATTCCAAATTCATCCTCACTTTGAAAGGATTTGAGGATCCCATTCCAGATCCATGAGAAATGCGTAAGGGGAGATTTGGAAGGTAATAGACCAGAATCACTTCCGGGGGATTTACAGTCTACAACGCGCCGCCAAAAGCTGGAAATTTCATTGTCGAATCTCCAGCACCATTTGCTTAATAATGCCATATTTGTGTCGATCAAATTTGTTATGTTCAGCCCACATTCATGATATGGTTTACACAATTGGTCCCATCGCACCCAATGTATCTTGCACATGTCCACAACACCTCCCCAAAAGAAATTAGCCATGAGTTTATTCAAACGATTTGAAATAGAAACTGGCATTTGAAATAATGAAAGGAAGTAAACTGGCAAACTTGATAAAATAGATTTTTAGATAGTTAACCTGCCTCCCATGGAGAGAAGTTTAGGTTGCCATCCTTCTAATCTTTTCACAAATTTGTTGATTATTGGCTCCCATAAGCTGGCCGAGTTCCTATTAGCTCCCAGAGGGAGGCCAAGATAGCTCGACGGGAAGTTTTCCACTAAGCAACCAACACCATCAGCCTAAGCCTTCAGAACAGATTCCTCAATATTAATCCCGAGAAGTTTCTTGAGGTTCGTTTATTAAAGGAGGAAAAATTCAAAAAGACAATGTGAGTTTATAACTATGGAAGATAAACTTAATCCGGACATATTCTTAATAACATGAAAATTAACGTCTCTAGATCATAAACAGGACCATATAAAGAAAAGATAAAAACTCTAACTTAAAGGCTCAGAACAAAATAGATACAAACATCACCAAAGCTCGACGATGAAAGGTAAAAATCACCAACAAACAACATTAAAAATGCATATTACAATAATAAGGCACATTGACAACACAATCATTACAAAAATTCATTCGCGAAAGAAGAATGATGATTGTGAGCTCGTATCCAAATCCAGTTCGAGGGTCCAAAACAGGGAGATCAACATGATAATCAAAAGAACGACATCTTGAATTCTTAATCAGTCGTGGCGTCGTCAAATCCAACCTGATAAAAAATCAAAAGAAAAAAATGACCAAGTGACCGATTAAGAGAAAATACCTACCAAAAGGTAAAAAAACGTATCACAAGGCCAAAGTTATTGAATTTAAAAACGTGTACCAAGTAATATAAGGGGAAATAAAGAAAAAAAATGGCGGCACAGGGGAAAAGATACGGCGGCGAGAGGGGAACCAATTCACTGAGGGACAAGAGTAGAGGACGAGTTTGTACCCTATTCGTCTATAACCTTCCGGATCAACTACATTGGAAGGGTGTTTGGCAGGTTTTCGATCGCCATGGCGTGGTGGTGGATGTTTTCATCCCCGCAAAATGATCAAAAGACGGAGCCAGATTTGGTTTTGTACGGATGGAATCACGTCAGGATGCGGAGAGAGTTATAGAGCGATTTAATGGATTTCGCCTCTATGGATCGCGAATCCGGGTATCAATGGCTAGGGATGGCGGAAGTGAGCAGTGGTATAGGAAGGGGGCGAAAGGAAATTCGATCAATTCGAGTGACGACGATAAAGGTTTAAAGCCTAAGGAGGCAAAACAGCAATCGGGGCAGATGGAGGGATTGGGGCAGTCCTCCACGATGAAACATCAAAGCACATACAAACAAGCAATGGGAGTTGTCGACATGGATAAATGGCGGATATTAGAAGCATGTGCAATAGGTTTCTGTCGCAAACCTTGCTCAATTGAGGAATTGGCCAGTGAATTTCATCGGGAAAATCTTAAGGGGCTATCCGTGATGCGAGTAGCGGGATCAACGGTCTTGTTGATGTTTGACAACTGCGAATTACGCGAGTCGACGATGAAATCAGGGAAATTACAGCAGTGGCTAGAAAATGTAATGGAGTGGACACCGTCGATGGCGATCCCAAATCGACGAGCATGGATTTCTTTATGTGGACTGCCCATTCATTTATGGTCGGAGGATACATTCCGGAATATAGCGAACTTATGGGGCGAATTAGTGTGAGTGGATTCGGAAACGATTGCTCTAGCGTCGTTCGAGAGAGCTAGAGTCCTTATAGAAACGGATTGGATATTCAGGATCAACGAAATGGTGGAAATAAAGGAGGGGGAATCGACTTTCTTAGTCCGTATTGCTGAATTTGAGGAGGGTTATGGCAGGAAGGGGAGTGTAATTGCGACTCTATATCATACTCGGAAAAAGGGGAGACGCTTAAGGAGGGGGATGTGGAGTGGAAATCCAATTCCATGTTTGAGCATGATGATGATTCAGATGCAACAATAGTACCGAATTCAATTGATAGAGAGGATTACCAAGTCGAGTTGGATAACGGTGTTAGTCGCGTCAAAAATTTTATTAATCGCATTTGGGAGGATAATGTTAGGGAGGACGGTAGGGTGCGTTCGATGGAGAGTGTGAGTGTCGAGGAACAGTTGGTAATGGTGAATAGGGAACTAGAGGTGTCGGTGCCATTCGAAGCTAGCTTACGCATGGATGGGATGGAGTGAGAGACAGTAAATGGGAGGGCATTGCCGCCACCATCGTTCATTCACGATAGAGGTTGTGAGGAGGAGTCATTAGGCTTGATAAACCGTGAGGGAGGGGAGCAGTCGGCCGGGGAGGAGCGATTTATTGTAGATGATATCACAATTGGGGGAGTGAGGGTTGATGTGCCGGCATTGGTTGAAGACAGTTTCCATGACTTATCGGACCGGGTGAACGATGGGCCCCAAGATGGGGACATCAGGGTATCTAAGGCTAGCTTGATCAAGGTTAATGGGGAGTTAAGAAGAGTTCGACTCCTATCGGAACTCAACCCAGTTCCTACAGTAGTGGAATCACCGTCAAAGTCCAAAAATGTGAAAAGAGGACGTGGCCGTCCGAGGAAGAATAAGGAGGAGGGGAAACAACATCCGATTGAGATAGCGAATGGGTCACTGTCAGACTCAGATTTTATTTGTCGCAAACAGGTGATTGTTCGTGAGGCCGAGGAAACAGCGAGGGTGGGTAATTTGATTGTGATAGTGACAGTGGGTAGGGAAGACGAAGTTATACAGGATATCGCACGCTTATTGGAGGCGCGAGAGGCTTCGAAATAGCGGCATATGAGGTTGTTGTCGTGGAATGTTCGGGGCCTGGGGGCAGCAGCGAAGCGACGTTCTATCGGACGTGTTCTACGACAACAACGATGTGGAATGGCTCTCTTCCAGGAAACAAAAATGGAGAGCATTTCTGAGAGGTTAGTTCGTCAATTATGGTTTTCCGATTCTTTTAATTTCTTATTTGCTCCATCGGAGGGAAGGTCGGGAGGGGTCCTAATGGTATGGGATCCGGCTGGTTTTCATGTTTCGGTTTCGGAGGTTCGACGGAACCTAATTATGGTCGTTGGAACTTGGTTACGGGAAGAGTGGGAATGTGGTGTTATAGGGGCTTATGCGCCGTGTGGGGTATCGGATCAGGTGGTTTTTTGGGAGGGAATTCGAGAGGTAGTTCACACTAGGCCAATTGAATGGTGTGTGGGAGGTGATTTTAACGTCGTGAAGTGTGCGGAGGAGCGGAGGGGGTGCGGGTCTGGCTATCCGGGTATGGACATATTTTGTGCGAACATCGAGCAGCTTGCTTTGATCGATGTTCCGATCAAAGGTAATTTATTTACATGGTTCAGACTAGGGGGAAGGTGTAGTCGCCTTGACAGATTTTTGGTTTCGGATGGATGGTTACAGAGATTTGAGTCTTTAGTGGTTTTACACCTCCCGAAGGAGTTGTTGGACCATTCGCCGATTGTTTTGGTGAGTGAAGTGGGAATAGTGGTCCAAAACCGTTTCGCTTTGTGAATGCATGGTTGAATGACCTACCACTCTTAGAGAAGGAATGGAAGAGGCTATCATCGGGGATTGAGGGTCGGTCGATTCGCTCGAAGTTGAAGGGGTTAAAGCTGATTTTAAAGAGCTGGATCCGGTCGGAATTTGGAGACTTGGACAAGGAATTTGGGGATTTATCGAAGCAAATTGAAGGTTGGGATGCTCGGCTAGGGGATAAGACTAGGACAAAGGCTGAGGAAGTGGAATACCGCAGTTTACACTCTAGACTTTGGAAGGTGGCTAGTATGCGTGAATCGTTTTGGCGTCAGAAATCGAGAGCTTTATGGTTAGCGGAAGGTGACCGAAATACTTCGTTTTTTCACAAAGCAGCAAAAATTAGACAAGCTCAGAACTCGATTAGAGGCATTCAGTTTGGTGAAGAGTGGGTGACGGAACCTAGGCGTTTGAAACATATGGTGAAATCGGCGTTTACTCAGCATTTTGGGTTGCAGCCGGGTGGTGGAATTTTAGTGCCGGATGTCTCCTTTGCACGCATTTCGCTACAGCAACATGATGATTTGGAAAGGCCGTTTTCTGTGGATGAAGTGAAAAATGCGTTATGGAGTAGCGAGGGTGCGAAAGCACCGGGTCCGGACGACTTTCCCTTTGAATTCTTTCGGAAGGGGTGGGAGTTTGTGCGTGGTGATTTAATGGCATTCATGGAGGAGTTCCATGATACGGGTCGGTTACCGCGGGGTTCCAATTCAACGTTTGTTGTGTTGATAGCAAAGAAAGACCATCCACGTAAGTTGGGGGATTACCGTCCTATTTGTTTGCTTAACTCGGTTTACAAAATTATGGCCAAATGTTTAGCTCGTCAACTACAGGTGGTGTTGCCGCATCTTGTTAGTGATGTTCAGTCATCATTTATTAGCGGGAGGCAGATTTTAGATGGTATCCTATTAGCTAACGAAGTAATTCATTCAAAGAAGTCTTCGGGAGATTTGATTGGAAGTTATGTGCTGAAGCTCGACTTCGCTAAGGCCTACGATTGCATCGATTAGGGCTGTTTGAGGTTAGTTCTTGTAAACATGGGATTTGGGGAAACATGGTGTCGATGGAAATCAGAGTGTGTAGAAACGACGAGATTTTCAGTTCTGATTAATGATAGTCCGACGGAGGAATTTCCAATGATGAGGGGCTACATCAAGGTGATCCAATTTCACCTCTTCTTTTTGTTATTGTGGCCGAGGTGCTTCACATTTATTTGATGAATGCTGAGCGTAGGGGTTTGATAGCTGGTGTACGTGTGGTAGGGGATGTATCGGTGTCTCACTTACAGTTTGCGGATGATACAGTGCTTTTCATCCGGGGTGATATAGAGATGGCTCGCAACTTGAAACGGGTACTTACATGCTTCAAGCTTACAACGGGTTTAAAAATTAATTATGATAAGTCTTGTTTAATTGGTGTTGGCTTAGAGGATGCGGTTCTTGATGGTGTGGGAAGTGTTTTGGGCTGTCCGATGGGGGTTTTGCCGCTGAAGTATTTGGGGATTCCCATCAGTTTAAGTCCCAGAGGCATGGAAATATGGGATCCGTTGATTCAAAGATTTCGTCGGCGTTTGGCGGGGTGGAAACGAGACTCGCTTTCATTTGCTGGGCGCCTTGTGTTGGTTAACTCGATGTTATCGGCGCTACCGGTGTACTACATGGGTGTTTTTATGGTCCCAAAGCGAATCATTCTGAAACTTGATCGGATTCGACGTAATTTCCTATGGGGGGAAAAGAGGAGCGAGCAAAATTAAGCCGGGTTAGTTGGGAAGTTGCTTGTAGTCCGAGACATTTGGGAGGGTTGGGTGTGATAAACTTACATGCTCGTAATTTAGCCTTATTGGCTAAGTGGGCATGGAAATATGCTGAAGCGAAAGGGTCTCTTTGGAGGAGGATTGTGGACGCCAAGTATGGGACCGAGGTGCTAAATTGGCGGATTCACAATTAAAGTACGAGGTCGATGTCTTCTATGTGGAAGCACATTGTTGATGTGCAGCAAAATGAAGTAGAGGAACGGTTCATGAATACCACACAATTCTGTTGGATTATAGGGAATGGCGAGAGCGTGCTGTTTTGGCATGATTGCTGGTGTTTGTCTGAACCGTTGAAATTTGCTTTCCCACGTTTATATGGGTTTACAGTGGATAAGTTAGTGCGTGTAGGCGAGGTGCTGGGGCGGTCTTTGGAAGAATGGGTTTGTTGCTTTCGTAGGGTATTACGGGTGTTCGAGGGGGGTATGCTACGTGACATGCTGGCTTGTATACAGGGATATGTGTTGCGACATGGTACGGCCGATCGTTTCATTTGGATTCATGAGCCGTCGGGTGAGTTTTCGGTAAGGGCTTTGAACAAATTAATGTCGTCTTTTGGAATGACGGATATGTCGGAAGTGAGTTGGTCGTGGCGTCTTCCAGTGCTGCCGAAATTGCAATGTTTTCTTTGGTTTCTTGTACTTGATCGACTACCAACATTGTCGATGTTGGTTGCCCGCGGTTTATCTTTGGGAGATACTTCCTTATTGTGTCGTTACTGTGGGGAAGGCGTGGATGAAGTAGACCACATCCTGCGGCATTGTTCGATGGCTTGGGACATTTGGGATCGATTTTCTCTTGGTGGGGAGTGACTGTGACGCGTCCGAGACAAGTGCGGGAATTTCTTTTATCTAGTTTCAACAGTTTCTTTTCAGGAGACTTGAGAATGTGGTGGCTTATAGGATGTACTAGTGTGCTGTGGTCTCTTTGGCTAGCCCGTAATGATTTAATGTTTCAAGACAAGAGGTCATCGATTGGGGGTATTTTCTTCTTAGTCCAATTGCGATCATTTCATTGGACGAGGATTCGATACGATAAGGTGGACATAAGGGAAGCAGCGTGGTGGGATTGCCCCTTGCTTTGTGTCAATGACGCAACGGGGGGGCGGTCAGTTAGATGTGCTGTTGAGTGGTCACCTCCATGAAAGGGTGTGTGGAAATTTAATGTCGATGGGGCAGCTCGGGGTAAACCGGGTTTGGCGGGGTGTGGGGGAGTGCTTCGGGATTGGGAGAGTCGGATTAGGGGTTTGTTTTCCGGGGCGATTGGAGTGGCGGACTCGAATGAGGCCGAGGTCCAGGCGATAGCGTTTGCCCTGAAGATGTTGAGGAAGCTGTCATGGGAGGGGGTGGATTCGGTAATTATTGAATCTGATTCGATGGTGGCTCCTGCGTGGATTCAGGAGATTGAGCGCAGACCTTGGTGTTTGTGGAGATGGTTCTTTCAGATTGACGACGCTTATGAGTCTTTGCCGAGTGTATGTTTCTCGCATGTATTTCGGGAGGGCAATCAAGTGGCGGATGCCCTTGCTAAGGGGGGTGTCGATAGGGTGTCTTGGCTATGGGTTCGGGCTTGATTTTGGCTTCGTGTTTGTCCTTTGTATCGACACAACTAATGGTACTCTTTTCCCCCAATTAGGTTTAGGGGGTTTTTAATGAGGCTATTAGTTGTGCTTTGTATGATTTTACATTATTAAAATCATATTGCTGTTCAAAAAAATTATAAGGGGAAATATTTACGCGTAATTTTATACTAATATATTGACTTAAATATTATTTGTTATTTGAATTAACACATTCTCTCAGGTTGATATCTAAAAATGATATTTTTCAAAGACAACTAGGTCTTTCTATCACTCAACATTTTTTTTAATCTTTATATAACTGGTATCTGTTTTAGTGCTGGTTGTCGATTGTCGGTAATCTTTTCTTATTCTTTCATTTTGTTCTTTGTTTTTTAGTTTTTGAATTCAATAGGTCCGTCTTTGTGACACACTTCTCTACTTTTGGTACGTATAGTTTGCCTTTTGACACATTTCTTCTCTCTCTCTCTTAATCGGTCGCTTGGTCGTTTCTTTTTCATTTTTTTATCAGGTTGGATTTGACGTCGTCACGACTAATTAAGATGACGCTATTCTGATTATCATGTTAATCTCCCTGTTTTGGCCCCTCGAACTGAATTTGGATACGAGCTCACAACCACCACTCTTGTTCACGATTGAGTTATGGTAATAATCATGTTCTTAATGTGTCTTACTATTGTAATATGCATTTTTTTAATGTTGTTTGTTGATGTTTTACCTTCCATCACTGAGCTTTGGTGATGTTTGTATCTATTTTATTTCGAGCATTTGATCAGTTATGGATTTTATTTTTTCTTTATTATGATCTTGTTTATGATCTAGAGACGTTAGTGTTGTTAGAAATATGTCCGGATCAAATTTATTTACCTGAATAATAAACTCTCATTGTATTTTTTAATTTTTCTTCTTTTAATAAAACTGGTATACTACTCATACTAAAAAAAATTGATATCTAAAGATTTTTCTTTCAAACTAGTGTTCAAACTTTAGTTTCATTTATTGATTTGGTATGTTTATTAACGATGTTAAATTTTAATAACATAAGATTGTGCCACGATGTTATCCTTCATTTTTTTAAATCTTTACAAATTTAAAATATATTATATATTAAAAAATCTAACCTTTCTAATTTTCTCTAACTGACCAGTCTAGCTTTATTTACTCATTTGTTTATTTTTATTCAAACCTTCACTTTGCTCTTCATTTTACCACGATATAATTTTGTTTATTTTAGTGTAAACTCATGGTATTTCCCTCTTTCACTATTTTCATTTGTTTTATCTCATTTTTACCTTGTTTGACTGATTTTTTTCTCTCTTAAAACTACTCAAACAAATGTGTTTTTCATTAAAACAAGCTATTTAATTGACACAACGCCGATGATGCATGTTTGTCGCGGTAAATCATAAACTCTAAACTACTCAAACTCCTATTCGGTATTAGGTCTCCGAATTAATCTTTTGCAACCTCTCTTCCTTCCCTTTATTTAAAAATAGAGTAGCTAACCATTTAGCTCGCATTTGTCGCGGTAAATCATAAAGTCTAAACTAAACCTTTAAATCCTAAAATTAATAAATTTGTGTAAATTTTAGTTTATACAAATTTGAGTATCAAAGTAACTTTTATACATTAAATATGATAGAAAACCTCATAAGGACGAGATTCACTAATTGGCCCAATAACCGAGGATATTATGCTCATATTACTTCATTTTGTATGAATTATAATTTCGGTATGAGAATATAATACCTTTGTATTTACTCAAAGTCCCTCATAAAGACAAATAATAGAAATGTAATAGAAATCTTGAGCACTTTTTGGTGCATCTATTTATTGTCACGCCCCTAGAGATTCACACCGTCGGGCACGTACGGCCTTAGACACTTTGACGCTAACTGATCAAACTCTTGCGTCTAAGTAAGCCCTCTACTAGCCTTGCAAGTACTCCTCCTCGACAATGGCTCGGACAAGCCCTTAAAGCTTGTTGGATGCGAAAGCTATTTCAAACACAAGTGTGTGGCTACTCTTAGCGACTCGAGAGGCAACACTCACAAAGAGGATAAGAAAGGAATGAGATGATACAAATGAGGGTAGAGAGCTCTCTATTTATAGTTGAGCTCCCACTGAACCAATGGTCCGGATCGATTTACATGGATGGCCAAGATTAACCTGCTATCTTTACAAAGATACACTATCTAAGGAAACTAAATCAAATCTCTACCTAATTACATCAATTGGTAGAGTTTTTTCCTCGGATAGCTGATCACCCCTGATATGGCAAGATTCTCCCACAATCTCATCTGATTTGATGTCTCTTACCTTATCTGTAAAGCTGGTGTGATCGGGCCTCATAGCATTCTCCAAGTGTTGGGCCAAATCTGGTGGTCTTGGCGAGCCCGATGCCCCACGCACAACCCCTTGGGCTGGTGCTTGCGCCAATGCTTTGGCCCGAACAAGTTGGTCCGTGACATTCTCCCCCACCGAACTTAGCGATGCCCTCGTCGCTGCACCAGAACGATCCTGGGTAGTCCCCCCTTGGATGTTGCCACTACTTGCCTCGGCTAGGTGCGGTTCCCCCATAAGAACTGCTTGCCTCGGCTCTTATCGCCATGGAACTCCTCGATCCTTTGCCTCACTTTTCACATCAACTTGGTGGCTTCTACTCGTCTCGGCTTGCTCATGTCCCCCCATAAGGACTACTTGCTTCGACTTCTCCCGCCAAGTGATGTCGCGCACTAAGACGCTTCCGGGTACATCATCATCATAGGAGCTCTCTCCTACACTCGTCGAAGATGACGAATCAGACTCAAAAGCAAAAGTGTTGACTTCACGATGTACCTTACTCTTTTCAGTTGCATTTACTCTAAAACGGACCAGTCCTTCTTTCTCTACGAAGCCTGGCCCCCATTTCATCGAACTTGTCCCATCTAAGTTCTTTGCATGCATCGGCACTTCTGCCACGAAGTTCGTTGCTCCAACTTGCATCGGCCCCTCTACTTGGTCCGGTGCTCCTTGTTGCATCCTCCCTTCTGACTTGAAGTTTGATGCACTCTCCTTCCATCGACACTTCCTTCCTGAAGATCGGTGCTTCTTCTTGTGTTGGCGATTCTTCTTTGAAGCCCTTCGCTTCTTTCTCACATTGCCACTAGATGGTGCCTCCATTGACCCACTGTCTCTCAATGGCTTGGCCGTACTTGGCTCTTTCTCGGTTTCCAAATGCATGCTCTTCACTCGAACAGGCTCGATTTTCTCGTCCTTCGGCGCTTCTATAGTTGCTGCCTCTGAAGGAGTGCTCTTCACCTGAACACCCTCGGTTTCCCTTACCTTCGGCTTGTCTATAGTTGTGGCCTCCAAAGGCGTGCCCTTCACTTGAACACCCTCGGACAACTTCTTGGTAGCCTTGGACACGGTCACTTTCTCGGACACCTTCTGCACTCGATCACCCTTGGCCTTGGCAGAACTCTTCGAACCAAGCTGTGTAGCCTTGTTCTTTCTAGGCTTACCCAACTCCTTGGTTGGTTTGGCTTGATCCTGGCAATCTTGTAACTTATGTGTCCTCTTGCAATGGAAGCACTTTGGTTGCCTTCTCTTCACCCTCGGCTCGACTGCTTTAGTCTTCACTGTCGCACCGGGTCTCGACCTTGGCTCGGCTACTTGGACTGATGTAGTCTTACCTTGGTCCTTCCTTGGCCGTCTCACAATAGCGCCAAGGTATGCTACTCTCCTTTCTGGCTCTTCTTCTTTTTCGGTGAGGGCAGCAAGGCGGTTCTTCTTAGGACAATCCCTAATCACATGAGAACCGTCACAAAAATAGCATTTCAACTTTTTACTCACCTTCTTTGTTGGCACGGACTTAGCCTCACCATTCCCACCGTCACTCGTTGTGGGCCTGGATAACTCAGCCAACTTTTGGGTCTCTTGATCCTGGGCACCTCCTTGCTCCTTCGCAAGCTTTGCCCCCGGCCTAAGTCTCTCAAAGAAAGCTTCGAGTACACCCCATTCACGCCTTGCAACTGAGTATCTCTTTTTTAAGCTCATTCACCTCGATTCGCAAAGCCTTCACCTCGGCTTCGCAAGCATTACTCCCTCGAACGGTCGCCAACTCGTTGAGGATTCGTCGTATCTCGTCTTTGAACCGGTCCTCCATGGACCCTACTCTTTCAAGACGGGACTCAAAAACACCTTGAGTTTCCTTCGCTCCATGGAATGAATCCACAAGTCCGACGATCCTTCCTCCCAACATTGTTGAGGCTTCCTCCAAGTCTTTACTCATCTTCTCATGAAATGAGTCAAGAAGCTCTTGAACTCGCTCCACGGTTCCACTCTCGACGAGTTTCACCTTCTCGTACAAGTTCTCTATCTGGGATTTAAGAGAGAAAATTCGATCATTAAAACCCTCAAGATAATCTTTTACCTCGTTCATTGTCAATCGTCTCCAATAGTCTCCTTGTTTCGCCATCTCGATCACTCCTTTACCACGAACTACTCCGAAGCAAATTCTCACCACGCTTGTCTGCTACTGCAAGCTGGTCTAAACGCAAGTTTCCTCGACTCGCTCTGATAACACTTGTCACGCCCTTAGAGATTCACACCGTCGGGCACGTGCGGCCTTAGACGCTTTGACGCTAACTGATCAAACTATTGCGTCTAAGTAAGCCTTCTACTAGCCTTGCGAGTACTCCTGCTCGACAATGGCTCGGACAAGCCCTTAAAACTTGTTGGATGCGGAAGCTATTTCAAACACAAGTGTGTGGCTACTCTTAGCCACTTGAGAGGCAACACTCACAAAGAGGATAAGAAAGAACAATTGAAAGTCAAGGAAGCTAGAGTAAATGCCAAGAGTCTATTACTTAGCTCTCAAATGAGAGTGAAAGGAATGAGATGATACAAATGAGGGTGGAGAGTTCTCTATTTATAGTTGAGCTCCCACTGAACCAATGGTCCGGATCGATTTACATGGATGGCCAAGATTAACCTGCTATCTTTACAAAGATACACTATCTAAGGAAACTAAATCAAATCTCTACCTAATTACATCAATTGGTAGAGTTCTTTCCTCGGATAGCTTATCACCCCTGATATGGCAAGATTCTCCCACAATCTCATCTGATTTGATGTCTCTTGCCTTATCTGTAAAGCTGGTGTGATCGTGCCTCATAGCATCCTCCAAGTGTTGGGCCAAATCTGGTGGTCTTGGCGAGCCCGATGCCCCACGCACAACCCCTTGGGCTGGTGCTTGCGCCAATGCCTCGGTCCGAACAAGTTGGTCCGTGACATTATGCTCCACACTAAAAATTTAGGTTGAGGGTTAGTGTTTATGATTAGAATTTAAGAGATTTGGGTATGGTGTATTTTTTAGGGTTTATAGTTTATAATTTAAAATTTAATTTTTTTAATATCGAGAAATAAAAAATAACACGAGAAAAGAAAAATTGTTAACATTTGACCTTACAAAAGCTGCCTGCGGCCTGCCTGGTTATAAATAGAAATGTATTTTAAGGAAACAGCAGCAGTAGGTTTTATTTGATCGAAGCAAAAATAAATTAAATAATTTTACATTGACAAATCTAAAAATGTTTGGATTTGAATTCAAAAGGGCAAGAATTCAGCTCCAAAAATGTTTGACAAATCACCGTTAGTCAGCGAAAATGGCGACTTATTAGGTTTTTCAATTGCCAACCATTACTTCCAACTTCACCTATTTGTTGGTCAACTCCGTTTGCGATCTATTTAATTTTTTGAAATAATGTTATTTTGATTCAATCTGTTGGCTTTAATTTATTATTAGTTTTTTTATCAACATGTCTATTTGATAAGTCATTTGACTTCGTTATTTATAATTATATTTTGAGTATAAAATTATATTTGTGTCAAGCTTTAAATTTGGATAAATTTATATACACTAAATAAGTATATGTCTTTTTTTTCAAGGTGGAACGAGTCTAATGACTAATTATCTAAATTTTATTAGTCCGTATGATAATAAAAGTTAATCACAAAATTTAAAGATATTACATAGTCAAGACAATGATCAAACCCTCAACCATCTGGTAAAATTATCATCTCATCTAAATAAGAAACTAAAAGCTGAAAACTATAAATTAGGAAGAATATGTTATAATTTTTCAAGATTTCTTTTCTTCCCATTATAACCTTTTTGACTTCAACTTTGTCTTGAATACAATCATATTAATGCCAAAGTCAAAGAATTTCCGGATCCCATAACAAGTTCCTGTTTTCACATAGGTATGGTCCCTCGGAAGATTAAAAATAGGGAAAACTACATATTTAGTATCCTAATTATACACGTGTTACTATTTTAGTACTCCAACTATTATTTTTGGTAAAATGATACATAACTTTATGTTTTTGTTATGTTTTGGTACTTCCGCTGTTTAAAATTAACGAAAATGGTAACGTGGCTTGAGTTAATAATAGTTTTAGTCCAAAAAAACTTATATAATCTATCAATTTAAAAATTATTTTAATTTTTGGATTAAAATTGTAAATTCCCCATTTTCTTTTTTAGTCGAACAATTTTTTGGATTTTAGAGTTTAAAAAATACGCTAGGGGCAATAACAAATTTAGAATTTACGGATCAATGGGGGGATAACGCGGGGTCCATTAGAGGGCCAAACTCTACGATCGGGATATCGATGAGAATACGAGGGGTGAGAAAGGGATGAGATAAAATTCAATCAAAATTAAGATGTTTTAAATTGATGGGTTTTGGACTAAATTGATAATATATGTGTGTTTTGGACTAAAATTGTAATTATACTACGCCACGTCAACCTCTGTTAGTTTTAAAACGTAATGTTTAGTACTATTTTACCAAAAATAATAGTTGTGATACTAAAACAATAACGCGGGCATAATTGGAGTACTAAATATATAGTTTTTCTTTAAAAATATAAGGCCTTAATTTTATGGAAGAGTTGGCTATTGGCCAAGAATGACAAATATTAGACCCGCAAGAAATGAAAACTAATTTAAATACGAAAAAATAGGGTTTAAAGACTTATTGACATTCAAGTTTTCCAAAAAAAAGCATTTTAATCTTTAGTTTTTTTGTTTAGACCCTTTAACTTTAATTTTGTGGCCAAATTAAACTAACTAACAAAAAAAACAGGTCGGTTAAGCTAACATCAATTAATTTATATATTTTAATGTCAACGTCAATTATTTTGTTAATTTATTTAAAATAAAATCAAAATAATTTAATATATTAAAATCATTAAAATGGTAAAATTTTATAAATATTACTAAAATTGTTAAATAGTTATAAAAATTGACTAAAAGAAGAAAAAAATATATGACGTGGATTTAATAATGTTTTTACTATTTTTTATCACTTGATTTAATTTGATAAAAAATAATCCTGAAGTGACCTGTTTCGAAAAGTGGGAAAGCCAAAAATATATTTTTTTAAAAGAATTAAATAAAATTGGCTCAAGAGTGCTTAAAGAACTTGAATATTTTTACACCCAATTAAGCATTCAAATCAATAATTGTAATCAATTAAGTCTTTTGACCATTTTTTACCATTAATTTTTGACGATTTTTTAAAATATTAATGTCACGCGACACACTACAGTTCTGTCACATGATATTTAGAATTTTTTAAAATTTATTTTTTAATAATTTTTATAAGTTATTTTAGATTTTTAGAACATTTAAAGAATTTTTAAACAAAATTTAAAAAAATGAAAATATAAAGTATAAATATGGTAACACGACTCGTTGCATCAATTTGTCCAAAATAAGTTAAATTTAGCAATCAATCTTGATCAAAGGGGTGAATCGATAAAATTTTAGAGTATAAAAATTTAATCGAGTAAAAGAATTAAGAACTTATTTGACTTTTTTCTCCGACGGTTCAAGGGCTTATAATACTCAAGCGAATAAAATTATAATGGGATAAAATATAATAAATTAATCAAATTAAGAGCAAGGGCTAAGATGATTAATGGGGAAATTGATGGTTGTATTGAAGTCAAAAGACTCGTACTAAGTAGCGGTAGCTATGCCGGCGTCGGGCGTTGGGCGCCGGCAAAACTGCCTTCAAAATAAAACCAAACAATTAATATTCAAACATACTTAGCTTTTGACAATTATTTTAAGTCACCGTTAAACACACATGTTGTTCCTTTTTCATAATTTAAGACTAACATCCACTTTTCTCCTTTCTTTTCGTCAACGGTCAGAATCGCGGGCTTCACATCTCTTTACATTTACATTTATATAAATATATACGGCTTTCTCTCTATCTTCACCAATCTGTAAAAACTTTCTTCGGTTTAATTTCTCACGCCTTTTCATCCTCCGGCAATCCGTTTTTTACGACGATGATTCCTCCCAGAAAAGAAGTGACGATGAACGGAGTTCGTCCGTCTCCGTTGAAGATCAACAAAGAGTCTCATTTGATTCAAAAACCATCTTCATCAGCTGACCAGCAACAGCGGCGGCAAGGTCTGGTCATAATTTACACGCACTCGCCCAAGATTATCCACACGCAGGCGCGGGATTTCATGGCCTTGGTTCAAAGACTTACGGGGTTGTCCAGACCCGATCGCCAAGTTAACGAAAACACCGCGGCGAACAGAAACAGGCGGGAAGACAACGAATCCTCGTCTGCAATCACAGATGAAACTGTCGGAGATGTTAGTAATAATAATATCTGCTCGTCGTCTAATGTTCCGACGACGGCGAGTGTGGGTGCTATGAATCCCTTTTTCGCTGATATGCCTCTCTTCACGCCGGGCTCGACGGATTTCTTCTGCTCGCCGAGGCCTGTTCATAAGTTCGGTGATACGGGGACTTTGAACTCACCCACTCTGCTGGAATTCATGAAAGGGCTCCCAGATTACTGAAAAAAGAAAGTTTTTTTTTAATAATTTGTTTTTGCAAATAATGATTTCAATTGTTTAATTAATGTTCACAGTTGTTGGTTAATTTTTTGTGATTAAATCTTACTTGGATCGATCCAGACATCAAATGTGTGAATTAGAAGCAGATTTCATTCATTCTTTCCACCATCCGAAGCTCAACAGTTCTAATTTTCTTTGAAATCCATTCATTGTTTTGGTCAAATCTTGAATGCTTACTGAATAACCCTATTAGACTGCACGCTAGAATATAAGCATGCAAATGAACGTAATCAACATCGAGAGTATGTTTACGTTCATTCGTTTAATTTTAATCGAATAAATGAACGAAAACGAATAACTAAACAAACTCAATTTTTTGTTCATGTTCGTTTATTAAGGAATGTAGCTACTAGCTTGTTTGTGTTCGTTAAAATGATAAAAGAATGTAAACAAACACAAATGAACAAACACATAATTGAAACGAACATAATTGAACGGATTATTGAACGTTCACGAACGGATTATTTAATTTTTTAAAATATAATACTTTTGTTATAAAAAATAATAAACATATGTGAATAAATTTAAACGAACATAATTGAACGGATTATTGAACGTTAACGAACGTAAATGAACGGATTATTGAACGTTCAGGAACGGGCTATTTGTTCATGTTTGTTCATTTAATTAAACGAACAAAAAATCTCATTCATGTCCGTTCATTTAATAAATAAACAATAAGCGAACTTCTCGCTGAACGTTTGATTCGTTTACAACCTTACTAAAATATACTATTATGCCTCTGATTCCAACTTTTCATTTATTTTCTCGGAGAAACTCTAACACTTTATCGTATTTTGAAATTATAATTACGAAATAAATTTTTGAATTATTCATGACAAACTCACAAAATTTCTATTAACAGTGTCGGAGCTCAACATTATTTATTAAAGTGGTCATTTAAAAAAATTAATTTAAAAGAGTTGAACATGAATTATATTTTTAGGGGTAACGAATAATTTTATCATAAAAAAATCTATTTTAAAAGAGTTGAACCACTAGTCCCAATTAATTCTACCACTGTTTGATCAAAAAAAAAATAATTCTACCACTGGCCATGAGGTCAATCTAAAACATGCATGTTTCCTACTTGCCTCTCCATTTGTTCAAATATTATTAGTGTCAAACATGGTGGTTAGTTATTAAAATTAAAACATATATGTGCTTGCCTTTACAACTATGATTTTTTAATGCGTGAAACCATGAAGAAAAACAGAACCTTCAGCACAGCATCAATAAGAAAATCATTTCCATTAAAATTTAAATATTTGATGAAAGGGTTTTTTTTCGTCTTTATAATTATATTTGATTCAACGAGATCAATATATAAGCGCTTAACTCATCATTTCCCTCTAACATTTACCCTTTTTTCTCATCTTGGTACTTAACGTAATTTTAAGGCTCATGTGCCCCCTAACGTTAGAGATGTTACCTAAATTACTGTTTATTCTTTAAAATTTTCAAATAAAATAAAATGAATATATTTTTTGTGAAAAAAATATTTTTACTGCGTGTCTCATTAAAAATGCCTAAACCTAATTGGAAGAAAATAAATTACACATGATAACAATTACAAAGATAACCCCTCATAAACCTATTTTTAAACGGTTGAAGTAATATAAATAACTCTTTAACGTTAAAGAACATATGAGCTCGAAAAATACGTTAGACACCAGGATAAACGTTAGAGGGGAAATGATGCATTAAGCCATATATAAATATACTACTAAATAGATAGACATTAAATACCGTTGGTTAAAAAAATCACTCTTGTCATGTACACAAACAAGCAAGGACAAACGGCGACACTCAGAATTAAGCACCCAATGCATGTGAGAATGGTGCCATTAGCTGCCGGAGTGTGTGGTCGGCGGTGAAGAGTGGTTAGGTTTTATGTAAAGCTAAAATAGAGATGGAATAAAAACAAATATTTATGTGTTTTATCAAGTTCATTACAGTTTTGATATTTATAGCCCAAAGGTTAACAACCACTTTGACTAATAACTGCCCAACTTAACAAACAGATTAGCAAACTAACAAATTAATCAAACTAATTGCTAATTCAATAACATTTCAAACTAATCAATTGTCGAATTCAATTTAGTCCTTAAATATATATTTTTATGATTATGTCCCCTAAAATTATTTTTTATAATTAAGTCCCTAAAAATTAATTTATTTCTATAGGTCGGGTTCAGTGTATTTATTTTCGGGTCGGGTCGTGTCAATTTTTTAAAAAAATATGTTCAGGTCAGATGCAAGTATATAATTTTTATTTTGGGGTCGAATTTTTGGCCCACCTAAACCCGATCTGTGTCCATCTCTACTTTTACTGGTCCCCAAATAAGATATTTAAGGAAAGAATATGATACTTTTGGTCGACAAGTGTTGAGTTTAGACTTGACCGATTGACGTCTAGTGATGTGTTAATGTGACTAGCAGAACTATGGGTCAGATGATAAACTTGACATATGAGACAAAAAATACTAGACATTAACTTTATCTAAATATTAATGGGCCAGAAGAGATAACAAAATAGTCTCTAATGAACCAGCTTAGCACAAGTAAACTTCCACAGTGATGGAACCATACAATAAGTAGGAGGGATTTTGTCCCCTCCCACGCACATAAATATTTTTTTTATCTTTTAATTATTTATATTTAATTATATATTAGTTATAAATTATTCTTCCACTTATTTTGTCTTCTCAATTTCTAATAAAAAAACATTTACGGAGAGTAATGTAGCCGGTTTTTTTAACTCAAAAATAAAAATAAAAATAAATCGACTACAATACTCTCCGAAATAGCCAATTCTTCGTCACAACCACTATATGGGGTAGATTTTTTTTTTCCAAGAGTGACCAAATTCATTCAAAGATGAATTAATGACAATCCCTTCAATGGCATCCCTTTCTTGCAGTTCAAATATCTCCTCATCAACCTCTTGGTCGCACCGAGATAGGACGGTGTAACCTGCGGCTGCATCCGACGGTTTCACCTCAAGAACCTGGGATTTGTTTAGCAACATTCCAGGCTATTCTTTGTTAGAGAAGTCGGCTCTTCAATTTCCCTTAAACATATCCAATTCCAATCAAAATGGTTTTGTTGATTTACAAAAAAAAAAAATTGACATGAAAGCCAGCTAGCTTATTTTATTAAACTTTAAAGCAAACCAGAGTTACAAAAGCCAAATAAAATGAAACGACAAATAAAAGAGACGGTTAGAATACACCGTCCCAAAACCAAACATAAGCTAGACCAGCAGAACCCTTGAGCAAACCTAATCTCAGACGGAGATTCAAGAGAAAAAATTCTGACTCGAAGCAAAGGGAAAAGGTTGGCTACACAGAGCACCACGACGGCCAAACCTTTAGGGGCCAAAGCCCCAACAGTTCTGGGGTAATTGCTACCTGAATCAAGGAAGATCGAGCCATCTCCTATCGGTATCGGCAAGACAGACCACTGACGCCGGTGCGTCTTCCACCCAAGTCGTCTCCTCATCAGATTTCCTACTTTCTTTTGCCAGTGCATGCGCCGGCCGGTTACCGTCCCGACGGGTGAACGAAAAATAGCAGGTAAGAAAGTTTCTGGCCAACATTTGGGCATCCCACACAAACGCACTTATATCGGACATATCTTCTGCTTTTGACTTCAATTTCTTTATTACCGTTAAGGAATCTCCCTCGGCGGTGACATGAGTGAAACCCAGCTCTTTAGCAAAATAGAGACCCAGAACCATCGCGTAAGCTTCTGCCGTAAAGCTTGACAAGATGCGATTTTTTCTAGAACACATAGCCCCCAAAATGTACCCCGCACTATCTCTGATAATGATTCCAATATATGTTGTCTTCGTAACAGGATCAAAACCGGCATCCACGTTGATTTTCACCATCGGAGCGTTAGGGGGACACCAGCGGGTTGTGTTGCTGCTACTATCGGCTGTCAGGCGGGACTGGGTAAGCTGCATGTCTAAACAGTAGCTTTTGATAAATGCAATAGTCTCTTCAAGCCTGACTATAGTTCCTTCAAAGACAAGCTTATTACGTGCAAACCAGATAGCATAAATGGAAATGATTATTACTTGTATATTATGAGTGCCATTGATACAGAAGACCTGACCTAGCCAATCTTGAAAGCTAAGGGTAGTTGCATTTGTAGGCTCTCTGATGTGTAAAGCTGACCATAGTTGTCTTACATAGGGGCATTCGCAAATAACATGAATCACATCTTCAGGGGCCCGAAAACATCTGTTACAAATAGGATAAACAGCCACTTTCTTAAAACAAAGGTTCACTTTGGTTGGGACGAAATCTCTAATGAATTTCCAGCAAATAATTTTCATCTTCGCTGGACATAGAGAATCCCACACCGTATTAAATAACTCACTTCTATTAGATGATACAACTGTATTATCTAGAAGACACATGTAGCCACTACGGGCAGTGTAGATTCCCGTATGTTCACCACACCAAACCAACCTATCAGATTGATAACTGCTAGGTAGTGGAATACTCAGAATTAACTCTGCTTCATGAGGAGTAAAATTAGATTGAATTAAGTCATACCTCCACGTAAGAGAAGTTGGGTCTATCAGATCCGATACGAAGTCGATGCCACTCGCTGGAGGAGAAGAAATCCGCAGTAGGGATTTACTAGGCAACCAGAAATCATTCCACACCGAGATGGACCCTCCACTCCCTACCTTCCAACGGAGGCCCATTTCCAACAACCCACGAGCGCTCCAGACACTCCTCCATATAAGAGATGGATTGTTACCAAGGCGAGCTTTTAAGAAAGTCGAAGAGGGGTAGTATTTGGCCCGCAGCAATCGACCCGCAAGCGATGATGGGTTTGTAATTAAACGCCATCCCTGCTTGGCAAGCAGCGCCACATTAAATTTGGCTAGGCCTCGAAAACCGAGGCCTCCACATTCTTTGAGCTGACTAAGTTCGGACCAGTTACACCAATGTATCCCGCGTTTTTCTTTAGAATTCTGCCACCAAAACCTCGCTAGGATCTGTTCTAATTCCTTACAAAAAGTCTTCGGTAGAAGGAAACAACTCATAGTATAAACAGGAATAGCTTGTAAAACGGATTTGATTAAAACCTCTTTACCACCTTGAGAGAGTGACTTTGTGCACCAGTTAGATATCCAAGCTAGGGTCTTATCCTTCAGCTCAACAAACGCTTTTTTCCGATTTCGACCGACAATAATAGGTAGCCCAAGATATTTCTCTGGGTTAAAACCCTGAGAAATTCCCAAAATTCTGCGGACATCAGCTTTTTCATCATCGCCCGAATTTGAACTAAAGAAGATCGCCGACTTATCAAAATTCACCAATTGACCCGAGCATGTTGCATAGACGGTAAGCAACTCCTGTATTTTTCCTGCCCCTCTAGCTGAACATTCACCAAAAATAAGGATGTCATCGGCGAAAAATAAGTGACTTACTTTGGGAGCTCCTCTTGCTATACGAACCCCAATAAAATCTTCTGTTTGTCGTAGGAGAGAGCTAAGGCCTTCACTACATATCAGAAACAAGAAAGGGCTGAGAGGGTCACCCTGACGAAGGCCTCTTGATGGAAGGAAACTCTGGCCCACACTGCCATTTAAAACCACAGAATATGACACCGAAGATATACAGTGAATAATGCGAGAAACCCATGAATCAGAAAAACCCATTCTCCTCATGACTACATCAATGAAACCCCACTCCACTCTATGGTATGCCTTACTCATATCGAGTTTTAAGGCAAAAGAGCTCTTCCTTCCCTGGCATTTGTTACGTAAAGAGTGAAGAATTTCAAAAGCTGCCAAAATGTTGTCCGTAATTAGACGTCCCGGAACGAAGGCACTTTGAGCTTCGTCAATGCAAAAATGCAAAACCGCTTGGAACCCATTGACCAAAGCCTTGGAGATGAGTTTATATAGGACATTACATAAACTAATGGGTCGAAATTGGGACATAGAGGTAGGATCTGACACCTTCGGGATCAGCACAATTCTAGTATGATTAATGCTATCCAAAGGAAACTCACCCTTCAAGGCCCTAATACAGAAAGAGGCCACATCATCCCCCACAATGTGCCAGAAGCGCTTATAGAATACCACACCCAAACCGTCTGCAGCAGCAGCTTTTAGTGGGCTCATTGTCATTAAAGCCGCATATATCTCTTCCTTAGTGAAATCCTTCTCTAATGAAGCATTCATTTCATCTGAAACACACTGATTAATACCTGAGAGGATCCCTTCACAATTGCCCACACCATTAGAAGTAAAATGCGAAATGAAATACTCACTAGCAATCTCGCCCATCTTTCCCTCATCCGTAGTTACCGAGTTGTCACCGGAAATAAGTTTAGATACTCTATTCCTCTTCTTTCGTTGAGTTGCAGAACGGTGAAAGTAAGTTGTATTACGATCTCCATGACGGAGCCAATTGGACCTTGCCCGCTGCTCCCAGTACAACTCGTTTTTATCCAATTCGAGATTTAGCTCCAGATTAGTTTCGATTAATTCCCCCAACACATCATCCGATGGGGCCAAATCATTCAATTTTTCTAACTTCTGATTTAACATATCAACAGTAAGCTTTTTCTCTTTTTTCACACGCCGAAACCACTCGTCTAAACCCGATGATACGTGCTCAAGTTTTTCCAACAAATTATCGGTCTGAAAATTCCAAAGGTCACGAACATTGGACTCGCAGGATTCTTCAAGTAACCACGAAGCCTCAAACCGGAAATGCCACGCTTTATTACCACCTTGCCAACGGTGATTCGTATTTAAAAGAATGGGACAATGGTCTGATATGGAATGTGGAAGGTGTTGCAGAGTTAAGTCAGGAAAACCAGTCAACCAAACGTTGTTTGCTACACCCCTATCGAGCCGAACCCTCATGTTAGACACAGAATTTCGAACTTTCTCCCAGGTAAACCATGGGCCACTATAACCAATATCCTCCAACGCACAATCTTCAAGAGCGTCACGAAACTGGTCCATTTGTCGTTGACTCCTTAAAAGTTCTCCATGTTTTTCTTATGATAATAAAATCTCGTTGAAGTCCCCAAGAGCCAACCAAGGCAGTTCTGGACAATAGTTTAGACTCCGGAGTAAATCCCACGTCTCATGTCTCCTGTGAGCCTCCGGGTTCCCATACACACCCGTACAACGCCACAGAAAACCAGCTAACTCATCTGTAATTATAATATCTATGTGCTTTGACGAATATGATCTTAAAGTAACCGTGCAAGAGATTTTCCATCCCATGGATAAGCCACCGCTTCTACCACATGCCTCCACATCAATGCCATTAGGATAGCCACATCGTTTTCGAACCTTTGCCATGCGAGCACTATTTAACTTTGTCTCAATTAAAAACACAATACTGGGGTTCACTTCATTCAATTTTTGGTGGAGACGCCCCACCGTCCGAGGTTTCCCCAACCCTCGGACATTCTAACTCATGATTTTCATGGTGACCGGCGGACCTGGGAAGGCAGGTCGGCCGGTGAAGAGTTAGGGATACCGATTTCATCCGAAAATTTGGAAACACCCGGTACGTTGTCATTAACACGTGCACGTTTTTGTCCCTCTGATTGCTCAATTGGAATATCTTCCTCCACTGGCATCATCATAGTATCTAAGGCAATAAATTGGTTTATGGAAGGAGCTCTAATAATTGGGCCTGAAATTAAGCCCCCCATAATAGGACGAGAATTAAATCCGCCCTTCATCTTATCCAATTTGCTCGAATTCTGGGACATTTCAGCCTTTCCTTTCAATTGATTTTGGGGGATTTGGTTGGTGCTATTTTTTGAAGAAGAAAAATCAGCCTTTGGTTGTTCATCCACCGGCGTCGCTTCACGCAACCATATACTCGTTGCTGCCGCCGCTCTTCTCGGTGTGGCCCTCAACGAAACATCCCATTCCATAGTAATTTCCTCAGGGCTCAAAGACACCCTTAGCGGACAGAAACTTTCACCATGTCCCATTTTGCCACAAACAAAGCAAAACAAAGTCATTTTTTCGTAAGAAAAACGCACATAATGATCCGCACCATTCCTCGATCGAACCTTTTTCCTACGCTTCAAAGGCAAACGGATGTTCAAACAAACTCTCACTCGCATGACACCTTTATATCCCATCAAGATCGCCTATGTATCATATTCCACGAAAGTACCAAGAAAATTCCCAATGGCTTTTGCGAATCTTTCGGACACTGAGCCAAATGGAACATCATGGATCTGCACCCAGAAAGCCACATGAGTAAGTGGGACCAGATTCGGGATTTCTCCCAATTGTAGTCTATGAAGCACCAGTAAATGATTGTTAAAATTCCATGGTCCCCCTGCTTCGATCCTATCCGCATCGATTTTCAGATACAATCGAAATAAAAACCTTCCTTCACCTAAATCAGAAATCGACACCCCACCTAAAGGATGCCATACATTTGCTAAAGTTGATCGCATGGACACGAAGTGGATCACACTCGAAGTGAGAAAAGAACCCACGAAACAGTGCTCATAAGAGATCTCCAAATCAGATTCCTCAACCTCGTCTAGTAAGACCTCATCCTCACCAGTATTGATAGAAAGACCCGCAAGATCATTTTCCACCCCACCCATAATAGAGAAGAAAACAAAAGAAAAAGAGCCGAAAGAGACCGGCTATACGAAGACCAAAAAGACTAGAGAAACAAAAGCGTGCTATGAGAGCAGAGAGAAACCTGAACTTATTTATTAAATGATAACAGTTGATTTACAAAAATTTGACGTATGTAACTTCACTAAATTTTCATTTTGGTTTCAATCAATTCGTCACGTTAACGGTTAACAAATTGTTGATACGACAGTTAAACAAATCTGTATAATAACACACTTGACCTTTCATCATCTACATATTATATCAATTTGATCATAATTTTAAATATAAACAATTCAATTAATTTAATCTTCTAAAGTAGGCGGAATTGAACCTAATACCTAGGCGCAACTTAATCTCTAAGACAAGTTAAATACTTGCTCTTGCTTGACAAAATTTATATTTAAGTTTAATTGTATTGGTGTGAAAATTAAGGGAAATAAGATGGGGTTTATTAGGATTAAATTTAAAAGCAAAGGTCTAAAAATATACTTCAATTACATAAGTAAAAATACGTAAAACAATTAATTATTAATTAGGTAAAAATTTAGGGTAAAGTACACAAACGATCACTAAACTTTGGTAAAAATAAAATAAAATGGTAACTAAACTTTCAAAAATCACAAAATGGCAATTAAACTTTATGTTTTATAACAATATGGTAACTAGGCATTAATGTCGTTAAGTGACGGTTATAAAGTTTAGTATAATAATACATTTAGTCCTTCATATTTATACATTCAATTAATTTAGTCATAATTCAAAACAATTCACTAAATTTAGTCCTCGTTAATTATGCATTTTTTTCAATTTGGTCCTCAAAGCAAAATTCCAAAGTATGGTAACATGGTAAATAATTACAATTGAATTTTTATAGGAACTCGAAAACTCGACTCGAATCAAAAAATTTTTAAATAAAGTTCGAGTTGTAAAATATGACGCGTCAACTCAAATAACTGGAAATTTTTTGACTCGACTCGATCGAACACTCATCTCTATCTTAAGATATAACGCATCAACTCGAATAACTCGAAATATTTGAATATTTTAAATCATTTTTTCTATTAAATCTAATATTTTTTAAAATAGAATATTTAATATTTTCATATTTAAATCACATCGATTATTTATTAACAACCTTAAATATTCGATTTAAAAAATTGATTTAAAATATTCGAATATTTAATTAAATTTTTATAGAAACTCAAAAACTTGACTCGACTCGAATCGAAAAAATTCAGATAAAGTTTGAGTTGTAAAATATGACGCGTAAACTCGAGTATTTTAAATCATTTTTTCTTTTAAATCGAATATTTTTTAAAATAGAATATTTAATATTTTCATATTTAAATCACATCGAATATTTAATAACCAATTTAAATATTCGATTTAATTTAAAAATATTCGATTTAAAAGAAAAAAATTGATTTGAAATATTTGAATATTTAATTAAATTTTTATAGGAACTCGAAAACTCGAATCGAATCGAATCGAAAAAATTTCAAATAAAGTAGTTATTTAATATTCGATGTGATTTAAATATGAAAATATTAAATATTTTATTTTAAAAAATATTTTATTTAAAAGGAAAAATGATTTAAAATATTCAAATATTTCGAGGTATTCGAGTTGACGCGTCATATCTTAAGATAGAGATGAGCGTTCGATCGAGTCGAGTCAAAAAATTTCGAGTTATTTGAGTTGACACGTCATATTTTACAACTCAAACTTTATTTGAAATTTTTTCGATTCTAGTCGAGTTGAGTTTTCGAGTTCCTATAAAAATTTAATTGTAATTATTTATCATGTTACCATACTTTGGAATTTTGCTTTAAGGACCAAATTGAAAGAATGCGTAAATAACGATGGCTAAATTTAGTGAATTATTTCGAATTAGGACTAAATTGATTGAATGTATAAATATGAAGGACTAAATGTGTTATTATATCAAATTTTATAATAGTCACCTAACGACATTTAACGTCTAGTTACCATTTTGTGATAAAACATAAAGTTTAATTACCATTTTGTGATTTTTGAAAGTTTAATTACCATTTTTTTACCAAAGTTCAATGATCGTCTGTATACTTTACCCTAAAATTTATTTTTGATGAAAATATTGTATCAATTACACTTTAAACTAAATATAATTTTGGTCAAATAAAAATCAAATGCTTAACTTAATTCAATGATATCTCATGTGTAAGTAATATGGAATAAATGTATTATTATCTTAATTAAGACTAAAATTTATTTAACTGTCATATCAACAATTTTGTTAAGAATTAACGATAAAATTAAAAATAAAAATTTAATGATTTAATTAACAATCTTTTGTATATCTGTCAACATAAAATCAACTCATAGATTGATGACTAATAGAAATAATTTATCCTAATAATTAAATTGATTCCATAGAAATTGGATAAAAATATATGGTTCCGCATTGCAACTTAGTCCATAAAAATGTCTTATCTTTTACTAATGAATATTAGTGAATGAATTAATTGATATTAAACACTCCACGTGACCAATTTATTAATAATGAATATTACTAGTCATAAATTATGGAGGATAAATGAATATGTATTTACAAATTTCGGCCAGACTAGACTATGAATTTTTCACATTTAATCAAAGTTTTATCACTTCTAAATAAATAAACGAACGCGTTAACTCAGTCAGCCGACGACTCTTCGGAGACGATGCCGGAGTCAGCATCCCACCAAGATATCGCCTTCACATTCCGTTTAGTTCTTTAACGACGATATCACCATCCTCATATCGCCCACCGTCAACTTCCCGTTGACGTCACTTCTGACGTAAACCTTCTGGACACCATCATCTACATTGACCGCTGCGATTTTCTGCACTGATTGTCTAGGCCTCCATTCTGCTACAATTGCCGGTACTTGACTACAAAGGCGCGTGTCCCACGCTCCGACAGCCACTCGTCGAGACGATAAGTCAACGCCAGCAGAAATGACAACCGCGGGTGACGAGAACGGCGCGGAAATCGCCTGAAAGCCGCCCTCTCCCCCGAAAATGGAAGCGATGTTCGTTCCTTTGTTAACGCCGCACCCGTTCAAAACGTCGTCGCTTTCATCGACGTCGAAACCGAACCCTAACGTTAGGTTTTCCCATAGCTTCACCACGCCTTTCCCGCTGGTGAAATATCCGTCTTCTTCACACTTGTCGCCTACAAAATGACCGGAGCCGGAGCCTCGAAACCGAAAAAACTCGCCAACTTTGTGCCGGCCACGGGAAGTGGACGGTTCCTCGTATTCTGATTCGTCGTCCGAATCCGATGAAGAATCAATGTCGCTGTCACTGTCAATGTCGAAATCTGTGTCGTAAAGAAGAGTTTGCGGTGGCAAAGAATATGGGTGTCGGCTGATGATCAAAACCTTGAGTTTATTGATTATGGTAAACACGGAAGCTATTAGGGCAAGAATCAAAGCTCCCCACTTAAGAAAACGATGGGTTCCATAGATTTTCTGAATCCCAGAAAGCAGACAAAGTCGGGAACAGAAAGATGAGCTGATGCCATCTTCAAAATCGCTGATTCTGTTGATAATCGGGATTTCCATGGATTGTTTATAAATTAGCAACAGTTTTGGAGATTGTAATAAAAGACGATGAAATGGAAATATATATAAGAATTGGGTATAATGACAATTGGGTAAGACATCATTCGGGACACGTTAGAAAGCAAAGGGTGTTTTATCATGTAGTAGATTGGAATGGGATCCGATGGATATGATGAGCCAACACGGCATGGATGGTCCTTCACCGAAACTTCGGGCCGGATGTTCGATAAGTCGAGTCAAAAATTTTTGAATTATTCGAGTTTATTAGTCTTATTTTACGATTCAAATTTTATTTGAAATTTTTTCGAGTTGAGTCGAATTTCAAGTTTCTGTACAAATTTAATTGCACATATATATTTCTTCGTGTGTATATATATATATATATATATATATATATATATATATATATGCATATATCTAGACGCTGCACATATTGATTCTAATTTCAACGACTTTCTATATGCATATACAATATACATATATATTTCTTCACATTTTCACATGTGATATACATAACATATTAGAAATAATTGATAGAATCGACTCGAACTTGAAAATTGATCAACTAATTAATAAAAAATTCGAGTTATTCGAATTTCTATTTCATAACTCAAACTTTATTTGAAATTTTTCCGAGTCGAGTCGAGTCAAGTTTATGAAATTACAAGTTGAGTCAAAACAAGTCAAATTTTTTCGCCTCAAGTCGAATCGAATAATTCAATTTTTTCGAGTCGAGTTTTGCCCACCCCTACTTCTGTTTTCTTTTAAGTTTTACCAAACGTGACATAAAAAAATTGTCTTTGATAATAATTAATTATATTAAAATTCATTTGAAATTTAAAATGGTCAAACTAACTTTTTTTTTTACGAAAGGAAGGAAAATATATACGTCACCGTAATAAGTCACATACAAAAATATTGAAATAAAAGTCGGAAACAAAAACAACCATAAGGTTATAATAGATCATGACAAACAAAGCCCAGTAACCAACTCTAATCTAATAGGTTGGGAACAATTAAAACATGCATAAAAAACAAACGGCTGCTATAGATGGAAAGGTCGCCATCAACATTTTCGATGACATAAAAGTTTGATCCGAAAGAATTCTTTGGTTAGAGATGATTGTTTGAACTTTAAAGTTTTCAGTTGGTATCATCGGAAGATCACCAACAAAAATCACGAAGACAAATGTGAGGGGAGGCAGCACGACTCTTAAAAACGGTGAATACCGCAATTAGAGTCGTCCCTGGGTATGGGCGAGAGGGGCGCCCGCCTAAAGCCCAATTATTTTTATAATAGTGTTATTTCGGTCTATTTTTTTAATATTTATTATAAGAGATTTACTTTTAAATTTTAATTTTTTTTTTAATATTCGATATTAGAGCTCATTTTTTTGAATATTTGTTATTAGAAATTAGGGCCCCAATTTTTTAACACTAGTTATCGGTAACTCAAATTTTTTAATATTTTTTATTAGGAGTCTACTTTTAAAATTTAATTTTTCTTAATACTTGTTATTAGGGGCCCAATTTTTAAACATTTGTTATTATGAGCTCAATTTTTATTAATTTTTTTGTTGAAAAAACAGTTTTTATCAATACTTGTTATTAGAGGTATACTCTTAAAATTCAATTTTTTTTTGAAATATTTGTTATTAGAGTCTAATTTTTCTCTAATACTTACATTAGATGTCTATTTTTCAATACTTGTTATTAGTGATTATAGTTCAATTTTTTCTCAATACTTGTTACTATGAGGCCTATTTTTTTGCCAATATTTGTTATTAGGCATATAGCCTTAAAATTTATTTTTCCCTAATACTTTTTACCAGAGAGCTATTTTTGTATAATACTTGTTTTTGACCCAATTTTTCTCTCGCGATATTTGTTACTAGGGATCTACTTTTAAAATTCAATTTATTAATATTTATTATTTTCTCAACACTTTTTACTATGGGCATATTTTTAAAAAAATATATTTATTATTAGAGACTATTTTTCTAATACTTGATATTAAAAATCTACTTTAAAAATTCATTTTTTTTTTAATATGCCTGATTTTTATGTTCCCTCTAGGGCCACTAAAATATGCTCTGACCGCCATCGAGCAACAACAAGCCCTTACAGCGAGCACAAAGAGCTTCGGAAACTTCAGAAAAGGGGGCTTAAGAGGCGCTACCAGCCTTCGAGGATGCTGGAGCCATCCCGTAGGGCTCCACAGAGGAGCAGAAGAAAGCAGCGGAGCTAAGTTTAGGTTAAAACTTTTGAGAGTATTGATAGGGAAAGTTTTTGTAACCAATCAAGTTAGAATTTGGTCAAACTAACTCTTTTGACCGGTTAAATCCATTAAAAAAAATTAAGGGAAAATTACACCGGTGGTCCCCAAACTATGTTTTTCGACAAAATCGTCCCTTCTGTTACATAGTTCACCTATTTTAGTCTCCAGCGTTAAATGGCTAACGGTTTTGCTGACGTGGCATTTTTTTAAGAGGAGAGAGAAATGATTAAAAATATTTTAAAAAAAATGCCACGTCAGCAAAACCGTTAGCTATTTAACGTCGGGGGACCAAAACAGGAGAACTATGTAACAGAAAGGACGGTTTTGTCGAAAAACATAGTTTAGGGACCAAAATAGGAAAACGATAATAGTTTGGAGACCACCGGTGTAGTTTTCCCAAAAATTAATATGTATTTTTATAGATAAAGTGTAAATTATAATTTACATAATTATGTCTATTTGAACCATAAAATTTAAAATTTGAAGTATTAAATCTTGAACTTTAAACCCTAAAATAGACAAAACTGTGTAAAATAAAGTTCATTCAATATGTGTATAAGATAGATTTACAATTCTAATATAAAAAAATTGTGTAGAGTGAGTTGTGTGATTCATGTGCTGGTAAAACTATCCTTTTGAGTTGTTGACTGACTGTTTCATACTTGCTGTGGCTAGTGTGATTCATAAGCTTTATCTTATTTAACATATGGAGTTATCATGTGATAAATGCTTTATACATTTTTTATATTATAAAATATAATAAATATGTTCTTATTTGAATCTTAAGATTCAAGCCTTTTATTGTTAAAAAAATCAACCTTTTAAAATGCTTGTTATAAAGTCAAATGATCCTAATATTAAACACAATTACTCATTTTTCACTCCATCAACGATTCTAAAAAAAATATAAAACCTTTTAATTTTATACAATATTTCTTTTATATATATATATATATATAGTTTGAAATGAAAATGACAATTGTTTTATAATTGAGAATGATAATGAGATAATCAAATTATTGTATACGATTGATTATGATTTTAATTTTAACTGTGAGAGTGATAAAAAATTATTTTAGGGTTGTATTTTTTATTAAGTAGAGATAGATTATATTCTTAAAACAAATAAATGTCAAAATTTCGAACTTACACAAGATAAGGACAACATGAGCATTCTTAGTTATTCGAATAATTAATGTAACCCCCTCGTCCCGGTCTGGCCGGATGACCGGTCCGAGTGAGCTACACGGGGAAAACCGAGTGAAAACTCCCTAAGGAACTCTCCCTCGGTTAGCAACCCTATTTTTTTTCATTTTAATATTGTCTAGATGAGAATTACATCCTAAGTGATCATACAGCGGAACGAAATTTATGAAGAAATCAATCGAACCCAAACTAGCACTTAAAAGCCCATTTTTTAATGTTAAACTCCAGGCGGTATCGATACCCTTAAGAGGGGTATCGATACCCCTGTGACTAGGTCAACAAGGTTTGGTCAACCTGAGGAGACAGTATCGATACCCCAAATGAGGGTATCGACACCCTCCCCTAAAGTTGACTTCCCACGGTCAAAGCCAAGACAACGGTATCGATACCCTTGAGATGAGTATCGATACCGAAATCGACAGTAGCACCAGTGGCCAAAAAGGTATCGATACCCCCCTCGAGTATCGATACACGAAGCCTGAAACCACAGGGTAGTATCGATACCAGATCAACGGTATCGATACCCCAGCTACGAAACTGCAGGTTTGAGCTGATTTAGAGCACAAGGAGGCCCCTAAATCCCTCTAACTCTTCAACCAACACACTATCATCAATCCCTAAGGCAAGCCAACCATAAAGCATGCATATTTAAGCCAAGGGAGTCAATCAAACATGGATTTAAGCAATCATACATAGCATTCAATTTAATGAGCGATATAGGCATTAATAAGCATACTTGAAGGCTCAAATGGTCTTAAAAGCACAAGTCAAACTCAAGAGGTTTGCATCCATACATAAGGCAACCTAAACACCCTAAAGCATGCCATCATACACATCAACCATCATCAAGGCATTACATGCATACAATCCATAATCAAACCAAAATCAACATCCATCAAATGAGTCACACATGCTCATACAAAGACACTTGCCACATTGCTAGCTATTACAAAATCGGTAACCATACTTGAGCTACAAACTTGGATGCCCTTCTTGCCTTGCCTCGAGCTAACACCACGCTAATGATCTGCATTGTTGAACATTGAGAGCGTAAGCTATAAGCTTAGTGAGGGTGCTCTAAAACGAAAAACAACAACAATGCAGGGCTCAAGCATGTAATCCTAAACTCCTACATATCAAGCATTGCACATAACCAAGTAGACTTAGCTAGTCTTTCGAGTGGCAAATATGGTCTCTCAATCCTAGCAAGATTAAGCATCATTATAGATCATCATGCAATACCATATATCAAAACCACATATCACCATCATATATCACGTTACATAAACAAGTTTAATTGGCCACTTTAATTACCCCGATTGTGCGGATTAAAACCTCGACAACACTTTACCTCGGTGGGATTTCACTCATCACCGGACCTTGCATGTGCGGGATTCCACTCATCGCCACATGCCCTACGGATGGGATTCCACTCATCATCCCGTAGAAATATAATAAGCTTCCGGTGGAATGCTACATCACCGTACTCCTCCTTGATGACTTAACGCCATCAAGGCCACGTACGTTTTGACTCAATTTGTGTGCACACTATCCTAATGATCGATCATTTACAACCGGTAATTTTTAGTGCCAATTATTATAACCACAACATGTATCACCAACCACATATCATCAACACATTCATGCTCAACACATATATCCACATCATGATATACATATACATGCACCATCTAATCACAAGCATTTGAGCATAGTCATCAAGCACATAGCATTTAAGGAAATTAGACTAAGTTAGCTACTTGGATTAAAAGGAAGTGGCCTACCAAGCACACTTGCACACACACACACTACTCATGCTCGAACCAACTTTAGAACAAGTTTAGACCACTCACCGTCCTTCCTTAGCAAATCGAACAATCCTCCTACGCACCCGGATTCGGTCCCAAAGTCTCTTCCGCGTTTCCTCTTGCTTCTAGTCAAACAAAAACACATATATTACTTCCCAATTCAATGCTAATTCAACCTTCAACCCACTTTGCAATCACAACTCAAATTCTTCCATTTCTCAAATCACCCAATCTCCTAAAAACCCAATTTTCGTGCTCCCCTAAGAACTTGCTAAAAAATCAATTTCCCAACATCCAAATGGCTTCCAAACCATCCCAAAACACTCTCATACCATAGGTAACCAACAGCCCATCAATTTCACCCTTAAACCTACCAAAACCCAATTTTTGACATCTTAAATCTAGCCTTTAGACATCTCTACGAATTTCTATCAAAATTCAACCAAATTTAAGTATGTGGTGTATTTCATCAAGCTTAAACAAACCCCCAACTTAATTTAACAAAACGAATTAAAAAGCCCCATCAAAAACCCCAAATTTTATATGAACCCTAATTTTCAAAACCTACTATTTTTGAAATCCAAGACCATGGTTAGATAGGGGTTGAAGAGGAGAGTTAGAAAACATAATTACCTTTGAAAATGGTCTTGAAATTGAGTTGCAAATCAATGAAATAGTAACTTGGAACTTGGGAGGGTTTTGAAGATGGGGTTTGGGTTTTCACGTGGGAATGGGGGAGTGGGGAGTGTGAAGACAACTTTTTTTTAATTATACAAAAAGTGTCATCCTTTTAAATTCTTTAGGGTTAAATTACATCTTTGGTCCCTCCCCTTTTATTTAAGCTCAATTAGGTCATCACTAGAAGTTGAATTATTTTAATTAAGTTTAATTTGACTCGAATTATACTCAGTTAACTCCTAGGCCCAAAACACGGGTGTTACAATTAATGAATTAGGGTTTTATGCTTTTAATAGAATGTATATATAGTTTTCGGAAGTAAACATATATAAAAGATTTAAAAGTAAACTCAACTTTTTTATTGTTTAAATATGTGTAGTTGTCGGATCAGAAGTAAATTTGAATACTTTATAATGAAGTTAATAACTCAATATTTTATAGTTGACTTAATTATTTTTGGATGAAAATAATATTAATACGTAATAGTCAAGTGATGAATAAATAATGAAAATTGATTAAAATATAGATTGTATATTTATTGTGAATGACATTATAATTAAGATAATTAAAAAGTATGATACTAAATGTTACTTATAATTGTTAAATTTACATCACATAGATTTAATCACGTTTAATGCAAAAATAACTCTAAGCTCGAAGTCAATTTGAAAAATCGACCGGTGGTTATAAAAACATAGGAGTATTAGATTTGTATTAAAATAGATCAACTATTCAAATGTTTTTAAAGTTGTGATGTTAATAAAAACTAAAATCAACTCCGTAAACACCATGTTCAAGTTCAGGATTCAGACTCTGCTGCGAACCCATAATTTGTATGGTTAATTTGATAAAAATAAATAAAATGTGGAGTGGTTAATTAAATTTCCGCAAGACTTGTTTCTATTCATTTCAAATTCAACTTGAACGGTCTAAGTTAATAAAAACAAAATAAATCACACATACTTTGTAATTCTATTTAGATAAGAACTGTAAATCTATCAAAACTATGTTTAATTCATTCAAGCCAGTAAACAAACTGTCAAAAAAACCCACGTCAATATCTTTTGCATAACGATGGCTTTCACAAGTCTAACTGCATTCTTAATGTGTGCGAAAACCTATTTTCCAGCCTTACCGTAGGCATCCTTGAGCGTAACCGTACGATTAAAAATGAGTTTTTCTGCAGTTGAATCCTTGTCGACGGCAAAATACCCTGAAATTACAAACCAAATTAAGTATGATAAATGAACACACTACACGGAGGCATAAACTTCAAACAACAACAACAATAAAACTTTTAACTATAGCTCACTATAATATAAGTGCCAAAATATAATATAAGAACCAAGAACTTGAATCATATTCGTGTCATTATGTCAAGCTAAGAAAGAGATATGCTGTGCATACAAGAATATTTTATGTATGTTATAGTTAAACCTACCAAGCCTTTCGAACTGAAATGTGTCCCCTATGGCAGCATTCCGAAGTGATGGTACTGCATATGCAGCAGGTACCACCAGTTTGGAATTCGGGTTGAGATCAGCAAGCCAATCATCAAGTTCAGCAGGATTCTGATGAAATAAATAAATGGAAGTTGTAAGCATTCATAATACAGTGTGGCAGAAAACAAGAAAAGAATCAAAATAGCTAATAATAACTCCCAACCTCGGAATTAAAGAGTTTGTCAAACAATCGAACTTCAACCTTCAATGGATCAGAACCCGGGGACGGATCAGCAACCCAGTGGAGAACCCCCTGTGCAAATATTTGAAAATGGCTTAGGAATAAATACTGAGCAGAAAAAATATATATGATTCAAACATGTAGATGTAATTAGAAAACTCCAGAATTACTTCAGAAAATAGTTAAAAAAAAATTAAGAACCTTTGGCTTGCTTTTCTTAGAAGGATCATATTCAGCTCGAATCTCAAGCACGGTCTCTTTATCATCTGCCAATATTACATCTGTACACTTAATGGGGAATGCATATCTGTAAAATGGAATCATGCTAGACATTAACTAAAATTTTCTACACAGTTTACAATGTATGTGGAGTGGAATTGGGATGGAGGGGGAATATGTTCATATGCATACCGTAGCAGTGCTGACTTGCCGGGAGCCAACCCGTAGTAATCTTTAGAATCTTTCAGCCGGAAATCTGAGCGCTCAATATATACAACATTCGAAAAGGGAACCTAAAGTCAAGAGAACAAGTAGTTATGATCACTTACTAGAATAACTAAAACTTTTGGAGCAAATTGAAATTTGGAGTTGATATCTGATTTTGTAATTGAAGCGAGATTCATGAGCAAACAATACTCAATAGTAGTCCAACATGATTCTGAAGGGGGGAAAAGAACATGCAGATCATTCAAATTTAAAACAATCTAAAAACAGTATCTCTTCTTTATCCCCCACCTTGTAAAAGGCAGATGTGTCATCTGCTTGAGCATCAGGCCATTTCTTTGCATCGAGATCCAAAACAGACCCGGATTCAAGGTTGGTTATTACTACCTGAGAACAAAAGGAAGATGAGACGGACAGTGGATACTATGGTTTTAAAGGAAGACTCCAGACTAGATGATGACCTTCAAAGGATGCAGCACAACCAATACACGAGGTGCTGTCTTGTTTAATTCTTCTCTTATGTGATACTCAAGGCGATCCAAACGAATCATACTACAATCACTGTGGCACAAGATGTTGAAACATTAGCATAAGGCTCGGCAAATATGAAAAACCAGGTTTGTTTTTAATGCATGTAAATATATTCCACTAGACCATTGCTACACATATTATAAGTGAATAAGACGAGAATGTGCACATTCAACCTTCTAGTGATTCCAATTCCTCGAACAAAAGAATTTATTGCAGTTGAAGTCACACCCCTACGCCGTAAACCAGCTAATGTCATGAGACGAGGATCATCCCAACCATCAACGTATTTGTTCGTCACAATGTAGTTTAACTAAATCACATCATAGTGCATTATATTAGACGTTATCTTAATGAATTTCGTAGAACAAACAGAAACTTTTGATAAAAAAAAATCATTGTTTCACCTTCCGTTTAGACATCACAGTGTTTGTAATATTCAGTCGTGAGTATTCCCACACATATGGCTGGTAAAGGTCCAGTACATGTAACAGCCAATAGTATGAAGCACGCCTTGTCTCAAATTCAAGTGTGCATAGCTACACAAAATAAAACCAAAAATATAAATATTTTAAGAATTAAAAGCATTTAAATAATGGAATAAAGCACATTCCCCCCCCCCCCCCTAAAGTATCCCTGTTTTCCCAACATGGCACCTAAAATTTTTTGGCCTGTTTTGCCCCCTTAACTTTAAAAGGTTACACAAATCACCACATTTTTAAGGCCATTTGAAAAAAATGGCCAATCAGAGTGACAAATGCCATTTTTAGTTAAATAAACTTTTTGAATTTAATATTAAATTAAAAATTAAATTACATCAAAATAAATAAATATAAATATTTATAAATATTTTTTCCTTCTCTCTCTCTCTCACACGTTTCTTTCTTCTTATTCTTCTCCCTTCACCACACCTTATTAAGATTTTCCGGTAACAAAAGGCCATAAAATGTTTGTCTTTCTCTCCATTGTTTCTCTGACAAGTTTTCTCAAAATAATCTTCAAGATCCCAAGATTCAAGCATTTTTTTTGCTTTTTAAGCCCCTATCTTCGGATCTTCGTGATTTTGAGTTATGTTGATCTTCTCAACCAAAGGAGGGCTACCGTTCAGATTGCAATTTTGACACCCAAAACGTCGGCAAATAAAAGAGATGCAGACCCCCCTTCCCCCTGTTTTGAATGTGGAAGAAAAAGTGTAGCTTTTTATTTTAAACTTTTATAGAGATTTTTATGGAAAATTTTATTTATTTTAAAAGCGGGAATGGTAGCTGGATTTGTTTGTTATTGATGCTGTTTGATTGTAATAGATATTGCTTCAAGCTTAATTGTGTTTTCCAGATTAAAATTTGTGGCAGAGGATTCCAAATATTAAAGGTTAAGAAATTGGAAAGGTTAATGGTTGAGAAAATGGTGAATCTGGGTTTATTTTTTTGACAGAATGTGAAATCCAGATTCAAGTTCAAGATTTATGAAAATTGAAGTTGAATTCGAAAATTCTAATGTTTAATTCAGATAGAGGAAGTCAAAATGAATAATTGATGCGTTTACGATTTGAACTGCCACCAGAGAACGGCTTCCGGTGATGGAGGACAGCAGCGACCTAGGTTTTAATGTTGAAGAGGAAGGATAAAGAGAAGGAAAGAATGTGAGAAAATTATTTATAATTCAATTTATTTTTTAATTTAAAATGATACTTGGCACACTCTGATTGGCCAAACAAATGTCAGACGACATTAAAATGGGGTGATTTTGGTAACATTATAAAGTTATGGGGGCAAAACGGGCCAAAAAAACTTTAGGTACCAACTATCAAGTTGGGAAAACAGGCATACTTTAGGAGGCAAAATGTGTTTTAAGCCTTAAATAATCAACAGAACACTTTATAAAGAACCAATAAACTATTTGTTAGGGATGACAAGTAGAAAACATAGATCTTCCATGCCCTAGAAGACTTCATACTTTAGGAATTTCTAAGTTTTATTCAGTTAGTTCAATAAAAGAAAAATCAGAACATCTTCTATATTAGGTCCAAACCAACACAAGCTTATACTAAAAGGGATCAGTCAAAGAAATCCTACATCACACACATCTAGCAGTTTCAAGCTTTAGTAGATACGGAAATTACCCATGTCCTTGAATGTTGCAAATTTAAATTGGATAGTTAAAGAAGAAACATACTGAATGTGTGACATTCTCAAGAGAGTCCACGATGCAGTGAGCATAATCATAGCTTGGATAAATGCACCATTTGTCACCAGCATGAGGATGAGGAGTAAACTGGCGAGAGAGCAAGATAGAGGATATCAATGATAATGGCAGATGAAAACAAACTCATACAAGTAATTAACATAAAGATAAACACTTACCTTGATACGATAAGCAATAAGGTCATACATATTAAAGTTATCACTCTGCATATCCTGCTTCATCCTAAGTGTTGCTTTGCCCTCTTCTATCAGACCTCTCTTCATGTCATCAAAGAGTTTTAATGACTCGGGAATTGGTCTATCTCTCCAAGGGCTGTTCATCTTCTTTTCCCTGTACTCCTTTATCTCTTCAGGGGTCTAACAACAAGAGAATAATGCTGGTTAGGATGATTAGGTGTCAAACTAAAAACAAGAAACTGGTGAGTGCATTTAGTGCTCCATGTTATGGACAATAGAATGTATTAGTACCTGGTGATCAACATATGCATGACCCCTTCTTATCAGCTCCACAGCCAACTCATACAAATCTTGGAAATAGTCACTAGTGTAAGTTATCTACAAAAATCCAATGCAAACAGATATCAGCCAAGAATTTGTACTGAACACTTGGATTATACTGTTGAGAAATGTTTTACCTTAAATGGTTCCCAGCCCATCCACTGAACAATTTCTTCGATATGAGTAATATATTCTTTCTTTTCAGCTTCTGGGTTTGTGTCATCATATCTAAAAATACCAAAGATGAGATTAGAAAAGTAAGCAGCAAAACACATCATTAATACATTTGACTTGACAAAGCACATTCAGAAAATAAAAAATACAAGTGAGTTTCATCAATTATTTAGAAACAAAGATAAACTATTTTTAAAAATTCTGGGTGATAGCACAAAGAGCAACTCTGACCTGAGATAACAACACCCACCCCTCTCTTTTGCAAGGCCAAAGTCGACAAACATTGCCTGAGAAATAGTTATAGCATTAGAACAATCATTATACAGTGTTTGTATCCTTCTGAAAGAATTATCAATAGACCTTACTTTTGCATGTCCAATGTGTAGATACCCATTTGGTTCAGGAGGGAAGCGGGTAAAAACTCTTCCCCCAGTGACCTTCAAGTGATTGTCAAGCCTTTCCCTTGTATTGCAACATCTTAGGACAGAACCGTTGCTGAAAAATACTTCTGTGTGCACCTAATATCCCCAAGAAAGTTATCATTTAAGGGACAGTTCAACTGATTTCCAAATGAAAAGGATAACATATGTCATGTAAAATCTTGCTACAGCTCTAATCTTCTTTTCCCTTTCTTTTCTTCAATTTTCCAATTCTAAATCTATTAGAATTAGGGAGTCTATATAAATCAGTACTCGTTCTGTTGGAAGATGTGGAATTATTATCGGAAAAATGCAAGCCAGGGAACATTTTTCTTTTCTTTATTCAAATTTCATTAGAATTCTTATCAGAAAATTTCATTAAAAACACAAGTAGTGCAATTATATAAAATCAGAAGTACAAACAACAAAAATAGATAGTAGCAACAATAGTACTAAAGTAAATAATGTTGTCCCTGAATCTTTGATTCATAGAAGGCAGGGGGAAGAAGAGAAACTCTGAGTGACTAGTTTATCTATGTACCTTTATATTGTCTTCTGGCGCAGGAAATACTGAAAATGGATTAAGTTCTTCTTCAGATGGCTGTGCAGGAGTGTCAACAACAACAGCTTTACTCTACACAATAAGAGCAGGTGTCAAAGAAAAACTATTATCACAGAACACGCCCACGTAAAATATGAAAAACAAGTACTGATGCTCACTTCAACTTTCGCAGGTTTCTCTTTCTTTTCCTTCTTTTTTGAAGGCTTCTCATCATCTGCTGCTGTCCTCTCACCAAGTAACTCGTACATTTTTGCATCTACAAGTTGCTGTCACAGAAGAAGAGAGCAGAATCAGAGAGTTTTTATATTAATTAATAGCCCTTCAGAGGCAGTTTAGAAAATACAGAAAATCACCTTAGCTATCTTTGGATCCGCCCAAGGATGCTTCTTCCTGATGCTCCCAAACAATTCACCAACTAGATATGATGGTAGATGATGAAAATGAGAATTAGAAAAATATACTGATATGCATGTACACGAGAGAAAAGGTCCAAAAATCTCAGATAACATATACCACAATAGAGCGACTATAACAAATTAGACAACCAATTTCAAAGTGATAAATAAAGGCATAAAAGGCTGCTTATGCTATAAGCTACTATGATCACACAGTCCATGAGAGTGAATGTGGAAAGTTCGCACATCCTTATACATGCACTTTCAATCCCAGCATGTTTCTATAGGTGTCTATGTTATCTAGCATTTTTTTATCCTCATATATGTGTGTGCATGTTCATAAGAGAAAAGAACAACATGTAAAAAGCAAGAGAGAGAGAGAGAGAGAACAAACCATTCATTCGGTAACGTCGCTCCAAAATTACAGCCTTACTCTCTTCAAAAATTTCATTGACAGTCTGTGTAAGTTCCTCCAGAGAAACTTCAACGCCTGTTCAAACGTGCAATGAAGTAAGCAAGATCGATACTATATGGCATTAAAGAACATCCAAGCTAAAACTAACAGCTCTGATGAGAGAAACACCAACAACTAAATTAGTAAACAATATCCATTACATCTAACATTATCTCATATGCATGAAGATTTTATGACATACCAACTCCGCATGCTTCTTCAAATTCCTCCTGCTTAAAATCATCCGATGCAACATTTGAGAGAAATGAAAACGAAGCTTCTAACTGTGCTGGAGTCTTAATCTACAAAAAAAATATACTGTTTTAGTAATAACAATACAAATCTGCCACCAAAAACCATTGCGAAAACATAAATTATGTTTCGAACCTTGGAAGAAACAACATATTCAAGTAACTTAGGACGATGCTTGAGTGCATTTGCAGGGTACTTCGTGGCAACCTATGTGATACATATATAGCAAAAATCATCTCCAACTTCCAGTTTTAAGAACATTATATAAAACACGGAGAAATTAACCGAAATAAAAAGGAAAATCAACTTACCGTATATAAAAGATTTCCAATTGTACGGTCACATCCGTCAGTTAAAGCAGCCTAAAGGAAACAAATCGAACTGAAAAATTAATAGTATAAATTAAAAATACAAAGGAAAAAAAAGGAGTCAATCTAGAATCAAACCTCGTGAATGACGGCGGTGAGATTAGCAGTAACCTTGTTGTTGGCGATGGTGTTACGAGCAGTTCGTTCGTCTAAACCAATCTTCAAGAAGAGCTCTAAGATTTTGTCAGATTCTTCGCCTTTGACCACCATTTTCTTCGATTTTTGGTTCCTTTTTTGAGGATTTGGATTAGGCTAGAGTGCGTTGGAATGAAGGAGGAGGGACTGGTTTTGAAAGGGCAAGGAACGGATAAATCGTGATATAAACCCTAACCAGAAAACGGAATCAGGCCAGGGTGCGCTCTAGTAAAGAATGGGTGAATAAAAACCTGCGATACTTTTTTTAATAAAAAGGGTAAACTACAAACTGAGGTCATTCAATTATGGGTATGGTTACATTTAGGTCACCTAATTATTAAAAGTTACATTTAGGTCACTCAATTATGAGTAAGGTTACATTTGGGTCGCTCAATTATTAAAAGTTACATTTAGGTCACTCAATTATGTGTAAGTTACGTTTGGGTCACCCTTCATATTTAAAAAAAGTATATTAATTTTATTCATTTTTTCTTTTGTTGAGTTGATCACACAATTGCAAATGGCCAAGAGGGGGTGAATTGGCAATTAAAAATTTGGTGGGAGGTATGAGTGAAAAATAAAAGATGACACAAGTGGTTAGAGTGGTTCAAGTTCTCCAAATGAACTCTACATCCACTACCTTAGTTCCCACTAAGGATTTTCAACCAATTCACTACTTGAATTCTTCCCCTTTTCTTGGATGAGGAGGTAACCTTACAAATTGATTAAGCTTTCTACCCAAAGCTTAATCCACTCAATTTACAAAGAGAAGGTTTTGGTAAACTCAAAAAATTCATCTCAAAGGATAAATGTTTACCCAAATACAATTTTCAAACTCCCCAAACTCACAATACAAGATAACAAATGAAATCACTAGAGTTGGGTACAAGAATTTGACTTTGAATAGCACTAGGGTTTGGATTTTTGCTTTGATGATGCTTGTGGGTTCAATAGTTGTTGCTTGGTCAATTGAAGCTTGTCTTTATACCCTTGCATTGATTTCTAGCCGTCTGGGTGGTTGGGATCATCAATAGAGCCGTTGTGGACATTTTTCTCGCAATAAATGCAGCTCTGCAGAATACTGTATCGGTACTCGGGAAGGGCGTATCGATACCTGCATCAAAGAGGAAAGAGTCGTTGTGCTTGAGTATCGATACGCATAGAAGGTGTACCGGTACGGTTTTAAGGGGTGTATCGATACGGAATGTCGTATCGATATTGTCTTTGCTCACTGGAATCCCAAGCCATGTTTACATAAAAAGCGTATCGATACGCATACCAAGCGTATCGGTACGGTATAACAGCCTTTTAAAAATTGGGAAACCAACCAAGTGACAAGTAATAGTCAAATAATTAAATACTCAGATTTTTCAAAGATATGCTTATCGTATCGATACGATTGCAAGGCGTATCGGTACAGTTTCATGAAAACAATTGCACAGATGAATATCGTATCCACCTTTCCTTTTTCAAAACCCTTTTCAATTAAGAAATTTGAAAGTCTCTCATACCAAGCTCTAGGAGCTTGTTTTAAACCATAGAGAGCTTTTGTTAGTTTAAACACATGGTTTGAAAATTTTGAATCCTCAAAACTCGGTGGTTGTTCAACATACACTTCTTCATTTATAAAACCATTTAAAAAGGCACTTTTCACATCCATTTGAAAAAGCTTGAAATTATTATAACATGCAAATGCCAAAAAACATCCTAATGGCTTCCATCCTAGCTACGAGTGCATATGTCTCATCAAAATCAATTCCCTCTTCTTGGGTATAGCCTTGAGCAACAAAACTAGCCTTGTTTCTCACTATATTACCACTTTCATCTAATTTATTCCTAAATACCCATTTAGTTTCTATAGTAGATTGATTATTAGGTCTTTCAACTAATGTTCAAACTTTACTTCTCTCAAATTGATTTAATTCCTCTTGCATGGCCAAAATCCAAAAATCATATTTTAAAGCTTCTTTAATATTTTTAGGCTCAATGCATGAAAGAAATGCAACATGGTTCATTAATTTGAGAGAGGATCTAGTAGTTACCCCCTTGGATGGATCACCCAAGATTTCACCACCTTTGACATAGTTGAGCTCTCTTGGGTAAGACACCTCTTTTTCCTCAAGAGCCAAGTCCTTCAAGGCTTCAAGAGGTGGATCTTGTGTATCCTCATCTTTAGTTGGAACCTCATCCACCTTTGACGTTTGTCCTCCATCAATGGCATCAAGGATTCCTACATCATCACCATCACAAGATTCATTCCTCGGAAGGAGGTTATCATCGAAAACAACATGTATAGACTCTTCAACTACTAGAGTTCTTTTATTAAATACACGATATGCTTTAGAGTTTAAAGAGTACCCTAAGAAAATAGCTTCATCACTTTTAGCATCAAATTTACCTAAGTTTTCTTTACCATTATTTAGAACAAAACACTTGCAACCAAAAGGATTAAAATAACTAATGTTAGGCTTCTTATATTTTAAAATCTCATAAGGTGTTTTCTTCAAAATCGGCCTAATCATTACTCGATTTATAATATAGCAAGCGGTATTTGTGGCTTCCGCCAAAAAATATTTAGGTAAATTATTTTCGCAAAGCATGGTTCTAGCCATTTCTTCTGAAGTTCGATTTTTCCTCTCAACTACCCCATTTTGTTGAGGAGTGCGAGGTGCGGAAAAATTGTGACTAATCCCATTTTCATTTAAAAACTCATCGAAACCTAGATTTTGAAATTCGGTTCCATGATCACTTCTAATGTGAGAAATTTTAAGTTCAAGATCATTTTGAGTTATTTTAGAAAATGTGATGAATTTTTCTAAAGCCTCATCCTTTGTACTTAAGAATAGAACCCAAGTAAACCTAGAATAGTCATCTACAAGCACAAAAGCATATGATTTTCCACCCAAGCTCATTGTTTTAATAGGCCCAAAAAGATCCATATGAATTAATTGTAAACATCTACTAGTATAGACATCATTAATAGATTTAAATGAAGTTCTATGTTATTTACCCTTTGAACATGCATCATAAATTTTATCATTAGAAATTTTAAGTTTGGGTAAACCTCTAACTAGATCAAGACAAATTAATTTCTCTAAGACACTCATGCTAGCATGTCCTAATTTTCTATGCCAAAGCCATGAGTCATGTTCATCATGTGCAACTAAGCATGTATGGGATGAATGGATGTCATCTAAATGCACCATGTATATGTTGTCTATTCTATGTCCTATGAGCATTAGTTGATTTGTTTTAATGTTTACAATTTTGCAACCACTTTTATCAAATATAACATTAAAACCCTTATCACATAATTGACTAATGCTCAATAAATTATGTTTAAGACCGTTGACATACAAAACATTTTCAATGAAAATAGAAGAGTGATTACCAATGAAGCCTATTCCTTCAATGTGGCCTTTGGAGTTGTCACCGAAAGTTACCACTCCACCACTCTTTGGCTTTAGTTCCACAAATCTACTCTTGTCACCGGTCATATGTCTTGAGCATCCACTATCAAGGTACCATGAATTTTGGCTTGAAGCTTTAGCCTTGTAGCAATGCTCCCCCTACAAACAAAGAAATTAGGCCTTGGTTTTTGGTACCCAAATCATTTTAGGTCTATGTGTGTTAGCCTTCAAAATTTTGGTTCCCTTAGGAATCCAAGAAGCAATAGCATTCATATTATTAGAAATAATGAGTTCCTTAAAAACCCAAACACTCCTAACTCTTTGACCTCTAGATTGCTTATTAAAATTTCTTTGTTTAGGAATAAAGGGTTTTCTTTTTACATATTGGGATTTAGAATGATTTCCTTTTTCAAAATTGTTTTTCCCAATAGCAATTGATGTTTTAAGATTATCCACTTCCTTTGTCTAATAATCTTGAAAATTGGAAAGAAGTTTTTCAAGTTCAAGATTTTTTGTTTTAAGATCATTTGAAAGATTTGCTAAAAACAAAACTTTCTTTTCCAATTCGGAGTTAGTTTTTGAAAATGTCTCATTTTGATTTTTCAAATCGGAAATAGTTTTCTTGTTTTTCAAATTAGATTCTTTATATTTTCCTACTAACTCATCGTAAACCTCTTGCAATTCATCATAAGCATCTTGGAGCTCATCAAAAGTAAAATCAAAATTAGATAAGTTAGAATTTACCTTTGGTTCATCATCAATGGCCATGAGACATAGATTGGCCACTTCCTCGGATGACTCATCGTCACTCCAAGTTGCTATTTGAGCTTTGAGCTTGTTCTTCTTCCCAAAGCTCTTCCTCTTCAATTGAGGACATTCGGAACGGATGTGACCGGGCTTTTTGCATTCTTAGCAAGTGATTTGGTCCTTCTCCTCTTCCTTACTCTTGCTCTTGAAGTCTCCCTTTCTAATAAACTTTCTCCCACGATTGGACTTCATGAAGCAAGTAAACCGTTTGGCCAACATGGCCATCTCCTCATCTTCATCTTCACTTGAATCGCTTTCTTGACATGAAGCTTTAAGAGCGATTCCAACCTTCTTCTTCTCAACATCCTTCTTCTCAACCATTTTCTTCTCTTCTTCTCTTCCCTTTCTCATGATCTCATGTGTGAGTAGAGATCCAACAAGAGCATCAAGCTTGAGAGTCTTCAAATCCCGAGCTTCAATAATAGCCGTTCTCTTGCCATCCCATGACTCCGGAAGAGAGTACAATAATTTCCTCACTAGTTTGTCTTCGGGGATGATCTCACTGAACCCCTTCAATCCGTTGACAATGACCGAGAACCGATCAAACATCTTAGAGACACTTTCATCGGGATCCATCTTGAAATTTTCATAGCTTAGATTGAGTAGTCTAATCTTTGCCTCCTTGACATCACTAGTTCCCTCATATGTTATCTCGAGGGTATCCCAAACCTCCTTGGAATTTTCGATTGAAGACACCTTGGAGTAGATATCCGGATCAAGTGCACAAAATATCACATGAAGAGCTTTGTCATTCACTTGCATCCTTTTTCTTTCATCATCCGTCATTTTGGCTTTCACTTTTGGGACAAGTCTTGCTTCTCCATCTCTCTTCATAGGAATGTATGGACCTTCTTCAACCACATCTCACACCATGTAGTCAGTAGACTTGATGAAGAGTCTCATCCTATTATTCCAATATGGGTAGTTATCCACATTGAAGAATGGTGCTTAGTGGTAGATTGGGACTCATAGAGGTTGGAGTTGGAGGTGGATGCCATTTCTTGACTAGTTGTTGATCAAAATCTCCTAGAATCGACTCAAGAGGATTGTAATCCTTCCAATGAGTGTAGCTCTGATACCAATTGTTGAGTTGATCACACAAATGCAAATGACCAAGAGGGGGTGAATTGACAATTAAAAATTTGGTGGGAGGTATGAGTGAAAAATAAAAGATGACACAAGTGGTTAGAGTGGTTCAAGTTCTCCAAATGAACTCTACATCCACTACCTTAGTTCCCACTAAGGAAATTCAACCAATTCACTACTTGAATTCTTCCCTTTTTCTTGGATGAGGAGATAACCTTACAAATTGATTAAGCTTTCTACCCAAAGCTTAATCCACTCAATTTACAAAGAGAAGGTTTTGGTAAACTCAAACAATTCCTCTCAAATGATAAATGTTTACCCAAATACAATTTTCAAACTCCCCAAACTCACAATACAAGATAACAAATGAAATCACTAGAGCTGGGTACAAGAATTTGACTTTGAATAGCACTATGGTTTGGATTTTTGCTTTGATGATGCTTGTGTGTTCAATAGTTGTTGCTTGGTCAATTGAAGCTTGTTTTTATACCCTTGCATTGATTTCTAGCCGTTTGGGTGGTTGGGATCATCAATAGAGCCGTTGTGGACATTTTTCCCATAATAAATACAGCTCTGCAACATACCGTATCGGTACTCGGGAAGGGCGTATCGATACCTGCATCAAAGAGGAAAGAGTCGTTGTGCCGGAAAACAGAGCGTATTGATACGCATAGAAGGCGTACCGGTACGGTTTTAAGGGACGTATCGATACGGAATGTCGTATCGATACTGTCTTTGCTCACTGGAATCCCAAGCCATGTTTACATAAAAAACGTATCGGTACGGTATAACGGTCTTTTAAAAATTGGGAAACCAGCTAACTGACAAGTAACAGTCAAATAATTAAATGCTCAGATTTTTCAAAGATATGCTTATCGTATCGATACGGTTGCAAGGCGTATCGGTAAGGTTTCATGAAAACAATTGCCCAAATGAATATCGTATCGATACGGTTGCAAGGCATATCGGCACGGTAACTCCATTAAAATTCTAGTGGCAAAAAGGGTATCGATACGCATAAGGGTATCGATACGCCTGAGCGATTTTGTGAACTTTGGTTTGAAAATTGAATTCCAGTAGCCAAAAGGGGTATCGATACGCATAAGGGTATCGATACGCCTGAGCGATTTTGTGAACTTTGGTTTGAAAATTGAATTCCAGTAGCCAAAAAGGGTATCGATACGCATAAGGGTATCGATACGCCTGTGCGTTTTTGCATACTTAGGCTTGAAAAACATAGGAAAAGACTTAGAGAATTTTATATGTTTAAGAGCAGATCTTTAAATATTATTTTGTTTAAAAATACTTGTCAATTTGTGAGACTTTAAAGAGTACTTAAAAATTTATTGTTTTGCAAATTGGTTCTTAAGTTTATATGTTATATCAAAATCAATTTTGGTTTCACATCTTTCAAATCACTTGTATACCCTTGTTATCATTAGAATACTTTATTTGAAATCATTAATTAACCTAATACACAAATTGATATACTTTTTTAATATGAAGGGTGACCCAAATGTAACATTGCTCGTAATTGAGTGATCCAAATGTAACATTACCCATAATTGAGTGACCTAAATATAACTTTTAATAATTGAGTGACTCAAATGTAACTTTACCCACAATTAAGTGACCTTCGTTGTAGTTTACCCTAATAAAAAAATGCAAAATTTTAAATGGTAAAATACACAACAAGTCACTCAAATATATGTTTGATAACAAATAAGTTATATTTCTTATAAAATAATCAATTTAGTCACTCAGTTAAAATTTTGTTTGATATAACAATAATAATTTTAGTTTTTAAAACTTTTACATTCTATCAATTTGGTCTTAGTTTAAAAATAATTCAATAAATTAAACTTTTTATATTTAAAAATAACATAATGTCAAAAAACTTCAATACCGTTTGACTGAATAATCACTTTGTCCTTAGTTTTTTGAAGCACTTTAACATTCAAAGTTTTATTTTTGAGTTAAAATGGTATATGAGTGCAGAGGCGAAGCTAACAATTAAAAGTTGAGGAGGCCGAGAATAAAAAATGTCACTAATAGAATTGAATATATTGACTTCAAATAAGACAAACTTAAATTCTCTAACACACCATGCCACTAAAATAAGAACCATTTCATGATATTTCAACAAAAAAATAAATTATAATTTAAAATTTTATAGGGGACGAATTAAAAAAAAAGAACCGTAGGGGTTGCCTGTTGTGGCTTCGCCCATGCCTGCGTGAATAAAAACATGTTAAAAACTAACGATCAACGCTTTAAGATGACTTGATAGAATGACACATCAACAAAAAATTAATTTTATATTTTAAATAATTTTATAAAATTATTTTTTGACTGACGTGTTATTCTATCAAGTCATCATGTTTGTCTATATGATATTATCATGTATGCTTGTCACATCATTTCAAGTTGTAGATTGTTAATTGACTAACAATTTCAATCGACGAAGAGGTCATTTCGATAAAAAATGAAGAGTTAGGGGTTAAAGTGCTAAAAAACATAAAACAAAGCCACTATTCAATCTAGCATTACGGGTACTTTTTTATATTATGCATTTAAAACTCTACAGTACACCATCTTAAAAATGAAAATGATTTATTTCTAATTTTAATATTTTTATATAATATTTCATATTATTGTGTGATGTTGGATAAAAAGTTAAATAAAATTATTTACCAGTTTTGATTTATTTTAAATATATATTTTTAAAGTAAAATCAATTTTTTTGTTATTTTTTATAAAATTAATATAATTACAAAAACACAGTTAAAAAATAAATGATAAAAAAATCAATTGTTTGTAAAATTATAGTTGAAGCTATTTTTTCGATTAAGGGTACATGCAGTCCTTATATATTTTTAAGAAAAATAATTAAATTTAGTTTTTTAAAAGGCCAATTTAGCTTTTAAACTCCAAATTTTATCAATTATTCTCTAACTAACAACAATTATATTTGATCATTACCATGCATAGTTGCAGACGCGGTTGTCTATGATAAGTGTTGGATGTTGTAGAGGAACTCGATTGATAAAAAAAATTTTCCTTTACACTAAACAATAATCCATTACATAATTATTATACTACATGTGTATAGAAAGATATCGAATGATGTTCATCTTAAAAGATTCAAGTTTAATTAGTTTGTCTGTTAAATGTATGTATATTGTCAAAAAATTAAAAATATATACAAATAATATTTTATAATTATCTTTAGACTATTATATATATATATATGAGAGTTAAAATCCACCTACAATGTATAAAATTCAAACCTAAAAATGTCAAGTTAAAAAATATCCAAGGGTATTTTTCCATAACCATAACCATGTCCTAATTTGTCCATAACCATGTCCAAGGGTATTTTTCTGCACAGTCTTATTAAACTTTAAAGAGAGGCGGTTCAATAATAAAGCTGAATAAGGTCTGTACAGTAGATGTGTTAAAAATATCTGACCGGATGACCTGAACTTAAAAATGTCATTAATTTTATAAAAAATAATTATTCGACCGGCTGAGTACTCGATCCGGTAATTTTTACGAGACACGGGCCGGAAATTTTCTCTTACCGGGTACCTGACCCGATAATTTTTAATATATATTTTTTTATATTTTAACTTATATTTTTATTTTAAATTTCTTAATATTTTTACTCTAAAACTAAATTTTAATCTCTAAATTCTTTCTATGTTTGTATTATATACTTTTAAGTTTTAAGTTTAAAAATTTTAAAAATATTTTGTGTTTAATATGTGAGTTTTTTAATTTTAAAATAAAAAAAATAAAAATATATATAAACCGAATACCCAGTACCCAATTTTTCAAGTACCCGAATTTCACGGGTATCTGAATAGCGGGTACTAGGGTGTAACGGACTAGGACACGGGCCAATAAAATAGGTATTCGGATGAACCGAGTACCCGACAATAAATACCCCTACTGTACAGAGTTTGTATGTTCCTAATAAGATGGTTGTGTACAACTTCTGTCGCAAAGAATTCATATTTACCACTCTCGGTTTAAAACCTTTTAGTTCAGATATTTGGTTCTGTGTAGGTAATGAATAATGATATTGTAGTCAAGGTTTAATTAAAATTTTGTTTAAATGATAAAAAAAATTATTAAGTAGGTGTTACAACTTACAATAATATTCTAAAAGTAAATGTCAGGGTTAAAATTCATGTAAGAAATGAAGCAGATAAGTACTATAACTACTAAGTCAATTAATAGATCTCATAACTCTTTTTATTATTAGTTGTTTAAAGAATTTTTTTATCAAACCGTGTTTAATATTTTATTTCGTTATATTATATGTGTCTAATATTTTATTTTGTTAATATTTTAAGGGTAATTCGTTAAAAAATTACCATCAAGTCGTTGCTTGACATGTGTATGGGTTTTTTTTAAAAAAAATAAAAACCCAAAAACTCTTATTTTTCCTCTTCAAATAACCCCACGCCCCTGAATTCTTTTTAGTCGTAAGTATCTTTCGTAGCCGTCGTCGATCATCCAATCATCGTTGTAAAATTCATTCGCGTTTGGCGTTCAATTGATACATTGTTGGTCGGTTTACGACAATGAAAGAGTGGAGTAACCAAAAGTAAAGTCCGACAACAATAAATTAGACGGGGTGGTTGATTCGGTTACAAAAGATAATTTAGTGATTTGAAAAATAGGAATCAAGGGTTTATGAAAAAAATAGAATTTTAGGGTGATTTTTTTAAAAAATAATTCTTTAAAAAATTAAATGAAATTGAAAAATAATCTACATGCCCAAAAAGAAAATTCAACCTTGATTTTTTAATGATTTTCTTTAAACACCTAAAACAAAAAGGGGAAATATAGAGTGGACATTTTTTTCAATTAAAAGATCAAACTCTAAATTATCCCAAATCATGTTTAGAGCTCAGCTTAGTTCAAGAGTATAAACCAAACTCGTTTGATTAAGCTTTTGATTAAATAAAGATGTATTTTCAAAACCCAGACCAAAACATCTGCAACCTTTTCAACAGCTTCAATTGTACACACACACAAAAAAAAAAAAAACTAAACATCAAAGATGGGAACATGGCCAATTAAATTCTTTATACAATATTATTCAGCTTTAGACAAGGAAAGAAATTAATGAAAGCGTCACCAAAAAAAAAAAAAACTGAAACTATACCAGCAAGTTGCAGGGAAATTTAACGTTTATATGAAATATTCCCGATTTGCAGAAATACTCTAACACTAGTTATGGTCAGAAAATTACCATAAGTCAGCTAACGGAAAGAATCCATGGCGCCATGGATTATTATCTCTGCACAAACACCATTAATCCACAAGTCAAGCTCACAATTTTAGATTCAATCAGAATACAGAGAAAATGAAAACCATTTGTTTGGTTGCTGAGAAAATGTTGGAACTTGGATGCAGAGAGGGGAAAATGGTGGGAAAGTTTGTCTTTTTGAAGTTATCGCGTTAAAGGGGTATTCAAACTTACATTGTTGTTTTCAATGAGCTCCGGAACGTTGTAAGCATCCGCCGTCACCTCCGTCAGCTGTAAGCCGGGAAACAACGACTACACGAACACAAGAAAAGATCAGTTAGAATCGAAGAAGGCCAAAAACGACCGGAAAATCGTTGCCGGAAAGAGTGAAGAAGAAGGGTCAGAACTTACATCCAATTCCTTTTGAACATAACGTGTTCGTTTCTTTGGCCTCTTCCGAGGGCGACGACCGACCATAACCATGAAATCCTCCTCGATCTCTTGCTTCGACAGCGTCACCGAGAATTCCGGCCGTACCCTTTTCTTCTCGTTAGCCGCCGGTGCCACCGGCTGTCCTCTGTCTCTTGCTCTGAGTGAGTTGATCACCTCATTCCTCGTCGGGGAATTGTAGTTGTTGTTCGTTCCTCCTTCGTCAATCGGAGTCTTGCACGCCGCGCGCCTCGCCCTTAGATTCCACGGCCTCGCTTCCACCTCCACCGCCGGCGATTCTTCCCTCTCTTTCTCTTTCACTTTCTCTTTCGGTTTCAGTTTACGCTCTTCGAATTCATTCTCATCGGCCTCCACCTCATCACCGTCGGAAGCTTTGTCTCTAAAAATTTCATCTTTGATCTTATCCGCCGCCGTTTTAAGATCCTTCATAATCTTCTCCCTGACTGCCTCGATCCCCTCCGCCGCCTCTCCCTTCGACACCTTCAACCGCCGCTTCCCCCCATAATCGTTGCTCGGACACGACTCCGGTTCTTGCCGCCTCGTCCCACCAACCATCAAGCCCCCGAATTTCGACGCCGGAGGAGATCGGCGCCGCTGAACCACCTGCATCCGGCGACCGAGACGACGATGATCCACGGCGGAGGAAGCATCGCCGAGTTTCATACACCTGAGATACCTCTGATTCCCCCACTTCAAACATGGAAGCTTGAAATTGTGAAGAGGATTCAATCTCTGGGATCCCATCGCCATCTCTCTCTCATCGGAATACACCATTGATCGCATCAAAAAAATCACAGTGCCGACTCAATCTTTAAACGCCCGACGGAGAAAGCTTATAATATTTGATTTCCCGTTGATAATTCCTTCTTTGCTAAATACCGATGCCAATCGCGGTTTTAACGTTCGGGTTATTGAGATTTACGGGGGTGTTTTAGTAATTTCGATTCTTCGGTGGACTGCTTCATTCTAAAGTGCGCCGTGGTGTTCAGATTAGGGGATTTTGGGGGGTTTCCTGACTTCTCCCGGGTGATACGTCGTTTTGAGTTCATGGTTGGCGTAACTACCGTTTGATAATAAAAAGAATATTAAAAAAACCCACGTTTTTAAATTTCTCTCTTTCAAAGTGTAAAACCGGTTCGGTTCGGTTTGCTTCTATGTATTTTTGAACTATTTATTTTAATTTAATTTATTTCTTGATTTTCTTTCAATAATTTAGGATGTTAAGTTTTTTACTTTATTTTAATAAAATTATTTTGCTTTATATTTTTATATTATTTGATAAAAATTATTTTTTGTTAATATTTCTAAAAGTTAAAATTTAAGTAAATAATTATTTTGCAGTGCTTTAAAGCTATTTTCACTATTTTACATATATAATATTTATTTTCACATAATAATAATAATAAATTAAATAAAAATAAAATTCGATTCAACTTGAATAACCATTTACCACAATTTTTAAACATATAAACTATAAATCTTCCTACAATTCGATTTCTTTGTCCAACACTATCTTTTTGTCTAACTTAGTTATGTAATATTTGGTGCATACCGTTATTTGATTTTTTATATAAATAGAGTTAAAATGGTACTAACTACTAAGTGTCTATTTTCACCACTCCTAATGTTTAGGAAAATTCTACGACGAATATTGATGAACACCATTAACGATGAACACTATTAATTTTTCTTTTAAATTTTAAAAATTTAAAGGACTGAAATTATAATTAAAATTATCTCTTAAAAAAATAAAAATCAAATTTAATAGTTACTTTATAATATTTTTTAATAGGTTAGAATCAAATATATCTAATTCTCCTAAACCCTAACAAAATCAATCTCTTAAAAAAATATACTCAATTCTCTTAAACCCTAACAAAATCAATCTCTTACAAAAATAGAAATCAGTTTATAATTTTGTAATAGATTCGAATCAAATATTCCCAAATCTCCTAAACCTAAACCCTAACAAATTTAAAATTGGGAAAGATTAAAATTAGGGTTTGATTGGGATTTGATTTGGGAGAATTGAGTATATTTGATTCTAACCTATTAAAAAATATTGTAAAGTAATTATTAAATTTGATTTTTATTTTTTAAGAGATAATTTTAATTATAATTTTAGTCCTTTAAATTTTTAAAAAATTAATGGTGTTCATCGGTGTTCATCGTTAGTGGTGTTCAACAATGTTCGTCGCACGTGATAGACTCATCCTTAATGTTTAAATACAATCACATGTACTTTTTTATATCTATTTATTTTTAGGGTAAACTTCACCGGAGGTCCCTTTTGTTTGGCTCGTGTTCTATTTTAGTCACCAAATTTTAAAAAAAGATTATTTTGATCATTTATGTTTTCGACCGTTATTGTTTTGGTCACCCGAATGTTAGCCTCCGTTAATCCCGTTAATATGATGATGTGGCACGTTAATAAAAAAGTTAATTTTAAATTTGACCCTCAAACTTTTAAGACTTTATTTTTTCACCACCATCTTCACAAAAAAAACATCCACTTCTCTAAAAAAATTCTCAAACTCAACCCCCTATAATACCACAGCCTTCAGCCACCATCGAGCACCACCTTCACGAGAATCACATCCATGGCATGTTTCCATCTTGGTTGACCAATTTGACCACGTTGAGAATTTTAGATGTTTTTAGAAACTTCTTTATTAACTTGCTACTAGTCGAAATTGACATCTTTCCGGCAAGGTGCCTATTGAGCTTTTTGGGTTGCCAAGTTTGCATGTGCATGTCATTGCTTTAGAAGAAAACAGGTTATCTGGTAATGTTCCTGAAGGTTTTAACAGCTTGGTTGATTTAAAGTCCTTGAATCTTAGCTCTAATGAATTAACTATTCGGATTCCAAGTACCTATGATATTTTGTAGTCATTAGTTGTGCTTTCGTTGTCCCACAATCGAGTTTCGGATAAAACGCCGGTGAAATTTAATAATTATTATGATGGTGGTTTCGGGTACAATACCGGTGATTGATGGTGGTTAAAGGCTATAGCATTATAGATGGGGAGTTTGGGTTAGAGAATTTTCTTTTTAGAGAAATAGATAATTTTTCATGAAGATGGTGGTGAAAAATAAAATTTTAAAAGTTTGAGAGTTAAATTTAGAATTAACTTTTTTTTATTATCGTGCCACATCATCATATTAACAGGGGTTAACAGAGGCTAACATTTGGGTGACTAAAATAGTAACTGTCGAAACATAATATTTATTTTGTAGTGCGTTAAAGCTATTTTCACTATTTGACATATATAATATTTTTTTTACATTATTATTAGAATAATAATAAATTAAATGAAAATAAAATTCGGTTCAACTTGAATAACCATTTACCACAATTTTTAAACATATAAACTATAAATCTTCCTACAATTCGATTTTTTTTTCCAACACTATCTTTTTGTCTAACGTAGTTATGTAATATTTGGTGCATATTGTTATTTGCTTTTGTTTATATATAGAGAGAGAGAGAGATAGAGAGTTAAAAGGGTACTAAGTACTAACTACGAAGTGTCTATTTTCATCACTAGTAATGTTTAAATACAATCACATGTACTTTTTTATATTTATTTATTTTTAAGAAAATTCTGTCACGTTTAACGAGCATTGATAAACACCATTAACAACGAGTATTGATGAGTATCACTAACGATGAGCACCGATGAACACTATTAATTCAACTTATAAAGATTAAAAATCTAAAGGACTCACCGTATAATTATAAATTATTTAAAAATTAAATGGAAAATTAATTAAAATATATTATTTTAATTTTAATTTTCTTTTAAACATAGATCAAAATACATATCAATCCCTAAATTATAAAACCCAATTTTTTGTTCATTTGAAATTCAAGCCACCACCGCCACCATCATCGCCATTGTTGCCATCGCCGCTGATACCTCCTGCAGCTAGCCTTTATAGGTTGAGTCAAAGGCGATTTTGAAAATAGAGTTTGAAGAGCTAACCTTGAATATACGATTGTGCATATACACTATTTAACCTTCCTCTCTATTTTCAAAATCCAACCCTGAATATACGATTAAATTATATACTTAAACTATAAAATTGTTGTGAGATTTAATAGAGGCTAACGGTAGAAAAATATCGACGATGATAGCGGTAACAGCGGCGACGGTAACAACAACAACGACTGCAGCGGCGGTTTAAATTTTAAATGAACAAAAATTATGGTTTTTTAATTTAGGGGTAGATAGGTATTTTGATATGTGTTTAAAAGAAAATTAAAAATAAAATAATATATTTTAATTAATTTACTTTTTAATTTTTAAATAATTTATAATTATACGGTGATTTCTTTAGATTTTTAATCTTTAAAAATTGAATTAATGGTGCTCATCGGTGCTCGTCGTTAGTGGTGTTTATCGATACTCGTCGAGAGTAGCAGACTCATCCTTATTTTTATTATCATTCATTCAACCTTATTTCTCGAGTTTAAAATTTTTATGGTTTAAGGGTGTAAAAAGTCCTTGAACTTTTGGAAAAGAAATCAATTAAGCCCCTAAATTTTTTGGTACTCAATTAAGTCCTTAAACTAAAAAATTTAATCAATTAAGCCCTTTAACCATTTTTGACTATTAAATCTTGACATATTTTTTCTTTGGCTAAAAGGGTACTTTTGCCTCTGAGTTCAAGCCAAAAAATCAATTTCGTCCATCGCCGAAAAGCGCATCTAATGTGCCCTCAGTCCGTGAAATCGATCAAATTGACCCTTTGACCGAAGTTGATCATTACAGTGTTGACGTTGCAGTTAACAATGATGACGTGGCAGTCCATGATACTGACATGGCAATACAGGTGGGATGCCGACGTGGCATAGGGGGCTGAATTGATTATTTTAACCAAATTCGAGGGCATAATTAATTTTTCTACCGAATTTAGGGGCATAACTGATGTAATTGAAAGTTCGATAACTTACTTAATATTTAAACTAAAAATAAAAAAATATTTAAATATTTATAAAATATTAAAAAATAAAAACACTATAATAAATTAAAAAATTAAGTGAAAATATTAAAATTATAAATATAAAAAATTAAAAATATTTAAAATTTATCAGAAAAGTCTTTCACTACTTCTCGTTATGCTAAGCATACTAATGTTCCTTAAAATATTTTCAATTGAAACATCATTGTGTTAGAGTAATAATAAAACCAAAATTTTCTTTCTTTTTTCTACATCATATATTAGTGAGAATCAATTTGATGTAAAAAATGAAAGAAATTTTAAGTTTTATTGTTATTCTAATACAAGAATTATTCTACTGAAAATTTATTTAACATGCTCAGACTAGCGAAATCAAAGTTTTTTTTCAATACAAGTGTTCAATTTTTCAATACTTTATAAACATTATTAAGTTTTATATGTAAAGTTTATCAATTTATAGTTTTTAATACATTTTAATTTTTGATATAGTTTTTATTTTTAAATATTTTCTTTAGTTTTATTAACTTTATGAATTTTTATTAAAAAATTGAAAAGTATTTTAATTTTTTTTGTGAAAGTCCTCACTTTGCTTATTTTTAAAATTATTAGGGACCCGAAGGATATTTACACCAATTTATTAATCGGTTTTTTATATATTTTATTTGTAAAAGTTCATCTGGAAAAATTAAATTATTTATCCAATTTTATTCAAAACTAAATAAATCGATTACATTAACTCGAAATTTAAACAAATTATTTATCCAGTTTTAATATTTTTAAATTTTAATAATTTCCTAAATTCTTATTTTTTAACTTAAATATTAAATAAGTTATCCAACTTTTAATAAAAATCAATTATGCCCCTAAATTCGGTAAAAAAATCAATTATGTCATCAAATTTAGCTAAAATAATCAATTCAGCCTTTTCCGTCACATCATCATTCCACATGTATTGCCACATCAGCATCGTAAACTGTCATGTTATCACCGTTAACTGTCACGTCAGCACCGTAACGGTCAACTTCGGCCAAAGGGTCAATTTGATCGATTTCGCGAACTGGAAGGCGACATTAGATGCGTTTTTCGGCGAGGAGAAAAATTAATTTTTTGTGTCGAACTCAAGGGCCAAAAGTACCCTTTTAACTTTTTTTCTTTATATATTGTTGGCACACGATACACTATAGTTATATCATGTTGCATTTAAAAAAATAAAAAAAATCATAGATTCTATAAAAAAAAATTAAATTTTTTTAACTTTTAAAGAAGTTTTAAAATAAAATAAAAAATTATGAAAATAAAAAGTAGAAATATTACACGACACTGCACCAACAAATCCAAAAAAATACTATCAATATTTAATGGTCAAAACTGGTCAAAGAACTTAATTGATTAAATTTTTTAGCTCAGTGACTTAATTGGATGAAAAAAATTCAAAGACTTAATTAAAATTTTCTTTCAAAAGTTCAAGGGCTTACTCTTAACCCGATTTTTCTTAACCCGATTTTTATTGTAAATATTTACAAAAGACACTTGATATGATTCTAATTTCTAACTTCGCATGTGCTATTTTTTCACTACGAATATGTCAATCTGTAATCAACTTTATAAATTTATCTATAATTGTATTTAAATTATTTTATATTTATTGACAATTTGATTATATATATATATATTTTTTGATATTTTCATATTCTCATTTCCTCTCATGTTGGTATTGCATATTTAATTATTATTTTTACTGAGTATATAATATTGCCGAAAAGGGTGAATCTGATGGGTTTCAACCCGACTTAATTCGATAAGCTGATTTTTTTTTAATTTGAGTTTAGGGTGAGAAATATTCGACTTGGCTCGAAAGAATAATTTATTTTTATTCTAAATATTTAGAGATAATTGTTATAATGACATTCTCTTTATATATTTCTTTTTTTGAAAGATTGGTATTTTATTGACGATTAAATGACATACAAAAAGACATATGCGCTTGCCTCGTTAAAAAACATCCATAAACCTAATGGAGGAAAAAGAGTACAAAAACGCATATGTACTATATCGTGAACATACATCGTGAGACCATCTTAGGCGAATTTAGATTCCTCCCGCACGAACTTACAGCAGCAACCCATAAGACATGTGTAGATCCTACACTTTTACTAGCACTTTGGACCTAAGCCGTGCATGTATTTTTCACAAGGAATTGTGCTACTTGTTCCTTTGCTTTCACACATTCTGAACAGCAAGGTTGTGCCTGCTGGGAGCACCAATTTTTGCCAAATAGTGAGCTTTGGAATTAACTTCCCTGTATGCGAACCGTAATTGCCATTTATTGCTTAGAATCCTCCCCCTATATCTTTAGCAAGGGATGAAAAAACAGCAGGTGCACATTGTGGCCTTTTAATCCAATTTATAGCCAACTCACAATCTGACACAAGGACGAGATTATGGGACTCACTCCACACCGAGTCTGCAAAAATTCTGCACGCTTCCAGCATACTTACAAGCTCCGCTTGCGTCGGGTCTGCCTTGCCTATGCATCTTGAGAATATTAGTAGCTGCGTTCCTTCGCTATTCCTTAGGATCCCTCCGATCCCTTCCACTCTATCGACACTTGAGATTGCCGCATCCACGTTGAACTTCAAGTATCCCACCTCTGGCGCCACCCACGAGCTGGCCTTAAGCCGTTCATTCAATTTACCCGGTATTGAGATCGAGGCAGGGCATCGGCTAAATTCCACTGCACTTGCACAAGAAGTTGGCCATTTCCATCTACACCATTGTCCCGTACACATCATAGCATTCTCGAAAATTTCCGCTAACCTCCAATCTTTACCCTCGAAGACAGTGGTGTTTCGGCATCGCCAGATTGTCCAAATGACTCCTCTGATTGCCATGCACCATATGAGTTTTGCATCCTTTTTAATCATTACATCTTCCCATGCGAGGATAAAGCTCTCGATGTTCATTGGCATGATGAAGGGAACATCCCACATGCTAAACCATTTCTGCCAAATCTGCCATGACACTTGACAGTGAAGAAACAAATGCGCAACTGTTTCTGGTTCTTTTCTGCACAGTGGACAGCATGTGATGCCATTCAACTCCACGCCGCGTTTCGCTAACTCCATCCCTGTAGAAATTCTATTAAGAACGAGTCTCCATAAAAAGTTTCGACCTTCATGGGAGCGACGTTTAACCAAATCTTTGGCCAAACACTATCCGATTGTTCTTCGCTAACTAATGAGGCGTTGCAATAATCTTTAACACAATACAACCCGCTTGTTCCTCTTATCCACCTTATCATGTCCTCCAATGCTGGGCTGCAGACCGCTCTGTTCAACACACATATAAACTCGTCCCATATGTCAATTTCCCAATCGAAAAACATACGACGCAACTCAATTTTCTACGACCAAACACCATCTTCCATAGAACCAAACTCAGCGACCTTTCCCTCCTTCTTGATCGCAACCACAAAAATCTTCGGAAATGCCCCTTTTAAGGAGCTAACGTCAGTCCAATAGTCGTTCCAGAAATCAATGGAACCACCATCGCCAAAGAGAAGTCTTAGCGACTTTGTGAAGGTATCAGCAGGGTTATTAAGAGGTTTGTATATGTATTTTTTCAATTAACCCCCTATTTTATTGAATAAAAATAAAATAAATATTTAGTATGTCGGGTTGAGTACGAGTCAGCCAAAAACCCAACTCGACCCATGGGCCATGACCATCCGTAATTGTGTCTCAAGTAGGGATGTGCATTTTACTCGACCCGATCGGGACTAATAGTGTAATCTTTTCTTATATGTTTTATGAATATTTGTAATAATACCCCTATATATATTTATAATTAGATCCTTAAAATTGGATTTTTTATTTACAATTTGGTCTCTAAATTTAATTTTTTTACAATTAGGTCCTTGAAATTGATTTTTTAATAGATCAGGTCGGGTTTAGGTATATAAATTTTGGGCCAGATTCGAGTTTAGGATAATTATTTTTGAGTCGAGTTCGGGTGGGCCAAAAACTCGGTCTGATTTGTGTCCATCCCTAGTCCCGAGTTAGGGGTTTGGAAGAATGTTGGAGGGGCACGTGCAAGGACTGATAATAGAAGTGGTTTACGAGTAAGAGGTAGTGCTTAGTTGAGTGGTGGATTAATGGTGTTAAGGATGGTTTATAGAGGGATATTGAGTGATGGAGTTGTGAGCCATCTTGTACGAGCTATTGATTAAAAGATTTTTTTAACTTTACTGATGAAATTAAATTTTTTTGTAATGGGATGGCCAAAATAGAAACATTCTGAGAGTTTGATGACTAATCGTGTAGTTTCCTCTATTTACTACTATCATTATTATTAGTTCGGTTGTTGTTGAAATTGGAGAAAAAGTTTGAAGTTGAATTTAAAATTTTAAAATGTCGAAAGGTTTAAATTAAATTTCAGAAAATTTAAAGGGTTTAATTTATAATTTTTTATTTGGGGTATAAATAAAAATTTTAATAACTTTGAGAGGCTTACTGAAAATTATAAAAAAAATTATATGAGGAAACTTAATTAAAAATATTTAAAGTTTAATATAAATTTTTAAAAATTTGAGAGGAAAATTATTATTTTTTTGATATTTTGCGAGACCAAATTTTATTTTTTTTCAAACTTTTAGGGGGTCAGACCCCTTAGTCCCATTACGTTTTATTATTAAGTTTATGGTTCACAAGTTCAAAAACCATAGGCTTAAGGGCGTAAAAGTCCTTAAACTTTTAGAGAAAAATCATTTAAGCTTCTAAATTTTTTTGCACCCAATTAAGCATTTGAACCATTAAATTTAATCAATTAAGCATTTTGACCAATTTTAACCATTAAATTTTAACGGTTTTTTCTTTAGATATTACTACCACATGATACATTATAGTTCTATCATGTGACGTTTATAGATTTTTTAAAAATATTTTTATACTTATATAAGTTTTTTTAGGACTTTCAAAGAATTTTTAAAATAAAATAATTCTAAAAATGTCAAGTGACAATACTGTGATACAACGCGATGCACCAACTGATCTAAAAAAATCGTTAAATTTAAGAGTTTAATTGGGTGAAAAAAACTATAAGGGAACATTTGTGAATCATATTTTTTATTGGTCAAAAGACTTCTTACACCCTTTAAGCCAAAACCATAATATTTCAATAGAACCATATTTTTATTTAATTTATAATTATTTTCATATTATAAAACACGTGTTTTATATTTAAAACTGTGAAAATAACTTTATTATTAATTGTTTTTATCTACTTAAAAAATATTTTTAGAACATCTGTGAATAATATCATAAATTTACCAAATAATATTAAAGAGTCGCCTAACAAAATCATTTTATCAAATAAGGGTAAGAAGATCAAAACTCAAAATTAAAATAAAAAGTCAAGAATCAAATCAAATTATCACACACAATTCAAAAGGTTTTAAAAACTTGATCGAATCATACCAATGTCAACCCTAAAAAAAGAGATATGTTAAAATTATGTAATCCCACTTGTAGAGTTAAAAAATCAAACATAATGTATTTGAAATAAATTCTTAAAAGTGTTTGGACACTACAATATAATTGTATGAAAATATAATTAATATCATAATAATTTAAAATTTATAATTACATCTTAATTTCATGATATTAATTAAGATGTAATCAACCCGTATTTTTATAATTAATATTATAATAATTAATATCATAAAACATATTTCAAAACAAGTTAACCCTAAATAATGTTCGGATACTACAATGTAATTGTATGAAAATATAATCAATATCATAATAATTTTAATTCTATTATTATATCTTAATTTCATATGTCACATTTAACCAATATGTAGTTTTCAGTATTAAATCTTTATTAATATTATGAAATTAAGATGTAACCAACCCATATTTTTATAATTAATATTAGGTTTAAATATATATTTAGTACTTAAATTAAATATCTTCTCATAAGCTGCCACTTAAAGAATTTTTACTTTTAAGTTGGTATTTAAAGAATTTTTACTTTTAAATTAATGTTTAAACCAGGTACCTTCTCCTAAACCAGTACGTAAAGAATTTTTGCTCTGAGTTGATACTTAAACTAGACACTATCTTCCAAATTGATACTAAAACATATAAATTTTATCAAATCGATCCCAGTTTAAAATGAATTAATAATTTTAACACTATATTTAAAAATTCTATCATTTTATTCTTTGTTATTCTTCTAAATTGTTTGTTTTCCTCAAAAAAAAATATAATTTTCATGATATAATGAAAATTCTATCAATTTATTTATAGTTATAGTATTTATCCCATTTTTAATGCACATATAAATATATTTCATTTAGAAACTAACAACTAAAGTAGAGATGATATATACTAAATTAATGCTAGGGGTGCAAACAAAACACTTGTACTTAAAAGATCGAATCCAACTTAAGTATTGCCCGATTGAGCTAAAATTCAAGTGACTCACAAGCTTAATCAATATTGAAAAAAAAATCCAGTTTAAGACATAATATAGTCAAACCCCCCAAAAGATAAGCAAACAAATTTAATCAAGTGAGAACTTACATGAATATCAAAATACTTTTAACATTATACTTCATCAAAATACAAGTATACTAAAAAGAAGTTACATGAATATTATCATACTTTAACATAACTTAACAGCCATAAACATTAAAAAAAAAATGAATAAATAAATACAAGCCAAAGCTTATAGCAGGCAGCAGAGTACTGACAAATATTTCATGTAAACAACACAAGAAACTATCTAAAATACAAATTTCAACCAAGCTTTTTTTCAGATCCCATCAGATTCAAATTGAACCATTTCTTTTTACCTGATTTATCCTTTCCGTCTGAGTTTCCGTCTTCCGTTGTAGGACTCTCGGTCTCGCCGGGAAGTTTGCTGCTACTTCCATTACTTAAATTGCTGGTACTGCTTGGTGGCTTTGTTACGGTGAAGGTAGCATGGATGCTATCACGCTGTTTCAGCAGCTCGTCTACCTGTGTTATATGTGTCGAAAACCGGAGTCAAATCAACAATATATTTACAAGACTCCCATGTTGCTCTAACTTCATTAGTTGTAAGGTACTCATGTCCAATACCAATGTTCCATGCATATTCAGATATAGGTATGGGGATGTGACCTTCCAAGTATTCTTCAAATCCATGGAAAAAGAAAATTTGAATATATCGTGCCGGACACATACTCGTATCTGAAACTCACATTTAATATAACATGTACATGACTTTACTTGTTTGGCAAAATCAAGAAGCTTGGGAGCATTTCTATAGCCATTATCAAATATTAGAATGTATATCTACAACTGTGTTTGTGTACGAGTGAATGCATTAAACGTACATATATAGAGAAAAATATATCATTATATGTATGCAGTCAGCTTCCTAGACCGAACGGATTGCATAAATGCAGGAAAAACAATATCACCGCAAGATAAAAGTGTAGAAACATACCGACTGCTTTTCTTGGGTGTACCGGTTGGTCACTTCTTGAAAGCGTGCCAATGCCTACAAAACAACCCACCAGAATAGTAAGATATTGTAAAGTTCATGATTATAACAAGCCTCAAACAGAACATGGTTCGATAAATACTTTTCTGTATTCTGTTTCAAATTGGCGCAACTCATTTCTCTTTCTTAGAATCTGAGCTTCAACGTCCTTAAGTTTCTGAGAAGTATCCTCATATGACTTTGCACAAAGTGCCTCGATTGTGTAAGTCGCAGTCTTGAAAAAATTATCTCCTGAGAAAATTCAGCCAAACCAGTCAATCAATAACGGAAATACTCAGAAACATACTTTTAACAAATTAACATGCAAAACAAACAAGTCGAACCATAAACCGCGAATATATGTGTGCCAGCTTTTATTTCGGAGACCTCACAAGGTTGAAGACCTTCCAACCTTTTAAAGAAAGCGGATTCGGGGTCTTTAGCTATTGCTAACTGCATAACACATGAATAAATCAGCATCAACAAGAAGCCAGACTTCCAGCAGAGACAAGATAATATCAGAAATGACAACTCACCGCATTTACAGTGGAATCCAATCGGTATACTTGAAAATGTAAGAAATACATGCCAGCAGAAGTCACCTTTCCTGTCTTCTCACTGTCTTCCTGTACACAGACAGTGAAATCATCAACAGAAAGTGACTAATGTAAGAATAAATGCATAATACATCAGAAAAACACAACTGCAAGTAACAAGTTATCTTTTCACTTCCGAGAAAATAACAGAGAAGGACGAACACATCATAACAACGACCATAAGAGCTTTTGTAGCAAAAAGAACTTAAAAGTCACTACTAGTAGGCATTAAATTAACTCCAAAAATAGAAAATTAACTCCAGCACCGCCAATTCTAAGCTTTTTCATATTCCAATCTGACCAAGAATACACACACACAAAAGATCAAACTCATCATGATCATGCTCTGGTTGCTAGCATGGCCAATAGCTAGAAATTTCATTAATAACCATTCATGGGGTTTCCTCTGGCCTTCCCACTTTATGTTTTTGTAACTTTATGTTTCCGCCAATATTAAGAGAATGATATAGAAACGACCATATAACAACAAATAAATGGAATAAATTATAAGCAAATAAAAAACAATGAAGGGGACAAGAATCAAAGACAAGTTCTTAGTACCTGTAAGGCCAAACCGTAGCCACCATTGATATCGTGTTCAAAATAAAGCAACTGAAAATTTTACATAAGAAACACTGAGTTAATAGAGGATTTTAACATAGTGCTCACTTGAAGAGATGCATGCTCGTGCATAACGGACATGCAGATACATACAAACACGCAATAAAAGAGCGCTCCAGATAGGAAACACTATGGGTTAGTGAACAATTAAACCATGATTTGAAAAGAAGACATTAGTTTCCAAGAAAAGTTTCATAGATAATACACCTTGAATTTACTTTGTGCTGTTGAAGTTACCCTAACAACAATCCCAGACTCAGCTTGTTCATCACTTATTGTTACACCAAAGAAGTGGGCACATTGCTTGTCTACCTGCGGCAGCATGCATGAGAACTTGGGAAAATATCCGGAAAAGTACGGTGCATTGGATAGAAAGGAAGTACAAACCTTTCCACTAACTGATGTTCCAATAGGAAGTGGTCTGACTGTGACAGTTCCATTTAGAGCTTCCTCTAGAACATTAGCTGAGATAGTAGTCTTGATAGGGACACCAAGCTTACTGAAGATAAATATTTAAGAGTCGGGTAAAGAAAAAAATAAGGGACTTATAAGTAACTAAATGATGCAAACAACTTGTATTAACAGTTCTATTATGTCTCACCTGAATAATGCTGCAAACATTGTATTAACAGTTCCTAGATTGGACAAATCAATCTCCATATCCATCGAATCTTCAACAGCCTTATAAAATTTGTTGGGAAAAGGAGAAAATATTTAGGTTTTGACAAATTTCCATCACAAAAGGAAAATTATAAATAACAGAAAGAAATATGGTAGGAGGAAAATGAATACAATATTAAGTTAATATCATCAAGGAAATTTATGAACAAAAATAGTTCCATCAATGGTACATGCAGATAGATTCTTAGGATTTTAGTCAGTGACGCAAGGTTGAAAAAAAACATTTGGCGGGACGAGAAAGAAAGTGGAGGAGTTAGCAACACTTTGGGAACTCAAGTTACATGGAAATCAACTAAAGTATGTAGAGATCACAAAGAACAGTTAAAATTGATGGTTTCCTAGTTTCAAGTGGTATAGATGGAGGGGAACTTTAAAAGAAAATAAAAGCAGAGATCATCAATTAGTGATCTGGAGAGATATTTATAGAGGGACGAATTTCCATCAGTAGAAGTCTCCAAAGAATGTTTCAACCAATTGATCAAAGGAATCTCACAAATACCTCTCTCTTATATCCACCTTTCTATTTCCTTCTTCCCTCTCTTTCCAAGAGAGTGATCATAAACTGCTAAAAACCACTCAAGACATTTTGTAATGCACTTGTCCTGTGTCCAATTCGGGTAGAAAGAGAACTAATTGTATACAATAGAACTCCCCATGTTGATCCCATAACATGCTTTTGCATCCAGCACAAAAATGTCTTTATATGGCAGCAACTTCTATTTTCTCAATCAGACCTCCACAAATCACAATTCTCCATGTCATTCCAAAGAAAGATAAGAACCAAACAATTCTATCATATACCTGGTCTTCATGTCGAGTCTTGCCTTTTTAATAGACAATTATTTCACACCTAAAGATAATAAGAAAAAAAATTAATCAGTAGCCATGCCACTCTAAAATGTCCAAGATAACCCCTTCCTCTACCTATTTTGCTTCTGCATATGGCTTTCCCGGGTTCTGTCTTTAACAATCTCTACTTTAACCAAACATTGAAGAGAATTCATCCTCAGCATCAAAAGAAACAATTTTAAATGGTGGAGTATAGCATTATATAATAGTCAAGTAAACATACTACAGAGGGGAAAGTCATTTTTCTTCCTTGACGTAAAAATGTTCTTGGTCCATCAGAAACATTCATTCAATTTCTATGTCAGTTAGTAACTCTAGCTTTGTAACTGCAGCCTAAAACTGATGTTCCCGATAGAACTTGTTCTCATCATAAGCTCTTTTTTCCCTTTTGAATTGAAGTGCAAGGCTTAATTATGTACTACATATAGAAGGCCACTTTGAACATAATAAAGGAGACTAAATCAGTGAAAAAAGAAAGGAAATGAAAGCACCTCAAACCCTGCAGTGTCATATTGTCTTCTCTTTTCTGGGTCAGATAAAATGCTATAAGAATATGCAACTTCCTTAAAAAGCTCTGAAGCCTCAGGGTTGTTGGCATTCTTGTCAGGATGATACCTGTCAAAAGAACAAAAAAGGCAAATATGAAGGCATCGAAGTTAAAAGTAAACCAAACCAAACAAGCATTTGATATTAGGGGTGAGCAAAACTCAACTCCAAAAAACCGAATTTTCCGACTCAACGCGAAAAAACTTGACTCGTAATTTTATGAACTCGATTTTGACTCAAAATAGTTTCAAATAAAGTTTGAGCTATAAAATAGAAATTCCAATAACTAAGAAATATTTAGTAATTATGTATCGGTTTTCAAATATATATATATATATATATATATATCACACATGGAAATTTGAACAGAAACTTGAACAACTCGACTCGATTCAAAAAAATTCAATTAAAGTTTTATAAAATAGTACTATCAACTAGACTAACTCGAATTTTTTTACTCAGACTCGATCAAATGCTCACCCCTATTTGAGATATGGCTTAATTATAATTTTTACAATTAGCTATAGATCTATCACTTGTACAGGCAAGGAAATACATGTCACTACAAGACCCATGTATAAATTTCCGACAAATTTGACTCATTTATGTAGGCAGATGGAGCTCACTATTAGACTGTTTGCACAGTAACTCATAAAACAGAAGAAGCACTCAACTTGCAAAGGGCAACAACATAAATCCTCACTGAAGTACATGAGGAATTGACACAGTGAAAGAAAGAAGATTTGCAGCAAACTCAGCATAACACATTGTTAGGTAAACACTCTGGGGTCGACTCTATTTTTCATTGTCAACAATTCCAAGACAGAATCAACTACAGATTAGCTCGAAGTCCAATCTAATACTGAACCAACTATAGCATTGCCAACAAAAACATAAATGCGAATTAAAGAGAAATATATATATCCTTACTTGAGAGCGAGCTTTCGATAAGCAGTTTTGATCTCCTGATCGGAAGAATCTCTTGAAACGCACAAAACTTCGTAAGGGTCTCGACGCATAGCCGGGGCCGAAGATCCTTCCATCTTCTGTGAACGCATCTCCTATTTTTTCACCACTCTTTTCCCTCTATAAAAACACTCTCTTTCCTTTACTTTATCTAAAAACTCTATTCAAATATGTTTAAATTACAGGCGCAGATCTACAAATCTAGAAAGAAAACAGAAAACAGTAAAAGATCAACTTCTTTCAAAGAGAAAAAGCGAATTACACGAGATTCAACGCCGTTTTGGATCGCTCCCTTTCAGCTCTAGGGAAAAGAAAAAAGCACAGAAACATATAACAGAAAGAAAGTAAAGATCCGACTTACAAAAAATATAAGGAAAAATGAGGGAGCTAGGGTTTTGAAATTTCAAATTTACAGAAAGTCCCGAATTAAAGGATGAAATTTCCCCTCCCCCTTTGTTTTTCTGCTCTCCGTTTTTTTTTTTTAAGTCTGACTGTTTGTTGTGTTTTCTACTTCTTCTTTTAAACAAATTAAAATATACTAAAAGTAATTGAATTACAAAGGATCACACTCAAACTTTAAAAATTTAATGTATAAAAATAAGGAAAATACTTTGATGCACAAGCTTGTGTAAACTTTAGTTTACACAAGCCCTTTAATTTTAGGGTTTAGGGTTTTAAGTTTTAGGTTAGGGTTTAGGAGTTTAGTATGTAGAGTATATAATTTAAGGTTTATGAGTAGAATTTAGAGTTTAGGGTTTAGGGCTTAGGGTTTAGGTTTTAGGTTGTTATGGTTTGTGATTTAAATTTTAAATTTTATAAAAGAATTGTGTAAAAAAAATTTACACAGCTTGTGCATCAAAATAAAACCCTAAAAATAAATACAATAAAATTTAAGGGTACGAAAGACATTAAAGAACAAACTTATCACTTTCAGAAGGACTTGAAGCAATTTCTGAAAAAAAAAATCAGTGTTTTATGAAGACAATAAATTATTTTGCTACTTATTTTTGACATATCGGCACAACCACAACAGAGAATCATAAGCATTTATAGATTGACCTCTTTCGCTGAAAAACGCTCGCTGAACTTTCGTCACTCGAATGTTATATTGTCAAAAGACGAACTAAAGGCAGACGAAAAAACTACCATAAAAGAAGACAAAAGAACTATCATAAAAACAGATTTGATATAAATTTGGCAAAGATAAAAATTATTTATATACAAAACTAATAAAACGATCAAAAAATGTTATCGTGAAAAAAATTAACGAAAAAGATGAACAACTTGCAAATTTATTTTTAAGTTTTTTTCTTCTTCTTAAATACTAAGTTGAGAGAGGGATGACACAATAAATAACTCTCGCTTAAAAAGTTTTTTTTTTTACATACCATTGATAATAAGATGAGGGGTATGTATTTTTAATAATGTAGATTACTTTTTTCACAATTTGTTTAGAGTATAGGCTTTAGTGGTTTAGGTGTATGAGTTTAGAATTTAGGGATAATTATTTTAAATTAAGATTTAGGGTTATAATTTAGGGTTTATAGGTTAGAGTTTAGTTTTTAGGATAATATGGTGATGATTTAGGTTTTAACCTATAAACCCTAAATTATAACCTTGAATCTTAAATTGAAACAACTATCCCTAAATTCTAACCCTCAACACATAAACCCCTAAACCTTATATCTTAAACTCTCTATACTCTAAAACTAAGGCACTTGTGTGTATATAATATTTATCTTTTTTTTTATTATTAAAGTTTAGTTTTTTAATTTAATTATTAAAATTTTAAATTATTCTTATTTTAATCATTTGGTCGTTAAATAATTAATAATATTATGACATGACAAATGAGACCAAAACGATATTATTTTATATTTTTATAAAACTATTTTCCTTTCTTTTCTCTCTTTCTTGTATATTTTTTCTTTCATTTTTCTCTTAAGCTGTTCAGATTTTGATCATCTTCCCTTTCAATCGATCATTGTCGATGATGGTGGATGAGTCCCACAATTTTTTATTAAACTTGTTTTGTTTTCCTGAACGCAAATTTGGTATTCTGAAAAGCACCTTAAGTTCCATGATTCTAGCGTTAAATATTTTAATTTTTTGTTCTTCGTCGTTGACCTTTGAATGTAGCACAAATAAAAATATGTTGCTCTTCGTTCCGATAGGGATCTATCCACCGTTGGATCTTCAGTTAACTTTTTTTATTTTTCATTTTTAGATTATGTTTGCTATTTTTATTATTGTTTGATGATTTATCATCTAAATGGAGCCATGAATTCATATGTTTTGGAGGTCATTCATCAAAGAAATTATGGCTTTTTTGAGTTTTCATTTTCCAGTTCATTACTTTTCATAATTCTAAGCATTTGTTAATTATTGTAAATTGTATGATTATTAAGATGCACCCCAGGATTAATGCGACAAATCACTGCAAAATATTGTTTGTAAACATTGGTTAACTGTAGTGGTCGTGGATGGCAACTGGTGGCGTGGACAACACGTGGCGTCCACGTAAGCAAACAATAGTATATGCCAGCAAAGAACGTGATGCGCCGTTGTGTTGTTATTGATTCGGGGATTGACTGCCCAAAACATGAATAATTAAAAATTCAGTGATTAAATTAAAAAAATTTAAACTTTAATGACTAAAATAAAAAAGAAAAAAAACTAGTGATGAAAAAAAGTAATTTACCATTTTCAGTAAGAATAAGGGTAGGAGTTGTTCGAGAAGATTAGGATTAAGGGTTAAGGGTTAATTTAATTTAGTATGAGTCTATCACGTGCGACGAACATCGCTAAACACCACTAATGCTTAATAATGCTGAATACCATTAAATTAATTAATAAAGATTTAAAATTTCAAGGACCCATCAAATAATTAATAATTATTTTAAAAAATTCAATTAAATTATTTTTATATATATATTAAAATTTTATTTTTTAATAAGGATAAACTATATATTTAGTACCTCACATATTTCTGTATTTCTATTGAACTCTTATTATTTAAATATTATTTTAATTTGACTCTATTCTTTATAAAAAAAATAATTTAACACTTAACACACTCAACCTAAAATCATAAACTATTAAACCTTAAACCCTTAAACTCTTAAACCTATACCATAAACCATATATCATTGAAAATAATTTTATTTAATAAAATATATATTTGTATGATAAACTAAATTATTTATAATTTTTTATTAAGTTTTACAAATCATATTTTGGGGAAAGCATTGTTTGATATCGGATTGCGATTTTGGCACGGATTTTCTCTTTGATGAAGTTGCCAAAATCCTTTACCTAATTAGGTAAATGTTACAAAGCATCAATCACCCTTTGTTTCTTGCTACACTCTAATTCTAAAAGCTCCATTTCCCATTAAAACCACCTGCACCAACCGTCTCACCGCCGGGTATTTTAAATATGTTGACCCCGAACAGCCGGACCATTTGAACCGGCACGACTGACTGCTCTGGACCCGACCCGGTCTTTGCTTTCCAGTCAATGTACAGCTGCTTCTCCGTCCCTGTTGATCTCTGGAAACTAACAATGTCACCGGCTTTGAGGCTCTTCTCCTTAACGAACCGGCTCCACCCTTTTGTTAAAACGTAACTCTGGCTGCTGTTCCAGTACGAATACCTGAACCTCCATACTTTTCCGGTCACGTCCTCGAAGCGTTTCCGCTTTGCAAAGGGAAGTATTTTTCTGCATGTTGTTTAGGTATGACGATTGACGAGCCGGTTCAACTTTCCCACATCGCTCGGGGTCACGGCTTTCTCGAAGAGCTGTTCACGCGCTTTGAGCTGGAACCGAAACCATCGTCTTTTTTAATTATACGTTTCCCGTTCCCGTCGAAGCCGTAGCTTCTCCGACTCTGCTCCAGCTCATCACTGTACGTATGTTTACGCAGCATGTCGATGATTTCAGCCTTGGAATGCGAATTGGATGTCGTCTTCCTCGGTTTCATGGAGGTGTTTGAAGTTGGTGACAGCGTCGCGTCCACTAAACCTCTGAGCCGCTATGTTATAAGTTTGTAAAACTTAATAAAAATTGGATAATATATATATATATATTATTAAATAAAATTATTTTTAAGGGTATATGATTTAGGGTATATGTTTAAGAGTTTAATGTTTAATAGTTTAGCACGAACCAATTTGCCTTAGTGGTTAAGGAAACGGTTGTTGTTCCTAGAGGTTACGGGTTCGAGCACCAACAGCTGCAGCAGAGTGATTGAGCCTTCATTGTTAAATGGTTAAGAGTATATTTAGAATAGAGATAAAATATTTATTTTAAATATTTTTTAAAATATAAAAAAAATGATACATAAACGATGACCATTAAATAATTTGCTAAAAAATGTAAAAGTGTTTAGCATTTCAAAACTCTATAAATTTCAATGTTTGAAAACTATTTTACAACTTAAATTGAAAAGCACTTTTAACATTTAAATGTACATGTCTAACATTATTTGTTACTCCAAAAGTATTTTTTTAAGTAATACTAACACACCTTAAAACAATATCCATTAGCACTATAGTTAGGTTGACTTAATTAAAATACTTTTATATTGTGATTATAAATATAGTATTTAACATAAAATGCATCGTTCAATGACCAATTAAATAATAAAAGAAATACTGAAAACCTTTTAATGAGTTAATATTCTAGTGAAAAATGGGAAAAAAGCTAAAGTATCTAAGGAGTTTTTTTTAATATTTCCCGATTCCCTCCTTCAACAATTGCACTATACCAATGTTTGTTAGGGATGGGCACAGCACCTGGACGCGACGGGTTCCGACCTGATCCGGCGCGATCGGGTCAGGTATTTTTATAAAAAAAATCGGGTTTGGGTCGGGTTGTGTAACACCCGTGTCTTGGGCCTAGGAGTTAGCCGGGTATTGATTCGAGTCAAATAAAAATTTAATTAAAACAATTTAATTTCAAATAATGACCTAATTGAGTTTTGGGGAAAAGGGAAGGGACTAGGGTTGTAATTTTACCCAAAAGTTTTAAAAGTAAGACAACTTTTGAATAAAAGTTGTCATCTTCCTTATTCCCTATCCCATCCAACGTCAAACACCCCCCATCCCCTCCCTCAAACTCTTCCAAACCTACAACACTATTTCATTCATTTTACCATTCGATTTCAACACCGAATTAAGAGGTAAATATGTTTTCTTAATCTCCTCCTCATCCTCTACTTGTATCTTGTCTTAAATTTCAAAAATATGGGGTTTTGAGAAATTAGGGTTCATATGGAATTTGGGGTTTTTAATGGGGCTTTTCATTTTGTTTCGTCAAATCATGTTGGGGGTTTGTTTAAGCATGATGAAATACACCATATACTTTAATTTGGTTGAGTTTTGATAAAAAAATCGTAGTATGGTCTTAGGGCTAGATTTAAGGTTGTAAAACTTGAGCTTTTAGTGGGTTTTGTGTTGAAATTGATGGACTGTTGGTCTACCTATGGTATGAGAGTGTTTTGGGATGATTTGGAAGCCATTTGGATGTTTGAAAATCGAATTTTCAGCCTTGAGTTGTGGGAGTCCGAAAATGGGATTTTTAGAGATGTTATGTGGTTTGGAAATTGTGGAATTTGGGTTGTGAATGTAAAGTGGGTTGAAGGTTGAATTAGCATCGAATTGGGAAGTAATATATGTGTTTTTGTTTGACTAGAAGCAAGAGGAAACGCGGAAGAGGCTTTGGGACCGAATCCGAGTTCGTAGGAAGATTGGTTCGAATTGTTAAGGAAGGGCGGTGAGTGGTTCAACTTGTTTTTAAGTTTGGCTCGAGCATGTATAGTGTGTGTGTGTAAAGTGGGCTTGGTAGACCACTTCCATTTAATTCAAGTTGATAGCTTAGCTCTTGATATCCTTAAATGCCTTGTGCTCACTAGCTATGCTCTTGATTTGTGGTTAATTGATACATATATATATATATATATCATGATGAGTAGATATGTGATGAGCATGTATTGTGGTTGATGATGTTTATAAATGATGTGGCTATGATAATTGGCACTAAAAATTACCGGTTGTAAAGGATTGATCATTAGGATAGTGTGCACACAAATTGAGTCAAAACGTACGTGGCCTTGATGGCGTTAAGTCATCAAGGAGGAGTACGGTGATGTAACATTCCACCGGAAGCTATTCATATATTTCTACGGGATGATGAGTGGAATCCCATCCGTAGGGCATGTGGCGATGAGTGGAATCCCGCACATGCAAGGTCTGGTGATGAGTGGAATCCCACCGAGGTAAAGTGTTGTCAAGGTTTATATCCGCACAATCGGGTAATTAAAGTGGCCAATTAAACTTAAATCATGTATTGTGATATATGATGGTGATAGATGATGGTGTTATATTTGTTGCTACATGATGATGATATATGAGATTCGAACTTGTTAGGATTGAGAGACCATATATGCCACTTGAGAGACTAGCTAAGTCTACTTGATATTATGCCTATGTTTGATGTATGTAGACTAGGATTAACATGCTTGGACCCTGCATTGTTGTTGTTTTTCGTTTTAGAGCACCCTCACTAAGCTTATAGCTTACACTCTCTATGTTCAACAATGCAGATCGTTAGCGTGGCGTTAGCTCGTGGCAAGGCAAGAAGGGCTTTCCAAATTGTTGCTCAAGTATGGTTGATTTTGTAGTAGTTAAGCAATGTGGCAATAGGGTGTTTATATGAGCTTGTATGACTCATTTGAATGATGATGTTGTTGAGTTTGATTATAGTTTGTAAGCATGCTATACCTTGGATGAATGTTGGTGTGTATGATGGTATGCTTTAGGATGCTTTAGGTTGCCTTATGCTGAATGTAAACTCCTTTTAAATGATTTGTGGCTTTATGATCCTTTGAGCCTTTGAGTATGTGCATTTTGGCCTATATTGCTCCTTGATTTGAATACTATGTATGAAAGCTTAAATCCATGTTTGAATGACACCCTTGGCTTATATATATGTGCTTGCATGTTGGTATACGCTTAGGTGAGTCGAGAAATGCATTTAGAGTCGATTTGGGGTGGTTTTGGTTGAAATTGAGGAGTTGCAGTGCAGGGGGTATCGATACCCCTGGTTAGGGTATCGATACTCTCTTGCCTAAGTGCCTCAGATTTTGCCTAGGGTATCGATACCCTAAGGGTATCGATACCCTCCAAAGTTTCTGTAATTTGGAATTGGGAGTTAGAATGGAGCGTATCGATACGGGGTCCCCGAGTATCGATACGGATCTAATCTGTTGACCAAGGAAGGTTGCCCGAGGAAGAGGGTATCGATACCCCTGGTAAGGGTATCGATACGGTCTTCTCGTGTTGACTTCCTGGGTTGACCTAGGAAGGGGGTATCGATACCCCTGTCAAGGGTATTGATACTGCCTGCCTTATAAGCTTAAAATTGCATGTTTTTGTATGGCTGTGTTTCGATGGTGTTTTTCCCTTGAACGTTTTCCGCTGTTGTGAATCATATAGGATCTAATATTCATCTAGGCGAGATTAATATAAAAAGAAAAAAAATAGGGTTGCTAACCGAGAGGGAATCCTTTGGGTTTCGCTTCGGTTTTCCCTGTGTGGCCCACTCGGACCGGTCACCCGGCCAGACCGGGACGAGGGGGTTACATTTGTTGGTATCAGAGCCTGAGGTTACCGAGACCTCGAGCAGGTAAGTGAGGTAAGGTTAATGTGTTAAATGCTTGTGTTGTTCAATGCATGATTTGCCATGAACCCTTGATGCTTGCTTGATCGTATGATGTTTTGAATGCATGAACCGTTGTGTCTGGTATAGAGTGAGTGCCCATTGCTACTATTACTTAATTTAAAAAGATTTTTGAAAAGAGGAATACTTGAGCACTATTGGACCCTTGCTTTGACTAACGTAATCCTTATCTGTTTCTTGTTGTAGTTTACCTTGCTAGTTGAACCATGAGACCACGTGGGAGGCCTAGGATGGTTCGACCGGAACCACGGGCAGAGGCTCCGAGAGTTGAGCCAGTTGTGAGAGTTGAGGCTCAAGTAGGAGAGCCAGTGGTTGGGGTTGGAGCTCCTCCACCACCTCCACCACCACCACCACCTCCTCCACCGGGAGTGGGAGGCGAGGCCGGGCCCGAAGGAATGGGACCACAAGGAGGCCAAGGTGGCCAAGGACCGGCCGGGATTGACTTAGCTCCGTTGGTTCAGGCAATAGCCGGGGCATTCCAGGCTGCAGTAGCTGGAGGTCAGGCGGCTCATCATCAGGGTGAGGGCACCGGATTGCCATTAGAGAGACTTCGGGGCCTTGGGGCCGAAGAGTTTAGAGGTGCTACTCCGGAGAGGTCAGAGATGTGGTTTGAGAAGACTGTCCGTATTCTTGCTCAGATGGGATGTACTGGTGAGCGCAAGTTGGGATGTGTTGAGTCTCTACTTCAGGGTGATGCCTACACCTGGTGGGTCATCGTTACTTCGGGGATGGATGAGACCGAGATCACTTGGGAGTTCTTTGAGACAGCTTTCCGGAAGAAGTATTTGGGTCCGCGATACCTCGATGAGAGGAAGAGAGAGTTTATGGCATTGCTTCAGGGGAGTATGTCCGTGACTGATTATGAGATCCGATTTGTCAGACTGAGTCAGTATGCATCTGAGCTTGTACCTACTGAGGTGGAGCGTTGTAACTGCTTCCGATATGGGCTGAGTGAGGAGATCAAGACCTATACTCTAGCTTCTGATTACACCGATTTTGATGTCTTGGTCTCGAGGGCCAAGGACTTGGAGCACAGTTTGAGTTTGACCAGGCGGTCAGGTGGATCTAGTTCGGGTAAGAGGTCCAGCAACTTTGATAGGGGTGATGCCAAGAGGCATCGGGACAACAGACATCAGTTTGATCATAGGCGTGGTGGCGGTAACCACGGTAGGGGCCATCAGGGTCAGAGAGCTGGTGGGAAGTTGCCCACATGTGCTACTTGCGGGAGGAACCACACCGGTGAGTGTTGGGGTAATTATCATTCTTGTTGGAGTTGTGGTGCTAGAGACCACATTAGGCGTGACTGTCCACATCAGGTGGGACAGGCACCAGCTCAGGCTCCTGCTAGAGCCAACGATTTTCAGAGAGGCCGCGGGCGCGGTAGAGGTAACTTCCAGCCGAGGAACGATGGTCAGAGGAATTTAGCTCACGTAGTTGCAGTCCAGCCGGAGGGCGGAGGACAGGCTAGGGTTTACGCTCAGCGCGGGGAGCAGCATGACACCGATGTGATCGCAGGTAACTTCTCGATACAGTCTTTGGGTTTGCTTTCTTTGATTGACTCTGGGTCTACACATTCCTACATATTGAGTGAGCATGCACAGTCTTTGAATTTGCCTTGTGAGTTGCTAGAGGTAGGAGTTAGTGTTACCAGTTCCTTTGGGGACACGGTAGTAGTTAGGAAGATGTACCGAAGGTGTCCGTTGATGGTTCAGGGACATGTGTTTCCAGTGGATATGATGGAACTTCCTTTCTATGGTTTTGATGTGATTCTGGGTATGGACTGGCTCACGGAGCATAGAGCTAGGATAGATTTTGAAACTAAGCGGATTTCTTTGAAGCTCACAGATGATTATGAGATCGTAGTGGTGGGTGAGAATGTGAAGTTCTTGTCCAATGTGGTTTCAGTGTTAGAGGCTAAGAGGTTAGTGGAGTTGGGGTGTGAAGCATACTTAGCGTATGTGATGAACCCTAACATGAGTGAGGTTAGACCTCAGGACATCCGGACGGTATGTGATTTTCCTAGTGTGTTTCCGGAAGAATTGCCAGGGTTACCACCGGACAGAGAGGTAGAGTTCAGCATTGAGACTTATTCTGATTCAGCTCCTGTTTCGATTGCTCCGTATCGTATGGCACCAAAAGAATTGAAAGAGTTGAAGACTCAGTTGCAAGAATTGACAGATAGAGGTTTTATTCGACCTAGTTCATCACCTTGGGGTGCACCAGTGTTGTTTGTGAAGAAGAAAGATGGGAGTATGAGAATGTGTATAGATTATAGGCAGTTAAATCAGTTGACAGTGAAGAACAAATATCCGTTGCCTAGAATTGATGACTTGTTTGATCAGTTGAGAGGAGCATCGGTCTTTTCGAAGATTAATTTGAGATCAGGTTATTACCAGCTAAAGGTGAGAGAGGTCGATGTACCGAAGACAGCCTTTAGGACTAGGTATGAACACTATGAGTTTTTGGTCATGCCATTTGGGTTGACTAATGCACCGGCAACTTTCATGGACATGATGAAAAGGATTTTTCATCAGTATCTAGATCAGTTTGTAGTTGTGTTTATTGATGACATCTTGGTGTATTCGCGAACTGAAGAAGATCATGACCGACACTTGAGACTTGTTTTGAAGACTCTGCTAGATCATCAGTTGTATGCGAAGCTCAGCAAGTGTGAATTCTGGATCCGGGAAGTAGTCTTCTTAGCACATGTAGTGTCAGCTGAAGGCATTAGAGTTGATCCGAAGAAGATTGAAGCCATTGTTGAGTGGAAGCAACCGAAGTTTGTGACAGAAGTACGTAGCTTCCTAGGCTTAGCCGGATACTATAGGAGATTTGTAGAGGGTTTCTCTAAGCTAGCCGCTCCATTGACACAGTTACTTCAGAAGAGTGTTCAGTTTGAGTGGACAGATGCAAGACAGAGAGCCTTTGAGAAATTGAAAGAAGCTTTGACCCAAGCTCCGATTTTGATTCAGCCTGAGTCCGGGAAGGACTATGTGATTTATAGTGATGCCTCGTATGTAGGGTTAGGATGTGTTCTGATGCAAGACAAGAGAGTAGTGGCTTATGCCTCAAGACAGTTGAAGACTCATGAGCAAAACTATCCGACCCATGATATAGAGTTAGCTGCAGTTGTGTTTGCTCTGAAGATTTGGAGGCACTATTTGTACGGTGAGAAATGCACAGTATACACCGACCACAAGAGTTTGAAGTACATTATGACTCAGCGAGATTTGAATCTCAGACAGCGTAGGTGGTTAGAGTTGCTAAAAGACTATGATCTTACTATTGAGTACCACCCGGGTAAGGCCAATGTAGTGGCCGATGCATTGAGTAGAAAGATGGTTGTAGACTTGAGAGCTATGTTTGCTAGATTGAGTTTGTCCGGAGATGGTGGCTTGGTAGCCGAGCTTCAGGTTAGACCTACTCTAGGTCAGTTGATTCGAGAGAAACAGCTTCTAGATAGATCTTTGGCACCTCACGTGCAAGATATAGCCGAGGGTAGATCTTCAGACTACAGTTTCAGCACTGATGGGGTTTTATGTTTTAAAGACAGAATAGTTGTGCCAGAAGACAGCGACTTGAGACGTACGATCTTGACTGAAGCCCACAGTAGTCCGTTTGCTATGCATCCTGGAAGTATGAAGATGTACCGTGATTTGAAGAATGAGTACTTTTGGGTTGGCTTGAAGAGAGATGTAGCCGACTTTGTGAGTAAGTGCTTAGTGTGTCAGAGAGTGAAGGCGGAACATCAGGTTCCCTCAGGTTTGTTACAGCCGTTGAGAATTCCGGAATGGAAGTGGGAGAACATCACTATGGATTTTGTTTCGGGTTTTCCTTTGACTCCTACGAAGAAGAATTCAGTTTGGGTGATAGTAGATCGTTTTACGAAGTGTGCTCACTTCTTGGCAGTTAACACTACTTACACTTTAGATAGGTTGGCTGATTTGTACATTGGTGAGATTGTTAGACTGCATGGTGTGCCGAAGTCCATTGTGTCAGATAGAGATCCGCGGTTTACTTCTAGATTTTGGGAGTGTCTGCATACAGCTTTGGGTACCCGTTTGAACTTCAGCACTTCTTATTATCCTCAGTCAGATGGTCAGTCAGAGAGGGTTATTCAGATCTTAGAGGACATGTTGCGTTGTTGTATCATTGACTTTCAGGGTACTTGGGAGAAGCATCTGCCTCTAGTAGAGTTTGCGTACAACAACAGTTTTCAGTCGAGCATTCAGATGGCTCCATATGATGCCTTGTATGGCCGGAAGTGTAGAACTCCAGTGTGTTGGGCCGAGGTAGGACAGAAACTGTTACCTATGCCAGATTTGCTCAAGGGGACAACCGAAAAGGTAAAATTGATTTGTGATCGCTTGAAGGCTGCTTCGGATAGGCAGAAGTCCTATGCCGATTTGAAGAGGAAGGAAGTTGAGTTCTCAGTGGGTGAGAAGGTATTCTTGAAAGTGTCTCCGTGGAAGAAAGTGATGAGGTTTGGCCGAAAGGGGAAATTGAGTCCGAGGTACATAGGACCGTATGAGATTGTGAAGAGGGTTGGTCACATTGCTTATCAGTTGCGTTTGCCATCCGAGCTTGAGAAGATTCATGATTTGTTCCATGTGTCGATGCTTCGCAAGTATAGGTCCGATCCATCACATGTTATGCCCGTAGAAGAAATTGAATTGAATCCGGATTTGACTTATGAAGAAGAGCCAGTGGAGATCTTAGCTTCTGACAGTAAAGTGTTGAGGGGTAGATCTATTGAGTTAGTAAAGGTGCGGTGGCAACGTAGAGGTGTGGACGAGGCCACTTGGGAGAGGAAGGAGGATATGGAAAAGCAGTTTCCGTATCTCTTTCAGTCAGGTAATTTCGGGGACGAAATTCCTTAAGTGGGAGAGAGTTGTAACACCCGTGTTTTGGGCCTAGGAGTTAGCCGGGTATTGATTCGAGTCAAATAAAAATTTAATTAAAACAATTTAATTTCAAATAATGACCTAATTGAGTTTTGGGGAAAAGGGAAGGGACTAGGGTTGTAATTTTACCCAAAAGTTTTAAAAGTAAGACAACTTTTGAATAAAAGTTGTCATCTTCCTTATTCCCTATCCCATCCAACGTCAAACACCCCCCATCCCCTCCCTCAAACTCTTCCAAACCTACAACACTATTTCATTCATTTTACCATTCGATTTCAACACCGAATTAAGAGGTAAATATGTTTTCTTAATCTCCTCCTCATCCTCTACTTGTATCTTGTCTTAAATTTCAAAAATATGAGGTTTTGAGAAATTAGGGTTCATATGGAATTTGGGGTTTTTAATGGGGCTTTTCATTTTGTTTCGTCAAATCATGTTGGGGGTTTGTTTAAGCATGATGAAATACACCATATACTTTAATTTGGTTGAGTTTTGATAAAAAATTCGTAGTATGGTCTTAGGGCTAGATTTAAGGTTGTAAAACTTGAGCTTTTGGTGGGTTTTGTGTTGAAATTGATGGGCTGTTGGTCTACCTATGGTATGAGAGTGTTTTGGGATGATTTGGAAGCCATTTGGATGTTTGGAAATCGAATTTTCAGCCTTGAGTTGTGGGAGTCCGAAAATGGGATTTTTAGAGATGTTATGTGGTTTGGAAATTGTGGAATTTGGGTTGTGAATGTAAAGTGGGTTGAAGGTTGAATTAGCATCGAATTGGGAAGTAATATATGTGTTTTTGTTTGACTAGAAGCAAGAGGAAACGCGGAAGAGGCTTTGGGACCGAATCCGGGTTCGTAAGAAGATTGGTTCGAATTGCTAAGGAAGGGCGGTGAGTGGTTCAACTTGTTTTTAAGTTTGGCTCGAGCATGTATAGTGTGTGTGTGTAAAGTGGGCTTGGTAGGCCACTTCCATTTAATTCAAGTTGATAGCTTAGCTCTTGATATCCTTAAATGCCTTGTGCTCACTAGCTATGCTCTTGATTTGTGGTTAATTGATACATATATATATATATATCATGATGAGTAGATATGTGATGAGCATGTATTGTGGTTGATGATGTTTATAAATGATGTGACTATGATAATTGGCACTAAAAATTACCGGTTGTAAAGGATCGATCATTAGGATAGTGTGCACACAAATTGAGTCAAAACGTACGTGGCCTTGATGGCGTTAAGTCATCAAGGAGGAGTACGGTGATGTAACATTCCACCGGAAGCTATTCATATATTTCTACGGGATGATGAGTGGAATCCCATCCGTAGGGCATGTGGCGATGAGTGGAATCCCGCACATGCAAGGTCCGGTGATGAGTGGAATCCCACCGAGGTAAAGTGTTGTCAAGGTTTATATCCGCACAATCGGGGTAATTAAAGTGGCCAATTAAACTTAAATCATGTATTGTGATATATGATGGTGATATATGATGGTGTTATATTTGTTGCTACATGATGATGATATATGAGATTCGAACTTGTTAGGATTGAGAGACCATATATGCCACTTGAGAGACTAGCTAAGTCTACTTGATATTATGCCTATGTTTGATGTATGTAGACTAGGATTAACATGCTTGGACCCTGCATTGTTGTTGTTTTTCGTTTTAGAGCACCCTCACTAAGCTTATAGCTTACGCTCTCTATGTTCAACAATGCAGATCGTTAGCGTGGCGTTAGCTCGTGGCAAGGCAAGAAGGGCTTTCCAAATTGTTGCTCAAGTATGGTTGATTTTGTAGTAGTTAAGCAATGTGGCAATAGGGTGTTTATATGAGCTTGTATGACTCATTTGAATGATGATGTTGTTGAGTTTGATTATGATTTGTAAGCATGCTATACCTTGGATGAATGTTGGTGTGTATGATGGTATGCTTTAGGATGCTTTAGGTTGCCTTATGCTGAGTGTAAACCCCTTTTGAATGACTTGTGGCTTTATGATCCTTTGAGCCTTTGAGTATGTGCATTTTGGCCTATATTGCTCCTTGATTTGAATACTATGTATGAAAGCTTAAATCCATGTTTGAATGACACCCTTGGCTTATATATATGTGCTTGCATGTTGGTATACGCTTAGGTGAGTCGAGAAATGCATTTAGAGTCGATTTGGGGTGGTTTTGGTTGAAATTGAGGAGTTGCAGTGCAGGGGGTATCGATACCCCTGGTTAGGGTATCGATACTCTCTTGCCCAAGTGCCTCAGATTTTGCCTAGGGTATCGATACCCTCCAAAGTTTCTGTAATTTGGAATTGGGAGTTAGAATGGAGCGTATTGATACGGGGTCCCCGAGTATCGATACGGATCTAATCTGTTGACCAAGGAAGGTTGACCGAGGAAGAGGGTATCGATACCCCTGGTAAGGGTATCGATACGGTCTTCTCGTGTTGACTTCCTGGGTTGACCTAGGAAGGGGGTATCGATACCCCTGTCAAGGGTATCGATACTGCCTGCCTTATAAGCTTAAAATTGCATGTTTTTGTATGGCTGTGTTTCGATGGTGTTTTTCCCTTGAACGTTTTCCGCTGTTGTGAATCATATAGGATCTAATATTCATCTAGGCGAGATTAATATAAAAAGAAAAAAAATAGGGTTGCTAACCGAGGGGGAATCCTTTGGGTTTCGCTTCGGTTTTCCCCGTGTGGCCTACTCGGACCGGTCACCCGGCCAGACCGGGACGAGGGGGTTACAGGTTGGGTTAGATTTTTGTGTAGGGTGTGGTCGGGTCGGGTTCAGGTTTTAGGGTGAAAAAATTTGACCTGACCCAGCCCGGGACTAATAGTGTAATTTTCCCCTAATTTTTTTAGGGATATTTGTAATAATACCCTCTCTTTATATTTTTTTATAATTAGGTCCTTAAAATTAATTTTTTATTTATATTTTAGTCCTTGAAATTAATATTTTTTTATAATTATGCCTCTTAAAATTAATTTTTTACAATTAGGTCCCTAAAATTAATTTTTTCTATAGGTTGGGTCAGGTCGGGGTCAGGTTTAGAATATTTATTTTCGGGTCGGGTCGAGTCGAATTTTTTTAAAGAATTAAATCGGGTCGGGTCGGGGTCAGTTTTAGGATAACTAGTTTCGGGTCAGGTTCGGGTGGGCCAAAAACCCGCCCGACCCGTGCCAATCCCTAATATTTGTTGCTTAATATTGTACCCCTTTACCTCGACACTAAATTTATAAGGGGTTATTTCATCCAAAAAAAAATTACAAGGATTAAATTGTTCATTTTAAGAAATCACTTTGCTCATTAAAAGTGATTTAATCATAAAAAAGAATGTGAATGAAATAGATTTGTTTGAAGGGTTTTTTTTGTGCCGCAAAATTTAATTTATTAATAATATTGAATATACAACTGTAATCTAAGTTGAGTGTCTTATTAAAAATCTCCATAATCTTAAATGGAGTGAAAAAGTACACCACAACTAGATAAGAAAATAAAATTCAGAGAGAGCAACAAGCCACAATACCTTACAACAAATATCAATAATCCTACTCTGCAAACAAGATTGCTTAAACGCTTGAAAAATATTGTGCCTAGACTGACTCGAAACCAAACCAACAAGCTTTAAATATCTCAAATCGAGACATACCTAACTTTGTTAGATGCACTACTATTCTATTTCGGTCTCTCAACACGTACATAAACTGCACCAATAAGATTATTCAAGTCAAAGTCTAAAGGTATGCTCGATATTTCGAAGGGATTGAATAAATATTAAACCGAAAAATAAATTTAAAAAATAATAGATTTTTTTATATATGCTATATGTAGCGTCTTACTCAAAGTAGTTTGGTATAAAATGTAAAAAAAAAAAAGGAAAGATGGTTGGCTTAAGCCAAGTAGCTTGATCTATTTTTAAGTCTATAATAAATTGTTTTTTATATTACTTTTGTATATGTTATATGGAATCACTTGGCTCAAGACATTTACTAAAGAAAATATTAGTAGCACGCCTAATTAATTGATAAAACACTACCTTAACACACACAAAAAATGTCTCGTTTTATGTAATAAAAGTTACTTACAAAAATACACAAATTTTTTGAATGGTCTAAAGATAAATTACAAGATAGTATCTATTAATACATATTCTTAACTTTCTAGTAATGCACATGCACCTTATAGACAAAACGATTGAACTCAGATCTTTTAAGATGAACATCATCCGCTTTTACACTTAGACCATTTGTTGGGTTCAATTCCCACTTAATAATTTAATCTTAAAAGAAAGACAATGAATGAATATCTTTGACGAAAGGACCATTTGTTGGGTTCAATTCCCACTTAATAATTTAATCGTAAAAGAAAGACAATGAATGAATATCTTTGACCAAAGGTTAAGTTACTCACCAAAATATGAAGACTCACCCAATATTTCTGAATATATAAACAAAAATATTAAATCCCAAATATGATATTCTACAAAACAAAACTCATCTAAATTATAGGCTAAACCTAAGTGCCAATATTCAAGTCTTAAACTTAGCTACATTCAACTTAATTTTCAAGTCTATACTACATTGGTTTTTGTTTAATTTTTTTAATATAAAATAACTGAATAATATAAAAAGAACTCTACAACGATAATCCTAATTATAGGTTTACGAGACTCTCGTCGTATACCATTGAAACAATAATATAGGTGAAACAAATACAATCTTAAAGATAGAATTTTAGCTATTTCGACCAAGGCTTCATTTCCAAGGGAGCTAAATTCTTGGCCTCGGGCCTCGACCACACATGACACATGGTTCTCACTTCTCACATTCCACCGGTGTGAAGCAGCACCTCGTTTCATGCTCATCTTCCATTTTTACTTTATAACGCCCGGGTTGGGACGTTACTTCTTAAATATTATTATTACGGTAATTGTTTAATACAATGCAAAAAAAGTCATTAAATTCATAGTTAGAAATTTAATTAAATGTTTAGAGTTTATATTTTAAGGTTTAGGGGGTGTGATAGTAAGGTTGGAGATTTAGATTGTAATCCTAGATTATAAACTCAAACTCTAAACTAACTCTTTACTATGAATTTAATTCACATATGAAAACTTTTTTTATTAAATAATAACCCTTATCATTATTATTATTTAATTCGAGTTAGCTTAATCCTCACATTTCCAAGAAATTGCTGCAAAGTTTGTAAATCGTTTCACTTTCTGTTTTCTCCTCCAAATCAGGTGCATTAGCTTTTAAAACATGGGGATTTAGTTCCTTGTGGCACCCTCCATGTGAATGTTTCATTTATTTCCAAACAAATCAACACTTAAAACCATCGTCCCCACTCCTAATTTTCATGTAAAAAATGATGAAGCAATTTGAAATGACAGGTTTCGCTAGGGATCTCTACTCTCGCATTAGAAGGAAGTTCCATATTACTATATATTCATTGTTTCTCTTTTCAATGGCTTCCTTGCTCCTCCTTCTCGGGACCTTCACCTTCAAGTTGTTACTCTCCGAAGGCTCGGTTTCTACTTGCTTCCCTCGACTCAACAGATTTTCTCCGCCGTCGACGACCTCTTCGTATTCTTACATTTTATGTAACTTTGGTTTCACTTCATTCCCTCCGCATCCGTCTTTTAACTCTTCTTCAGAACTGAAACCTTCGATAGGCGCCCCCCGTGACGATGATAGCGTGTGGCATTCGGTGACGGATGATCGGGAGCTGATGCGACGTGCCGCAATGGTACGTCCCAATGTTACCAAATCCTTAGGCAACCGAACCCCAAAGGTGGCGTTCATGTTTTTAAGCAGGGGATCTCTGCCTTTAGCACCGCTTTGGGAAAAATTCTTCATGGGACATGAAGGGCTTTACTCCATTTACATCCATACGTCCCCGGAATTCATCGACGAGCCACCAGTAACCTCGGTGTTCTTCAAGCGGAAGATACCGAGCAAGGTGAGAATCATAAATATGAATGGCTGGTTGGATTTCGTTATTCGTAAACGAATACAATTTACGAATCAATTCGAGTATTTCATATGTAAATTCGATTCTCTTTTGCAGCCTGTCCATTGGGGAAACGTGACAATGGTAGATGCCGAGAGGCGGCTGTTAGCCAACGCGTTGCTCGATCGCGCCAACGAAAGATTTGTGCTGCTCTCGGAAGCATGCATCCCGCTTTTCAACTTCACCACGGTTTACAACTACCTCATCAATGCCGAGCAAAGCTTCATCGGTTCGTTCGATGATCCGAGGCCAACCGGCCGAGGTCGTTACAACAAGAAAATGTTGCCGAGGGTCTCGTTAGCCGATTGGCGAAAAGGGTCGCAATGGTTCGAGGTTAATCAGAACCTTGCCATCGAGATAATATCTGACGACAGTTACTACCCTCTCTTTAGGGACTATTGCAATCCTCCATGCTACGTTGATGAACATTACGTGCCGACTCTCGTCAACATAATCTCACCGGAGCGTAACACGAATCGGAGCATTACTTGGGTCGACTGGTCTAAACCCGGTCCACACCCCAGAGAATATGTGAAAAATGATGTATCCATGGCACTGTTGAATCAAATTAGGCAAGGATCTAATTGTAGTTATAATGGTCGCACAAGCTCAATTTGCTTCCTTTTTGCTAGGAAGTTTCATCGGAGCACGCTGGAGCCATTGCTTAGGATCACTCCAATATTGTTTGGATTTAATGAATGAAGAATTATATTGGAGGCCAAACATTTGTGATTTTTAGGGTTTTTTTTTTCAGCAAAATATATTTTTACTAGAATCATGGTGATAAAAAAATTATACGTCTGAGTCTGTAGTATTTGATTTAAATTAATCAGACAATAAATTATATATATATATATATATGTGATTATACTAAAAATATATCCGATGATTTTTCTAGCACTCGTTCTGGATACAATATTTTCTTTTTAGGGAACAATTTTACCGGATCGAAACCAAATATATCTAATGGTTCCTAGCTTTTAACTCAAACGAAAATTCATTGCTCAAAGTAAAAATTGAATTATTCAATCTTAAGTCAATAAAGCTCATTGTCAATATTTATATATTTGAGCATATTTTATATTTTATTTATTATTTAAATAGGAAAATTTAGGGTTTGATTTTAAATACATATATGTTACGAGTACATTAATATTGACAATATTTCAAAAGGAGTTTGATTATGCTCATGGACTATTCGAATTTAACTCACTCAAGAATTTGAGTTCGATTTAACAATGAGTGAATCAAATTCAAAAACTCTTTCAATTCCAAACCGAATTTGAATAATTTACAAGCACAAAGGTCTCATTTAAACCTCCAATGATAAGAATGAAACATATGAATTTGATAGCAATTGATAGAACCAATAAATTTTAGCCGAGACTGAAATTTATTTATCCGACAAGTGATTTCATATTAACTGAATTGATTTAAAATTAACCGAATTGAATTAAAATTAACTTAAAATTTAATTTAACTCATAAAGATTTTAACTGATTTTCAACCGAACCGAAGACAACTAGAACTAAAATCAACTCAAATTTATTTTACCCAAATCCGATTTGACCAAACAAATTTTTACTAATTTATTGCCGAATATATATATAATAATAATATATATGAAATTGCTACAAGGTTAATTTATAATAATATATATGAAATTGCTACAAGAAAAAAAGTTGATTTTTTGAGTTGAAATGAGTTTTCCATCAACAATGTATCATTCATATTTAAGATTCAATTTTTTTTAAATAAAAAAACCTAAATAATAATTAGCAAACTGAAAGATGTGTTTTTACAAGAATAATCAATATTCTATATATACTTTCAATTAGAATCAAAATCAACTTAACCCATTTATAAAAAAAAAAAACTCAACCCAATGATCCAAGAATACATAAATAAAAAATGAATCGATCTCCTATTGATTCAATATTAATTCGACCGGAAATAGACCAACTTAAAATTAAGTGATCAGATATCGATTCGACCTGAACTAAAATCGAACAAAATTTGATCCGACCCAATCGTAGATCAAATATAGTCAAACTCGAAATTATCCCACCATAAACACACGTTCACCCTGAAATAAGAGAAATTATATCATAGGCCCGGCTCGCCACGTCATCTATGGTCTCAACCAATAAAAAACATCCATTTATTAATTTTTGGGTAAACTACTGCATGAGTCACTTTCGTTTAGCGTTTGTACAGAGTTAGTCATCACTTTTGAAAAGTGCCAATTAGTAGCCCTCTACGTTTTCGATGTGTAAATACTTGGTCACTCCGACGTTATACTCCGTTAGTCCCCTAACGGATTGCTGATGTGATGGAATTAAAATAAGTGTAAATTACTGCAATAGCCATTAAAATTTATCTTATGTACATTTTTTCTCCTCAATTTAAAAAAGTAAACATTATAGTCACTAATAAAAATGTTTCTTTATAATTTCACATTTAAATTTTAAAAAATTCATTTTTCAATCCTAAAACTTTACAATAAATTAGTACAATAATATTATAAATGCTTAGATGAAAAATAGGTGCCCAAAGTATACCCTTTGAAACTTAGGTGCCCAAATTGCTCTTATTTAATAACTCAAACTTAAAAATTTAGTCCACTAACTACTAAAAAATTCGAGTTATTGGAATTTCTATTTTATAATTCAAACTTTATTTTGAATTTTTGAGTCGAGTTTATGAAATTATGAGTCGAGTATTTTCACATCAAACCAAAAAATTTAATTTTTTTCGAGTCAAGTCGAGTTATTGGAATTTCTATTTTATAATTCAAACTTTATTTTGAATTTTTGAGTCGAGTATTTTCACATCAAACCTAAAAATTTAATTTTTTCGAATCAAGTCGAGTGTTGCACTTCCCTACATATAATTTTTAATTTTAATCCGTGCGAAAAAATAAAAGGTCGTCGGAACTTACGTAGCTCCGATAGAGGCTCCGCCGACGCCGGTTGGATTCGGAACCTTAGGGGTTTTGCTCACCGCCACGTCAGGAGCCCGGATCTGGTGTCCGTCTCGCGAATGGACGGCAACCGATGCCGGAAAATGCGAGAAACAGTGGCGTCGATTGGTTTCTTGCCAGAGCTTCAATCGAGATTTGCTGGCGGAAGGCGGCCCGACGACGCACGTGGTGGCCATGGATGAGATCGCGACGACGTGGCGCCTCTAGCGATGTAGGCGGTGACCACCATCGCCCGACGGTGACAGAGATCGACGACGGCCGATCGGGAAGGGGAACAAGCAACAGTAGAGTCTGAAGTTTTTCTTGGGACAAACACGGATTAAAATTAAAAATTATATGTAGGGAAGTGCAACACTCGACTTGATTCGAAAAAATTAAATTTTTAGGTTTGATGTGAAAATACTCGACTCAAAAATTCAAAATAAAGTTTGAATTATAAAATAGAAATTCCAATAACTCGACTTGACTCGAAAAAATTAATTTTTTTGGTTTGATGTGAAAATACTCGACTCATAATTTCATAAACTCGACTCAAAAATTCAAAATAAAGTTTGAATTATAAAATAGAAATTCCAATAACTCGAATTTTTTAGTAGTTAGTGGACTAAATTTTTAAGTTTGAGTTATTAAATAGGAGCAATTTGGGCACCTAAGTTTCAAAGGGTATACTTTGGGCACCTATTTTTCATCTAAGCATTTATAATATTATTGTGTTAATTGATTGTAAAGTTTTAGGATTGAAAAATGAATTTTTAAAAATTTAAGGGTGAAATTATAAAGAAACATTTTTACTAGTGACTATAATGTTTACTTTTTTAAATTGAGGAGAAAAAATGTACATGAGATAAATTTTAATGGTTATTGCAGTAATTTATCCTTATTTTAATTCCGTCACATCAGCAATCCGTTAGGGGACTAACGGAGTATAACGTCGGAGTGACCAAATATTTACACATCGAAAACGTAGAGGACTACTAATTGGCACTTTTCAAAAGTGGTGACTAACTCTGTACAAACGCTAAACGAGAGTGACCCCTGCAGTAGTTTACCCTTAATTTTTTCATGTTATTTTTTACCGAATGAATCTTCACTCAAATTTACAGTAAATTAAATTAAAAAATACTTTTTATTAATTGGACTATATAAATGACGTGGCGAGCCGAGTGTATCATATAATTTCTTCTGAAATAAACAAAAGAAATCACAAACTCTTCACCATTTTTCCAAATTTGTTTTCTTTCTTACCTCAACTAGTAATTCACCCACCTTCCCCAAGCAAAAAACCTTGACCACTCTTTCAACTCTTCTCCTTTTCCCAGCACTGCCCGACTCTCACCTTTCTTTCCCAACTCTCAATCGATTTTCCTTGTAACCAAAAAGGTAAGCCCTTTGAACCTCAAGCTCTGCATTTCAACACTATTTTCTCTCTTTGGAGATGTTGTCTTTAGTTTTAGCTCTCTTGAGCTTTCATGGTGTTGTGACTTGTTTGAACAATGAAGGGTATGCACTTTTGTCATTCAAGCAGTCCATTTACGAGGACCCTCAAGGGTTTCTAAGTAACTGGATCTCTTCTGATGACAACCCTTGTTCATGGAATGGTATTTCATGCAAAGAACAAAGGGTTGTTTCCATTGCCATTCCAAATAAGAAACTTTATGGATTTCTCCCTTCTGCTTTAGCCTCTTTGTTTCATCTTCGCCATGTCAACTTGAGGAACAATAACTTGTTTGGGGCTTTGCCTGTTGAGCTTCTTCGAGTTCAGGGTCTGCAAAGCTTGGTTCTTTCTGGGAATTCTTTGTCCCAGTCTTTGCCAAATGAAATTGAGAAGCTTAAATATCTCCAGACATTGGATTTGTCTGAGAATTTGTTTAATGGCTCATTGCCTTCATCTATTGTTCAATGCAAGAGACTTAGGACACTTGATATTAGCCGAAATAATTTCACTGGTTCATTGCCAAATGGGTTTGGGACAGGCTTGGTTTTTCTTGAAAAACTCGATCTTTCTTTCAATAAGTTCAATGGTTCAATTCCTTTGGATTTTGGAAATCTCTCTGTTTTGCAAGGAACTGTTGATTTGTCACACAATCTCTTCACTGGTTCGATCCCGGCTAGCCTCGGGAAGCTTCCTGAGAAGGTTTATATTGATCTTACTTATAACAATTTAAGTGGTCCGATACCCCGAAATGGTGCTCTAATGAACAGAGGGCCAACTGCATTTGTTGGTAATCCTGGTCTTTGTGGCCCCCCATTGAAGAACCCTTGTTCTTCGGACTCCGCAGGTGCAAGTTCGCCTTCTTCGAATCCGTTTCTGCTGGGTAATAACTCGACTGTGAATGAGAGTGGGAGAGGACTAAGTAAGGGAGCTGTTATTGCTATTATAGTGAGTGATATAGTTGGAGTATGCCTTGTTGGATTGATATTCTCCTATTGTTTTTCGAGGTTCTGCTCATTTGGCAACAATAAAGATGACCATGATGATGGCTTTGAGAAGGGAGGAAAGGGAAAAGAGTGCTTATGCTTCCGGAAAATTGAGTCTGAAACTTTATCCGAAAACTTAGAGCAGTATGATCTTGTGCCGTTGGATACTCGGTTGGCATTCGATTTGGATGAGTTGCTTAAAGCTTCTGCTTTTGTATTGGGGAAGAGCCGAATTGGTATCATGTACAAAGTTGTGCTCGATGATGGGCTTACTTTAGCTCTGAGAAGATTGGGTGAAGGTGGCTCTCAGAGGTTTAAGGAATTCCGGACTGAAGTAGAAGCAATCGGGAAGCTGAGGCATCCGAACATTGTTACTCTCACAGCCTATTATTGGTCCGTCGATGAAAAGCTCCTCGTATACGATTACATACCTAACGGAAGCCTTGCTGCTGCATTGCATGGTATGTTTCACATTGCATTGCCTTATAAGAACTGCAGTTAGTATAATTTTTTTGGCAATTTGTATTAAATGTCCCCATTTTCTTATCCGTATCAGGGAAGGCCGGAATGGTGTTCGCACCGTTATCTTGGCCTGCAAGACTAAAAATCATTAAGGGTATAGCCAAAGGCTTGGTTTATCTACATGAATTCAGCCCCAAGAAATATGTTCACGGTGATTTGAAGCCGAATAATTTATTACTTGATGAGAACATGGAACCACGAATATCTGATTTTGGACTTGGACGACTTGCCGATATTGCTGGAAGGTCCCCGACCATGCAATCTGACCGAATGCCTTCGGTTGAACCCCGAGAGAGACAGCAGAAGAGTGCTTCATCAGAAGCTGCTGCAGTTTATTCCTCAAGGAACTCGGGATCTTTTTACCAGGCTCCAGAAGCCCTGAAAGAGATAAAACCATCACAGAAGTGGGATGTCTACTCATATGGGGTAATCTTGCTAGAAATGATCACAGGGAGATACCCTGTAGTTCGTGTAGGTAACTCGGAAATGCATCTCGTCCGTTGGATTCAGCTATGCATTGAAGAGAAAAGAGCACTTTCTGATGTTCTAGATCCTTATTTAGTTCCCGATGTGGATGAAGAGGAGGAGATAATAGCAGTTCTAAAGATCACAATGGCTTGTGTCCATAGCAGCCCGGAAAGAAGACCTACCACGAGGCATGTTTTTGATGCTTTGGAAAGGTTGATCATATCAACTGATTAAGAGGCATGGTTTCGAAATTATGGTTAGTTCTGATTCGATCGGAAACTATTTGCTCGTACGCACCATTATAACATCGCAATCATGCTCGAGCTAGGTGATGTGCTAGGTAAGTTTATTAGCATGAATTGGTTGTTAGTGTATATATATACACATTGTATTTGTTTGTTTGTTTTACCATGTTACTCGTACTCGTATCTGGAGAATTATTAGAAGGCTTTATTATCGTACTCATCGAGTGACAAATATGAATACTTAAATGAAGATGAAGTCTCACCCATGGTAAGCTAAACTGAGCTATGGAACGAACACACAGCTACCGAGAGTTACAATCTTGATAAATTAATAATCTGAAAAATTAGTTGAATGATGATGAACAAGGACCATAAACAGCTTCGTTCTTTCGGCAAATACGCAGCCGTTTTACTCGTTCCACGAACTCCCTGTATTAAAATCCAACCGGAAAAATGATTAGATCAACTAAATTTCCTGAATTTCTGGATGATAGTGATAGTGATAGCAAATAGTTAAAAGCTTACTTCCATGGAACATCGCCGACATTCTTCCAATTATCCTCCATGTCGTCCTTGTAGAACAACAAAAATTCGGACTCGATTTCGAACAACCTTAACCCCGAAGCTGCATGTCTCCCTTGGAACCATAATCTTAACAGTGTTAATAGTTTGATTTTGGAATCGAACCGTTATAGATCATCTCAACCTCGGGGATTGATTCGAACTTACCGAACATTTCTTCGAGTTGACGTGCAAGGCCCAAGTAACCACCATGATCAAGCATGCAAACTTTGCGACCAACCATAACTCCATCCATGTTAACCTTCACATAAGCCCACCTCTCCTTGCTCTGAACCCCTTCTGCTTCGTCGTCACAGTCTTTAGGGGTGAGCTCGGAATATCCAGCGTTCGAGCTTTTCCGGTGCGATGAACTCGCCTGGCCGGGCCAACTTATCAGGTCACCATATCCAGCTTCCAAGCTCACCACTAACTCAAAAGAGTTCGAGTTAAAACGTTGCAAACAATGTTCGAAAGATCGAAGTGAACGTCAAACCAATGACATGACATAAAATATTTTAGAAGAACTCTTGATTCAATGATATAAATTGTTGAACAAATCACCGGTTTCTGATTCAATCGAATCCGAGAATTAAATGGAACAAGTAAAGAAAAAGGAAATGCAAGGCAGACTTACAATGTGTAGATGGATTGTAAGGTTGAGGTTGAAAAGTTCTGAGACTAAGGCCAAGATCAATCATGCCATTTTCTTCATTGTTTTGGTAATAAACAGAGTGGAGAATCGAGTTGTTTAGAAGAAACCCTGAAGCATTGGAATCCATTTGATTGTTTCCAGTTAATTCAACTGCTTTAACATGACCAGTGCTTGGGTTGTTTATATAGTGGCCAAACACCCCTGAAAAACAAATATATGTAGACCAAACAACTAAAATATAAAATTAAGTACAATTATGAAATGGAAATAATAAATGAACAAGATAAAAAAAATGGCTGGATCCTATAATATGAATATGAAACGATTAAAACATGAATTTTTAGCTTATAAAAAATATATGAATATAAATGGGCTTATTATGCTATGTATTGATTGCGAATTTTTTTTTACACAAACATCTTATTTTTAGGATTTAGACAGTGACGAATATGATGAGCTCGCAAGAGGAGTAATTGCATCCCATTTTTTTTGGGAGAAACAATTATAGCTTAATGTGTATTTTAAAAAATAGTTTAGTGTGTAAAGGGGAAAAATGTGCATACCCATCTGAAGTAAAAAAAATATTTTGGACCCTATATTTTTTTTTATTTTTTAGGTTTAAAGGTTATCGTTTAAGATTTTGGATTAAGATTTTAGTGTTTATGAATAAAACTTTTCACTAACGGTACATTAAATAATCACTCGTATAAATAAAAGGAAAATATTTTATACACTGATGGTAAAAAAATTAGTTTCCACAAGCAACTCTAATTTAGAGTTTATGGTTTAGTTTCTAGGAGTTTAAGTTGTATGATTTCAAATTTATGGTTTACGGTTACAATTTAGGTCTTATGAATTAGAGGTTGGGATTTTTAGGGCTTGATTTAAGATTTTAAATTTTAGAATGAAATTAGCCATGCTCGTGGAAGAAAATCACTACCAGAGTATAGAATAATTATCTATAAATTAATCATGATTTTAACACACAATAAAAAAATAAAGGAACATAATAGGGATACATGGATTGTTATTAGGATAAGGGAATATATAACTGAAATTACAAATCAGAAGTGGGGGACCAAAATTGAGCAGTTAGGGAGGACAGGAAAGACCTCTCCATAAGCAATGATTGATGAATGCTTATCTTGTTCTGCTAACATTAAATGAACAGGGGATGGCTCAAGTGATCTTAACAAAAGTTTGGTTGGATTTTGCCACCCAACAATTGCTACAATGCCTCAGCTTTTCACCTGCTTGGGAACAGCTGAGATGAATAAGCACGTTAGGATATTGGACTTTTCTTTTATATGTTGCGTTGTTTGTTGTCATTTTATGAAAAAAAGTAAATGCATGAACCAATGGGATTAAGGTGGAGGGGATTGTTGTTTTGTTCACAGCCAGAGGTAACAAACGGGTCTTTCGGGTCGACCTCGATTTGGATGATTTCGGATGGAGTAATTTTGAATCTGACTTTATTTGTTTAGGTTCAATTAAAATTAAATCAGGTCTGATTCAATTTTAATTTGAGTCTACGTTCAAGTCAGATATAGGTCAAATTAATATTAGTTCAATTGATGTCGTGTCGAATACTCTTTGAATCTTCGGGTTGTATTGAGTAAGAGTCCAATCGAAGTATATATATAAAATATTAATACATTATTGTAAAATTTATTTGGTCCAATCGAGTTTGGGTAAAATAAATTCTGATTATTTTCAATTTGGGTGAAATCAATTCAGGTACCTTCGGTTCATGTAAAATCAATTCAAGTAGTCTTCGGTTCTGTTGAAAACCAATTTGGATCCATATCGGTTTAACTAAAACTCGATCGGTTTCAGTTCACTTCATTTCGGGTAAAATTCAATTCATTTCAGTTCAATTATTTCGGGTTTCAGACCAAGTTCGAATCATCATATTTAGATCAAAATCAACGTTGAAATCAAGTGAATCAATTCAGGTCTCATGTCAAGTCTACCGGATCAATTTACAGCGTTGATGAACAAAATAGAGGGTGATTCCTCTTGACAAGCACTGCTCTTGTTTTGCAGGCTGCCCATTCCTCCAAGGGTGGACATGGTCTGATGTGTCTCCAAGTGCAGAACCTAAAATCTGGTGCTGGATAAGGTTAATAGACAGGCAGCCTCTTTCAATCAACACTGCTGCACCTCTTCAAGGAGACATTACTCAGAATCTCTCATCTCATTTCCCCCTTGCCACCCAAAAGGGGTGTTTTTCGATCATTTCGAATACGACATGAAAACGCTAATCAGAAATATGACACCCCAATGAAAGAAAAAAAAAAGTAACTGCAGTTGAAATCCAAGACTTTTCCAAAACAACGGCAACACCAACAATGATACATGTCTACTGTTGGATGGCTTACATGGGTCAATATTACAGTTTCTATGATCATGATTTTACATAAACAAATCAACAAAGGACCTATTGCAAAAACATTCGTAAAAGTTCGGTTCTGGGTTTTGGACATGAACTCTGCAACTGAGATATACCTTATCTTACAGTCAAACCCGAAAGTGATCGATCACATAAAAATAACTGTGAATGGAAGTAAGCACATTTGGTGCTGCCAAGATTACTAACAAAGGAAATCATATTTTAACACCATTGGGGAGAAAATGAATGGTTACCTCCCACAAGCTTTTGTAAAGAGGATTAATCATAATGACTAAGGAACTGGACAATACATGGGTAAACTTGCTCCATTGCCTGCAGTTTGAACAAATTTTAGAAACATTAAACATGCATCACTCAAATAACAATCAAATAGCCTGCTAAATTGTTTTAGGGTAATTTAAATTCCGAATCAACATCGAATTTCATATAGGTCACAGAGTTTTAATTTCGTTTATATCTCTTAACTTCTATATAGATAGGTATAACTAACATTTTAGTAAAAAAACATATTGCAATTTAGAATGGAAAATAAACAGTTTTGCCAGCCATAAAAAAGTACCTTATGCATATTGAGTAAATCTTTTAGGTCGTATCTTGATGAGAAATAAAAGATAAATCAAGTAAGCATGCAGAGATAACTTTTTCGTTAGAATTATGCATAATTTATTAATGATCGATGTTAGTAAATGTAATTAGATAAAATTAAATATCTGTGACTTAAATGAAAGTTTATACTGATTTCAATCATCTAAAATGTAAATTTACCACATTTTCTATCAGTAATACTTACCAGTCGTCCTCCCACCAAATCATAATGTGCATAATGGGGACCGTGATGTTCTCCAAATATTTTATAGGTTACCAAATTCTCCGGAAAAAACTTCACAGTTTCTGGTTTTACAAATAAAGGGGGGAAATATAAGTATAGATTAAAACCATATGAGATTACATGTATTTAACTAACCACAAAGTTAACACCTACCCTCTACAGCCTCGGGTGGGCAAATCAGATCTTGATCCCCTGCAATAGCCAGGACAGGGACACTGCATTTATTTAGATGATCCCTGTAGGAAAATTTACCACTCCTATCGCATAACCCCTTCTCTCCGAAAGCTGATGTGAGCTGAAAAATAAGCTTAGTTGGTATGGTACCTGGAAATGGTAATAGATGTTATGCAAGTCAAAATATACAAGAGAATGAACACAAAATTTTGATAGATTCAAAATAAAGCAACGAGAGATTATACTTGGAAACAACTCTGGCGAAAAAGTCATTAATAAAAATCTCAAGGTATAATGTGTGTGATCAAATTATTAATTTTTTTGACATGAACAACGGTATACCCAGATGTTCATTACCTAGTCGTTTTACCTTTGTGCCAAACCACAAGACTCCCTAGACCCTTCCAAGTGAGGAGCGTGCCCTTAGGTGTGCCTTTTTGCAAGGCAATACACATAAAGAAGTTCTCTCTCTCTCTTTTTATTAATTGTACCATTATTAGTAAAAGGGGGATAACATTGAACTCTCAACTTCTCAATAGTTAACTATTCAACAACAGACTTGAGACCACAAGGAAATCATGCATATTGGCCAACAAACAAAATAGAGAATTAATATAGAGATACACACACAAACAAGTATACTGCACCTCCAGTCCTCCACTCAGTAGAATGCATTTTTACAGCTCGCACCTTAGACAATATAAGGGTTCTAGTGCCTAGAAAATGCCTTGCACCCTTGACAACACTATTTACAATAAGAATGCTGCAGATTTCACATCATGTGAAGACAACATATGCCCATACTTACAGAAGTTATTTAAGACTAGCTTTTCTAGCAACTCTGGATGCATCATGTCCTCCGCTGATATTAGACTATTAAGCCAACCCAAGACGTAAGGAGGATGAGATGCTAGTGGATAAGCAGCTGCCAGTAATGATCCGAATGGAACAGCAGGGACATTAAGTGCTTGTGCAGGATCCGCCTGCAGAACCAGTGTGATGATGTTACTTTCTCAGGGAGTCTAAATATATAGAACTTTTAAGTAGGTAGTCACCAAAATCACATCAACATAGCAATTAACGAGTATGAAACTAACTGATGCACTTACAAGAGGTAAGAGTACTTTGAGTGGCTTTGAAGATCTGTAATCAAGTGCTGATGCCATAGTTGCAACAGCATTTAATCCAGGTTCCCTCCCTTCAGAACCTTACAAGATGATATGAAACATACAAGCAACGTGATTTTTATCAACATGAAAAGGAAAAGGAAGTAACTAGTAAGCTAAACAGAAGCACATTACAAACCAATACTAATGAATGGCATTTGAACAAACAAGTCTAGTTTCTTCACAATGTATCAAAATTTATATACAGGCTCGCTGCTGTCTGTAATTGTATTTGGAGCAGTGGTTATGCAGCAGCACTTCAATATGAAAGATTGAGAGTAAGCTTATTTGTAGCAGTGTCACTTCAATATGAACTATGAGGATTTAATTGCTTTTATTTTAATCAGCTATTAAATAGGTGATGATGCATAAAGAAGTTGTACATCCTAAACAACATAACTTGTTTCCAATTTAAAACTAAACAGTTCTATATTTTAGCTGATGAATTGCTAGTTTAAAGTTTAGAAGGAGACAAGCTCATCCACAATATTTTCTCCAATAGGGTTTTCTAAATGTAGTTCAACTAATTGAGGGATAGTCCAGATTTCCCTTTATGAACTAGAATTTAAGCACGAAAAACATCACAATATGACATAAATTTCAAATGTTGGTATCTTACCACACCGTGACAGCATTGCATAAAGCAATATGCCTCCCATTGAGTGACCAATTGCTAGCAGTTTTCCGTCCTTAGGCTTTGTCTGTGCCCTTATGTATTCCATCTATATGAAAGTGAATGAAAATCATCAATTCAACCTAGAGACAGATATGAATTTATGTAAAATGAAAATTAACAAACACAATTGATACATTCTAATTAATAAAATAAAAATGTGTAGGCATTTGCAAAATGTCACCTTACCGCAGCAGGAACATCCTCCTCCAAATAGTGATCAAAATCCCAATCGTACTTCACAATCAGGTCAAGTTGTTTCTGAAAGTCTTCTATTGTTGATGAAAGCCTCTCTTGCATATCAATGAACTGAGGTGAAACAGATCGTTGGCCTCCCTCAATAATATTTACTAGTGTTTGACTCAGATCTCTAATTTGGCTAGCAATACCTGAGTTCTGTTGTTTTTCCAATAAGTTGGAAAGCTTCATCCTTACCTCCTCAAAGCGTTCAGATAATTGAGAATCCTCCAAATTTTTTGATATCTTATCTAATAATTTAGTCGATATAAGTTTTGATTGACCTTCGCTGAGAAAACCTGAAAGTCTCTCAGACAAACGCATGAAAATTTCTGTCAACTCTGAAACCAATTTTGCTTCATCCCATGACGTTCCAATCCCTATTGAATCTTCTCTAAGGAAATAAAACTCAGAATCAGATAAGTAACCAGAAACATCAGTTGGCTGCTTCTGAGGAGCTCCATTTGCCACACTCTGAGCCATGGCTACCTTAGTTTCTTTGAAGTTTGATGTCTGCACACTCAGCCCAGCACCACGAAATTCAAGAATCCATGTGTCAAATCCTTGGCCAGACATATATCTCGCAAATGAAGACTGCAGATGCATATCAAATCTATCAGGAAAGGACCATATTTATAAGTAAGAAAGAAGGAAATAATATTTAGCATCTTGGAAGCTATATGTAAAAGTTGGAAAGATCATTGTTTATTTGACCATGAATATAGGCATTCACATAATGATGCTACAAAGGCAAGGCAGAATAAAAGGCACCCAACAAAAGAGAATCTAGAATATAAGATTTTGTTATGTAATGAGTTCCATAAAAAGTATAAGCTACGTTTGTTGATTTTGACTAAACAAGGCTATCTGTGAAATTGTCAAACACACGCATACAGGTTCTCTACTGAAGTCAACAGGTTATCTGTGAACTGTCAAGTATGAGTTTCTCATTAAGCATGGTTCAACAATATTTTCCTAATGGCTTATTGTGGATCAGACTCGGGCTTTGAAATCAGACATCTCTCAGGTAGCTATCCCTTGGGTAAACAAAAGTGATGATTTTCTATGTGATTATAATATCGGCCGCTAATAAACTACAAAACGGTAAACTAAATGGTCTTCCAGGGCTCATTAGATTTTGGTTTCTATGAAGCGTCATGAGGATTATAGAAAACCCCAAACTGAACAAGTTTGGGTTGTATTAATTACATGCTAAAGATAAAATGTCCATGTCCTGGCCAATCCATCAGCAAACACAGCTAAGAAACATCATGTTGCATAAAAACTATAGAATCCGAGAGAGAAAAACAATTGAGCATCCATACTAAAAGCAAAAAGAGGATACAGAAATTGAAGGAAATAAAAGAGTAGTGAACGGTGAACCTACTCCAAGATGCAAGAAGATGCCTCTTTTTTATCATAAAAAAATTCCTTTTGAAATAAGCAAATTTATGAAGATTCTTGTTTATGATTTAACATGTATTCTCATCCCAAATTACAACTAAAAAATATGGGTTTTTTAAAATCAACTAAAAATTGTGAGTTAATGATAGAATTAGAACTGTTTTACACTTATATTTTGTACTTTACAGTTTGCAACCACATGAAGAACAGTAATGTCCAAAAAAATCGGAGGGCAAACATTTCAATGTTACCTACTCTTTCAAAACAAAAACATATAAGATTGATGAAGGAAATTAGCATAAAATGAAAAGCAAAACATAATTTACCTCAGGAGAAAGATCATACCCAATGGCATTAGTCCCCAGTCCAGATAATAATAACAGAGGGTGATTTCTCGGGGGTGCCTGTTAAAATGGAAATCATTTCATCTATCTATAAGTAAAAAGAATTAGGCATCAAAAGATAAGTTTGTATTTCAAAAATAGTTAAAACTGAACATATGAACGTAATATTCATGATTAAATCACAAATTCATGGTATGTTGGATGTCTATTTAGTAGTAAATTGAATTCATGTTTTTATACCTTTGAAATATACAATCAATCTCAAATTAAGATAACATATCCCAAATCTTCACATTCGATCATTCATGTTCCCAGACATAGCATTATAATCAATCTCAACCAATATATACATATTTCCCTCACAATTTAGATAACATACGTCAGATCCTCACACTCATGTTCACAAACACAGCATTATTGAAAGAGAGAAAGAAAGAAAAATGCTAACAATAAAAATTCCTGCAAAGTCAAAAGAGAAGCAAAAAACCTGGGGAGGAGGGTGATAGCGCCAGAGGGCGAGGCGCCAATCAGAATTAGGTATGGACACATAGTGGAGCTCGTCGGCGGTACAAATCGAAGGCTTATCGGAAACGGCGGAAGGGGCGGCGACATCGGAGAAAGCTTTTGGGGGCGGCGGGAAAGAAGTGCGGAGAGGTGGACGACGAGGGCGAAGCTGACGTGGGAGGGTGAAGTTCCGTCCAGGACAGAGAGCGCTGGAAGTGGAGGAAGCGAGGCGGATATCGGATTGGAATGGAGGTTGGAATTGGAGCGCGGACATGCTTTTTATTTTTCTGGCGGTGGCGGTGGCGGTGGTTGGGCCTGGGTTTCGACGTTTTGAAATTTTGATTCAAGCCTGGCGTGGCGTGGACATTTAACTACCTAACCTTTACCAATGGTTTGATAACTTGATTTGAATAAGAGATGATGTAGACTTTTTGGATGATGATGATTGATTGTCGGCGACCTCGTGGCAATTGCCCCTCATGGCCACGTATTTAAGATTTATTTTTTAAAAATAATTTTGAAGAATAAGTCTTGAATGGATATTTTAAGGAATATTTATATCAATGCATTCAAAGTATATAGATTTAACTTTTTTTTTATCCAGAAGTATGTAGATTTAACTTGAAACCTTGATTTTGAACCATTTAAATGTGTTTGGAATTACTTCACGGGACATACTAAGGTGCACGGCATCGAGGTGCGGCTAAAATACAGTTTTAAACAAATTCTTACTATTTTAGTAAGAATTTATGCAAAATTGAATAATAATTTAAGTAGAATCGAAATTATTACGTAAAAAATTATGTAACTACATTAATTCTTATCAAGTGAGTAAAAATTTGTGTAGATTTTACATGTGAGAGTTTATATAATTACACAAATTCTAATATTATAACCTAAGAATTTATGTAGATTAATCTGTGTAGTTACATAAATTCCTATAGCCGCAAAAACATAACTTCCCATTACTTCACGGCAATTGTCGAAGAATGGTTTGATTAAAAACTTAAAAAATACAAAGCAGAAATAGATGGCCCCCATTCATAGTTCGTAGAATTCAATAATTGCTGCTGTAGAAACCGTGGAGAATCTCCCCCCACTTCAATACATTTACATGCATTGCATTTAGCCTCCATATTCAAACCAAACCATATCTACATCTTTTTATTTTTTTTCATTATAATATCAGCATGAGCCTTGGCTACCCCCAACAATTTATTTTTCTTAAAATATGATCTTTGAAACACATGAAAAGCTCTAAAAGACTGAGTCTGAGTCCAGATAACAAAGGCATGGGGCCAACTACCATGTCAACTTTGGCAACCTAAAAGAATTTCCAGCAGAGATAGCAAAAGCCTGTTAGCTTACATGAAATTCAAAGGAAATGATGCTATGCCAATGTCAGTTAATATCTATAAGCTAATTATCCAGACAATAGTTGAGCCACAATTTGCCAGCAGCAAAACCGGAGTTGAAGAATTAGCTTGATTAATTGAAGTCTAGTATGGCAACAGGCAGTGTTTCTAAGAGTATAATGTAGATGGAAAAACAGATAATCAAGAATAGGGGGGTATGAGATTTGAGGACCAATACTGAAAGAATAATTTATTCATGTAATCTATAAAACCAGCGGCATAAATAAATCTAGTGCACATTCCTAAGAATGTAAATAATCAACTGTAAATATTGATGATGAAAACCTAGCAGAATTCATGGCAAGAAACTAGAAATTTGCAGCAATATAGATAGGTTTTATCTATGGGAAAAAAGTTAAGGACAAACTTTGTTCAAGGGGTCGGTAATAGCAGACAGAGATCATAATGTCTTTCAGTTTTGAGAGTGTTGCATGACTCAGAGAAATTGCAACCCACCAAATCAAACAGTTAGATAAGTCTCCTTTTGTCTTGGGTTAGAGACTTGAAGTGTGTATCCATGTCGAACTCTTTCTTCACAAAACTCATATACGAGCATCAAGCAAGAATTTGCTTTTGCAAATATATGTCCCTGCATACCCAATACCAGAGGAACCCTGGATCAAGAACAGTGTAAGAAACAAGTAACAGATATGTGAATTCAACACAATAAAAGAGTTTGAGTTTTTACAGTATAATCTTCAGATGACTTTCATTTCCTATGACAATACCAGCAATATGACATACACGAGATAGTAAAAGACCATAGAGTTCCTTATTATCTTTCACAAATACATATCACAAACCAATACCAAATTAAAAGACAGACACTAAAACAGAATTTAAAGATATAAACCAAACCCTTCTTTCAAAATTGTTGTTGCTTCCTTCTTGACTGATTTATATTGCCTGTGAAGTTCTGATCTGTGACTTGATGTTATCAGCCGGAAGTTGTGCAGATGCATCTGGCAATACTACTCCAGTCATGGTTTGGTACTGAGAAGGCATGTTGGATGCCAGAGGCTGAGTGTAATACATCTGAGCATGAGCAGGATCGGTGAATTCATACGCATATTGAGGAGTTGCGGCGGAGGTAGGTGCAACAGATTGGGAAGGATGATGAATCTGAGAATAACCCACATATTGTTGCTGATGCTGACTGTTCTGCACCTGAACCAGTTGCGGATTACCGGTATTGGATGTTCTGTATAGGCCGGTGGCAGCAGTCATTTCAGGTTTGCCAAGAGGAGCATTTCTCATAGGGTTGTATGCTACATGTGTGGGAGCCATGGTAGGATTGGAAGAAGTCTGCGGACGGCTTGAATGGGCTTCACTAATGCTAGGTTGCTGGATAGGCATGCTGTAAGCTTGGGGATGCCTTGCAGACACATAATACACAGGATATTGCTGATCAATCTGTGTTTGATGATGTTGTTGTTGTTGCTGTTGCTGTTGCTGTTGGGAAGGATATACAGGATAATAAGCTGATATTGGCACCGCCCCAGATGGGTGATGGTGAATGTAATGTGGTACAGCAGCTTGTAAGAATTGCTGCGGCTGCGGCGGATGTTGTTGTTGTTGTTGTTGCTGCTGCTGCTGTTCAAATTGATGTTGCTGCTGCTGCTGTTCAAATTGATGTTGCTGCAATACATAACCAGAATCCTGAACTAGTTGTTGTATCTGAACTCGGCCAATTGTGTTGGGATCGGATATGTTAAGCTTTGGATCAACAGCATTGGCAGGAACCCTGTTAACCCCAGATGGGATCTGAACAACTGGGTCTTGATAGATCACAGGTTTCGGGCGTGATAATGGATTTGTAAAACTACTGTCACTGAACAAATTATAAACAACAATCTCAGCAACTCTCTAATGGTAAACCCAAACATAATTGAAGAACAGAAACAACTACTGTCACTGAACAAATATAGGAGCAATCTCAACAACTTTTTAAACGTAAATACAAGCATAATTGAAGAACAGAAATGGAATTGGAAGATTATGAAAACAGTACCTTGAGATCGAATCTGGAGAAGCTAAATCTTGACCACTGCTATACTTCTGTTGATTCTGAGGAGGCAAACCCTGAGGCTGAGGCTGAGGCTGAGGCTGAGGCTGAGGAGTTTGTGTTTTCCTATAACCCACAGGAACCCCATGATCTGATCTCTCATCATCGGAAAGAACCCGATTCGTATACTCCCCGGGAACCACGCCTGAATTCAAGACCACCCCACCCCCAGAGGGCGTGATGCCCACCGGCATCGGCAGTTGGGATGACAAAGCCACGAACACTTCATCCTGTTGCTTCATTCCAACACCGGCAGCGGCGGCAGACGAAGCAGATACAGAAAATTGAGCAAACTGTTCCTCAATTCCCACCTTATGCTCCTTCTGATCCTCAGTGTGGACTCGAATCGGAGGTAAGTTAGCAAGCGAAGGAGAAGAAGAAGTTGAACCAAAAGACGAAGTAGTTTCAAGCATGGGAGAATCAGGAACCGAGTGAACATCTTGACCTTTGAAATTCATATTCTTCTGACTCCCACTCCCTTCATCTTTCGAACCAACTTCAACAACGTTTCCCTGACGATCTTCATCCAATCCCAACAAATTCACGTTCGTAATCGGATCCGAAAACCGTCGGTTCAACAACCCGGACCCATTCAACGCGTTAAGAAACCATTCATCGGACTTGGTGGAATTGTTAATAATCGGCCCAATTGAATGAGAAGATGCTAGGGTTCCGTCCTGAATGAGAGGGAAAATAAAGAGGCGAATACGGGATGACTTACTTGACGACGTCGTTTGGGAACAAGTTCGATCGTATTCATCGATCATGTTTTCGAGGTCTTCGTCGGTTGTAACGGAGATGAGAGAGTCGAGGTCTTCGGAGGGAAGTTGGTATTTGAGAGTAAAAGGGCAACCGCGAAGAAGAGAAAGGGAGAGGCGGTGGTGGAGGGAAGCGAGCGTAGTGTGGCGGTCAACGACAACCATACGAGTGTCCCCGCCGATGTAACATAAGACTTTGTCGTGGGGACGAGGGACGATGGTGCCACCATAGCTGCACATGAGGCGGAGCTTTGAGTGGAGAGCAGTGGGAAGAGCTGGGTCGTCCCATGTGTCCGTGTTACGGGAGCGTGGCGAGGAGTCTATGGAATCAGGATAGGTGGTGGGAATGGAGGCGGCAGGAGCGGTTGCAGCTGCGGTTGTGGTGGCGGTGGTGGAAAGAGGTGGAGCCGCCGCGGCTGGAGGAGGCGGGGGTTCCATTTGAGGATTGCCGGGGGGGAGAGCGAGAGAGAGAGAGAAAGAATGAAAAAATAAAGAGAAAAAAGATGTGCTTGAGTAGCGGAAAGTTAATGCTTAGCTGGTTTTGCTTAGCTGTTTTGTTCATTTTATTTTGGTTTTTGTAAAAACTACTTTATAGGTCACTTAATTATAAACTTTGTAAGAAATGTGTTATTTTTTCTTTTAAACGTTACTTACAAATCATTTAATTAAAATATTATTACAAATAAATCACTTAATTAAAATATTATTACAAATAAATTAATCTTTTTTCTCATAATATTATTAGGGAATAAAGATATGGTCGGATATAACATTTGTTTTAATTCACTAAATTTAAATAGTCTATTAATTTAATTATAATTTAAAATAATTAAATAAATTTAACCCTTTACATTTAAAATTTTCATCATCAGTTTTTTTTCTCCTATAAATGTTATATTATTTTTATATTATTATTTTCATGGTAAAATAACAATTTAACAATAATTCATTGTTCTGTGACAAAATAGAGTTATTCAACTATTATTTTGATCGGAGGAGCTTGTTTGCGTTGACAATATTGTAAAAAATTATATTAATGAACTTTTAAATTTAAAAGTTAAATTCATCGAATTGTTTTGAAACATGACGAAATTAATAAAATGTATAATCTTCAGAACTAAAAGTGTTATTATATGCGGTCACGTTTGACATCAACTTCGATTTTAACTAGTATTAAATAACATATTTGTAGTGATATTTTAATTGAATAATTTGTTTGTAATTAAAAATGGTGTATAACCAACGAGGCTGGTCCAAGTGGCAAGCAGCTTGGTATCGTTGAAGCATGTCTCGAGTTCGAGGCTTAGTGTATGCAGAAAATCATTACTGGAGATTCGCCCACCAAAACTAGATGTGCAACACGAAGCGGTCCAAAATAGTCGAAAAAAACCATAAGGTACCAGAAGAAAAACAAAAATAACCTATTTTATAAAAAAAAACGATTGATGAAATGAACATTATCCGTTTTTTACTGGAACTACTTGTTGTTTCAATTTATTATTGTTGTTGTTGTTTTTTTATCATAATGATTTAAATTACAAGATGATGTAATGATGATGACATATCAAAATTAATCTTATCTATTTGATCATCCAGGTAGCAATAAAAAATGTTAGAGGAGTATGTGACGATGTCACATGCGATGTAATTTTCTTATTTTAGTTTTCTATTTAATTTATTTTTCAAACGGGAGTATGTTGATAATTTGTCACATTATATTTTTTTTAGAAAAATATATGACAATAAACTAAAACGATGGGTTTATTGAAATTTGAAGGCACTTTGTGAAATGAGGAAGTCGGTCTGTGAAGTGTGAACCCATGCCTAAAAAAAGGCACTTCCATCCAATCCTTGACTGCGTATTTGCGTCATCCATAAGGTAGGCCCCGCGCGTACGCGGACAAAACACAACTCAATCCGAATACATATTTAATAATGGATTTTTAATATATATTTAAGGGTATATATATTTATTAAGGCTTAAACCAAAAAAAGCCCTCAAACTATACATTTTGTCTGTTTTAAGCCCCTAAAATATGGTTTAGGCAAAATAAGCCTCTAAACTGTTATTTTTAGTCACTTTAAGTTCTTAAATTATTATTTTTGGTCACTTTAAGTCCTTAAAATATTTTTTGGTCAAAAATAAGTACCTAAACTATGTCATTTTTTTCTTTTAGTCCCTAAACTATCTATTTGTCAAAAAAATCTTTCTAACGTGTCAACATCTTATCAGTCAAAATAATTTTCTTTTGACTTAAATAATTATTGGACTTATAATGACCCTATCCGATAAGGTCATATTTTTTTTTTAATTTTCGCGTTTCGGGTCGGGTTTTAAATAGGTTTAAGTCGGTCGTGTTTGAGTTTAGGGTGGAAATTCCCCAACCCGATTTATATAAATATATATATATATATATATATATTATTTTTATATATTATATTTAACATTTTTATTAATTTTCTTCGGGTCGGGTTTAATCAAGTTTTTTATTAAATTTTCGGGGTTGGGTCGGGGTCGGGTTATACTTTGTATCATATTGAGTTGGGGATAAAAATATATTAAACTCGGGTCAATTTTAATTTTAAATTTTTGGGCCGGGTTCGGGGCAGCCAAAAACCCGCCTCGACTAGTTGGACAGCTTTTTCTAAACCTTTCAAACCCGACCCTAAACCCGAAAATACAAAAAAAAATCTAACCCTATCGGATCGGGTCATTATAAGTCCGATAGTTTATTTAAGTCAAAAGAAAATTATTTTGACTAATAAAACGTTGACACGTCACAAAGATTTTTTTGACAAATAGATAGTTTAGGGAATAAAAGTAAAAATAATATAGTTTAGGTGCTTATTTTGACTAAAAAATAGTTTAGGGACTTAAAGTGACCAAAAATAATAGTTTAAAGATTTAAAGTGACTAAAAATAATAGTTTAAGGACTTAAAGTGACCAAAAATAATAGTTTAGGGGCTTATTTTGCCCAAATCATATTTTAGGGGCTTAAAACAAAAAAAAAATATAGTTTGAGGGCTTTTTGGGTTTAAGCCATATATTAAAATATTGTTGCCTTTTCTGTTTTTCGTGGATTTACCTCGACTAATTCCAATCAACATGCATCACAGACATAGTTTTAATGGGTGAATTTTTGAGTAAAATTTTTTTGCATATATAAATCTCGAATTCGAAATTTACTTAAACAATACGAAATTATTTATCACAAAATTATTTATCATTTTGACCAACCCGATTAATAAAAGTATTTATAATTTTAGTACATAATCTTCTATGAAGTTTACCCTTAATTTTTTATTTCCCGATACAATTAGACAATTAACTTTTTAATAATATAATTAGGTATTTATTTTTTACAATTAGGCAATTAATTTTTTCTTTGGTGTAGTTAGTTAACGGACATATTTTTAATTAGGATGAGTCTGCCACGCTCGATGCACCATTAATGATGAACACCGATGAGTATTATTAATTTAATTTATAAATATTAAAAATTTAAAGGATCTACCGTATAATTATAAATCATTTAAAAATTAAAAGGTAAATTAATTAAAATATATTATTTTATTTTTAATTTTCTTTTAAACATAGATCAAAATATATATCCTACTCTTATAATACAAAACCCTAATTTTTGTTCATTTGAAATTTAAGCCGTCGTCGTCACTGATGTTGTCGCCGCCTCCGTGAAGAATTCTAGAATTCAAACGTGAAGAATTCTAAAATTGAAACCCTAAATTTTTCATTATTTCTTTTAATTTTCTTCACGTTTTGTTAAGATTATAATTGGTACATGAACTTAGAAACTAATTAATCAAAGGATTAATATCCTATACACTGGTAGTGGAAAGTTTTTATTTCCACAAGCGCCTCAATTATAGGGTTTAGGGTTAGTGTTTAGGGTTTAGAGTTTAGGGGTTTTAGTGTAAATGTTTAGAATTTAGGGTTTATGTTTAGAATTTAGGAATTAGGGTTAGAATTTAGGGTTTAGAGTTAGGGTTTAGTTTTAGGGTAATATGGGTGGGGATTTAGGTTTTAACCTACAAACCCTAAATTTTAACCCTAAACCCAAAATTCTATCAACAATCTCTAAATTCAAAACTACTACACTTATACCCCTAAATTTTAAACCCTAAACGAAGTCCCTAACCCCTAAAACTAATGCGCTTGTGTAAAAAAGTTTCCACAAGCACTTGTGTATATAACAATTACCCTTAATCAAATGGTAAATCTAAAGCACCGAATTAATGAAAAATCAAAAGGTAAATCTAAAAAACAGAATTTTTCAGCGGTCACGGAAATTTTGCCCTGGATTCCACCACTTAGATTTTGTTTGAATTCCAGAAATTCAAAAAAAAAAATCAGGGTTTAAAATAGTGACGAAAATTAAAAGAAAATAATGAAAAACTTAAGGTTTGAATTTTGGAATTCTTCATGTTTGAATTTTGGAATTCTTCACGGCGACAGGACAGCGACGGCAGTGACATCGACAGTAATGTCAATGGCGGCTTGAACTTTTGTAATTTAGAAGTAGTGTAGGTTTTTTTTTGAAAGGTAAAGGGCCTCGTTAATAGTGTAGGTTTTTTTATCTATGTTTAAAAGAAAATTAAAAATAAAATAATGTATTTTAATTAATTTATCTTTTAATTTTTAAATAATTTATAAATTAAATTAGTGGTGCTCACTGGTGCTTGTTGTTAGTGATGCTCATCGATGCTCGTCTAGCGTGACATAATTTTCCTTTTAATTATATATGTTCAAATCTTATTAATTTATATTTATAGTTTTAATATTGTTTAGTTAAAGATATAATGTGTTACAAATTCGAAAGTTATGTGTTAAAATTCTAATTACGAACACATGTAATTTTAAAAATTGTTAGGTACTTAAATTGCACCATTTAAAAATGTTAGGTATTTAATTGCAAAAAATAAACATCACATTATACATAAATACCAAAAGTTATATTTGCCATCTATTTAATCATTAACAATATTTTTCAATGATATTGTTGAGTGGATCGAATGATCGATATTTACCAAGAGGGGGGTGAATTGGAAATTTAAAGGATTTTAGTGGAAATTGGCAAATTAAAAATTGAAGAACAAGGGATTTAGAGTGGTTCAAGTTCCAAATGAACTCTACATCCACTACCTTAGTCTCACTAAGGATTTGCAACAATTTCACTAAATTGATCTTCCCCTTTTCTAGGACAAGGAGGCAACCCTTTACAATTTCGGTTGATTTTTCTACCCAAAAATCAACCCAACCCTCACACAAGAGAACAAAGAAATTTGTAGGCTAATTAGGTATCTCTCAATACAAATGATAGCCCCAATACAAGCACTCAACCCAATTTTACAAAGTAAGAATGAAGAACACAAATTGGGATTTCTAGACAAATATGAAATTTGGCACAATTGCTTGGATTTGATGAATAAGTGTTTGCTTGAAGTTCAATAGTTGTTGCTGTAGCTTTTGGATGTCTCTTTTAAACCTCTTCATTGATTTCTAGCCATTTGGGTGGTTGGGGGCTTAATTAGAGCCGTTGGAACCCTCTCTTACCACCATAAATGCACTTCTGCAGCTACCGGTATCGGTACGCGGGAAGGTGTATCGGTACCTGTCTCAGAAAAGAAAGAGCCGTTGTGCGCATTTAATACAGGGGTATCGATACGCGCGTAAGCGTATCGGTACGGGGTATCGAAACGACAAGGGTCGTATCGATACTATTTTCTGAACTTAGCTCACTGTCCAACTCCGTATCGGTACGGGAGTTATGCGTATCGATACGGGTCAACTAACTTTTAAAGTTTGGTTACCAACCAACTGACACCAACGATCATATTTTTTAAACCGACTTATCTTAAAAAATTACAAAGCCCGTATCGATACGAGGGTTACCCGTATCGGTACCGTATTCAAACTCTTTAAATTTTAACACATGGCTGTATCGATACGAGGGTTTGGAGTATCGATACAGGTTCCGGCAGTGACCAAGTTTGGTAAAAAGGTATCGATACGCTAAGTGCTGTATCGATACGCCTGGACGTTTTTGGATGGTTTTGCCTTGGAACACTTAGAAAATATTTTGAGTTTGAGTTTTATAAATCAGTTTCAAAGTGTTGGTGTTTTAAAAACTTATTAAGGGACTTAAAAACTAATTTTAAGTTTTACAAAATAATCCTTAAAGATTCAATTATATCAAAATCAAACATAGATTTTACAATCTCCCCCTTTTTGATATAACAAAACTAAAACTTAAAATTTTTGAAAATCTTCATAAAGAACTCCCCCTTAATATAAGCTTGTTAACCTTTAAATTTAAATCAAAATATTTTAAAGTGTGAGCTAGTTTCTTCTCCCCCTTTTTGTTAGATCAAAAAAATCTTTGAGACAATTAAGTGCATAGAGAAATCAAAGGTATAATAAGCAACATAGATATTTATTCATTAAAGCAACATACTTAAAATCCAAACAAAGGCAAAATAGAAATCAAAGCATAGGTTTTAATCCTAAGACAAACTTAATCCTAAAAACATAAAGCAAAGGTGCATAATAATATAAAGTCCTAAATGATATGCATGACAAACAAGAGAAAACGTCTAAGCATCGTCTTCGTCGTCTTCATCCTCTTCATCATCATCTCCCAAAGGCTCATTGGTGCGCATACTATTACGCCACTCATCATGGAAAGCGGCAATGGAGATATTCAAGGAATTATGCCCACTTTCAAGAGATGCGAGGCGATTCTCAAAACCCGTCATCCTAGTGTCAAAAGTAGTTTCCATGGATGTGAGACGAGTATTCATGTCCGTACATAACCCGGTGAATTGCTCATTGAGATAGGTCATGAGAGCATCCATATTGGGTTGTTGGACTTGAGGAGCTGGTGGAGCTTGAGGAGCTTGAGCCGCTTCATGCATTGCGGCAACTTCCGGTGGTAACTCGGCAAGATGAACCCATTCACCATTAATATAAGAGAATTTTGCACGAGCAAGGGAGTGCTCATCAATAGGATCGGTGAGAGGAGTTGCAATGTCATAAGAGCAATCAATTTCCTTTTTAACAAAGAAATAGCTCAAAGCCGTACCGTATGTGAAGGAGGTGACATGAGGAAGGTGACGATTTTGAACAAGGTAGACGATCTCCACAAACATAAGTCGAGCTAAATTTGGTCGCTTGGCTTCACGGAAACACCGAATCCAAAAATCATCCACTTGACGGATGGTGGAATATTTTCCTCCGGAGGGACGAAACCACCACGATACCATCAAATGTAGAATCCGGTCATGAGCATTGAGGGCGGTGACGGATCCACTAAGAACATGCCCCCCACGGTGCTCATCATCGAGGCCTTCATCATCCAACTTGAAAACCTCACAAATAGACTCGACATCAAGGGTTATTTTCTTTCCCATAAGATAGGAGTTAATTGCAACAACTTCCCCATTACGACTAACACATCTTGCATTAGCATAGAAAATCAAAACCAAGAGACGATAGAAAATACCGGGAATAGAGAGAAAATGAATGAAATTCCAACGATGAAGCAAGGGGAGGTATTCAAACTTGAAACGCTCCGAATTGAGAAAAGGGATGGATACTACCCTTTCGGCACGGATCTTGTAATTCTCATATTGACGAAAGTGATTGAGACCCGAATTGCTTTCAAAGGATTGCTCATAGATAGTCGAGTAGTTAGGACGAGCAATCACTCCAAGGTTGGAAGATTCACCGGCTTGATTAGCCTTTTGACGCTTCCTCGATGGCTCTTTTGGTGCCATGATCTAAGAGAGAAATTAAGCAAGGGAGATTTCTTCAAATTGAGTAAAAATCAAGGTAAAAAAAATTTTAAAGAGAAATTTTGAAAAGAAAAATAAAAAAAATTTGAACAAAAGTAGATTTTAAAAGAAAAACAAAAAAAATAGAAGGAAGGTGATTACCTTGATGGAAACTTGAAGAATTGAAGAGAACTTGCACAAAGATGAGAAAGAGAGCACAAAGCCTTGCTTGATTTGAAAACTCTTTTAGGTTTGAGTTGAGATGTGAAAAATATGAAGGAGGAAGTGCCTTTTTATAGGCAAAAACGGCTAGGGTTAATTAGGTTTTGAAAAGTTTGAATTTAGGTAAAAGTTGAACTTCATTAAAAGCTAATTAAAGCCATCAGCGCAGTCGGGTATCGATACGCCTGATGGGGTATCGATACGGGGATAAAGATGTCATTTTGCAAATAAGCCCGTTGGAACAGTCGTATCGAAATGGATGGGTCCGTATCGAAACGACCCGTATCGATACGGGATGAATCGTATCGATATGCGTGAAGCGTAAAGAATTCTGGGAAACGAAATGAAGAACAGGTATCGATACGCGTAGAACGGTATCGATACTGCAAGCCCAGAAATGCATATTTGGTTCAAAGAACAACCAAAGGCTCGAACCTAATCTCTCCTATGAGTATGCAATGATGTATGAGCAGTTCTAAGCATATTTTAACAAAATCATACTCCCCCTAACTATAGGCATGGAAGAAATTGGGAGTCTAAGCATACAAACATGGCATTTCACAAGATCAAGCATATTTAAGCACAAAAGAGGTCCTAAAAGGTCAAGATAGGCTAGCTAGACCTAACTCTCTCCTAAGGGACCAAAAACGCTCTTTGTCTAAGGGTTTTGTAAAAATGTCCGCTAATTGATTCAAGGTGTCTACATACTCTATAACCACATCTTCCTTAAGGACATGATCTCTAATGAAATGATGCCTTATTTCTATATGTTTGGTTCTAGAGTGTTGGATGGGATTTTTAGTTAAGCATATTGCACTAGTGTTGTCACATTTTAGGGGTATGGTTCCAACTTTAATTCCATAATCTAAGAGTTGTTGCTTCATCCAAAGGACTTGAGCACAACAACTCCTTAAGGATATGTACTCGGCTTCGGTGGTAGATAAGGCTACACTATTTTGTTTCTTAGAGAACCAAGATATGAGCATACTACCTAAGAATTGGCAAGTTCCCGAAGTACTTTTCCTATCAATTTTGGAACCCCCATAATCCGCATCCGAGTAAGCATGAAGGTTGAAGGTAGAGTCTCTAGGATACCAAAGGCCTAAACAAGGAGTGTCTCTAAGGTATCTAAAGATTCTCTTAACGGCTATAAGGTGAGACTCTCTAGGACTAGCTTGAAACCTAGCACACAAGCAAACACTAAACAAGATATCCGGTCTACTTGCGGTAAGGTAAAGCAAAGATCCAATCATAGAACGATAAAGCTTAGAGTCAACACACTTACCTCCTTCATCTTTGTCAAGCTTTGTAGATGAGCTCATAGGAGTGGCTTGAGGCTTTGCATTCTCCAAGCCAAACTTCTTGAGCATATCCTTTATGTATTTTGCTTGGTTGATGAAGGTGCCATCCTTCTTTTGCTTGATTTGGAGTCCCAAAAAGAATGAGAGCTCCCCCATCATACTCATCTCAAATTCACCTTGCATTAACTTAGCAAACTCTTGACAATGACATTCATTAGTAGAACCAAAAATAATATCATCAACATAAATTTGAACTACTAAGATGTCATTTTTATACATTTTTATAAAGAGTGTAGTGTCCACCTTACCTTTTTCAAATCCTTTTTCAATCAAAAATTTTGAAAGCCTTTCATACCAAGCTCTAGGAGCTTGTTTTAAACCATAAAGAGCTTTGGTAAGTTTAAAAACATGATTTGGAAATTTTGAGTCTTCAAAACCCGGTGGTTGTTCCACATACACTTCTTCATTTATAAAACCATTTAAAAATGCGCTTTTAACATCCATTTGAAAGAGCTTGAAATTATGATAACATGCATATGCAAGCAACATCCTAATGGCTTCCATTCTAGCTACGGGTGCATAGGTTTCATCAAAATCTATTCCCTCTTCTTGAGTGTAACCTTGTGCTACAAGTCTAGCTTTATTTCTCACAATGTTACCACTCTCATCTAGTTTGTTCCTAAAGACCCATTTAGTTTCTATTGTAGATTGATTACTAGGCCTATCAACTAATGTCCATACATTACTTCTCTTAAATTGATTTAACTCTTCTTGCATAGCCATAATCCAAAAGTCATCTTTCAATGCTTCTTTTATGTTTTTAGGCTCTATGCATGAGATAAATGCAACATGGTTCATTAATCTAAGAGAAGAACGAGTGGTTACCCCCTTGGATGGATCACTCAAGATTTCACCATCTTTGACATAGTTCAACTCCATTGGGTAGCTCACTTCCTTTTCCTCAATAGCCAAGTCCTTCAAGGCTTCAAGAGGTGGATCTTGTGTGTCTTCTTCTTTTTGTTGAATCTCATCCTCCTTTGAAGTTTGACCTCCATCAAAGGCATTTATGATTCCTACATCATCATCATCACAAGAATCCTTCCTAGGAAGGAGGTTATCATCGAATACAACATGAATAGATTCTTCTACTACTAAAGTTCTTTTGTTAAATACTCGATAGGCTTTAGAGGTTAAAGAGTAACCTATAAAAATGGCTTCATCACTTTTTGCATCGAATTTACCTAAGTTATCTTTTCCATTATTTAAAACAAAACACTTGCACCCAAAGGGGTGAAAATAGCTAATGTTAGGCTTTTTAGATTTTAAAATCTCATAAGGTGTTTTCTTTAAAATTGGCCTAATCATAACTCGATTTACAATATAACAAGCGGTGTTTGTGGCTTCCGCCCAAAAATATTTAGGTAAATTATTTTCACAAAGCATAGTTCTAGCCATTTCTTGTAAAGTTCTATTTTTCCTCTCAACTACCCCATTTTGTTGAGGAGTTCGAGGAGCCGAAAAATTATGGCTAATACCATTTTCATTCAAAAATTCTTCAAACCCTAAATTTTGAAACTCGGTTCCATGATCACTTCTAATATGTGAAATTCTAAGTTCAAGGTCATTTTGGGTTAATTTTGAAAATGTGATGAATTTTTCCAAAGCCTCATCTTTAGTACTTAAAAAGAGAACCCAAGTAAATCTAGAAAAATCATCAACTAGCACAAAAGCATACGATTTACCACCCAAGCTCATAGTCCTAATTGGCCCAAATAAATCCATGTGAATTAATTGTAAGCATCTACTAGTAGAAACATCATTAATGGATTTAAAGGAAGACTTATGTTGTTTACCCTTTGAGCATGCATCACAAATTTTATCATTTGAAAATTTTATTTTGAGCAAACCTCTAACTAGATTTAGAGAGACTAGTTTTTCCAAAACACTAATGCTAGCATGTCCTAGCTTCCTATGCCACAACCATGCATCATTTTCATTTTGAGCAACTAAGCATGCATGAGATGTATGTATGTCATCTAAATGCACCATGTATATGTTTCCTATGCGATGACCTATGAGCATAATATTATTATTAGATTTAATGTCTACAATTTTGCATCCATTTTTATCAAAAAGAACATTAAATCCTTTATCACATAATTGACTTATGCTCAATAAATTATGTTTAAGACCATCGACATATAAGACATTTTCAATGAGAATGGTAGAGTGATTACCTATGGAGCCAATACCTTTAATGTGGCCTTTGGAGTTGTCACCAAATGTTACTACTCCTCCACTTTTTGGCTTTAAATCCATGAATCGACTCTTGTCTCCGGTCATGTGTCTCGAGCATCCACTATCAAGGTACCATGAGTTTTGACTTTGTGCTTTGGCCTTGAAGCAATGCTCCCCCTACAAACAAAGGTATTAAACCTTGGTTTTTGGTACCCAAATCATTTTGGGTCCATGAGTGTTAGCTCCCAAAACCTTGGTTCCCTTAGGAATCCAAGATGACATAGCAATAATATTATTAGATTTTACAAGTTCCTTAGGAACCCATACACTTCTAATTCTTTTAGCTTTACTATGTCTAGGGTAGCTACCTTGTTTGTAGTAATTAATCATTTTCTTAGGTTGGTGTGTTCTAGAGGATTCTCCTACTTCATGCTTGACACTACCAACATTTTTAAAGGACTTTTTGAGCTCATTTAGCTCACCTAACACCTTTTGGTGTTCATTATTGCATTGAGACAAAAGATTATTAAGATCAACATTTTCATCTTGAAAGAATTTAAGTTCATCTTTTAATCCTAAAATCTTTTTCTCAAATTTAGAATTAGCTTGAGTAAGTGAGTCATTTTTCTCATTTAGTTCTTGAATAATCTTTTTATTCTTAATGACCGACTCCTTAAATTTCTCAACTAATTCATCATATACCTCTTGTAACTCATCATATGCATCATTTAATTCTTCATATGAAAAATCTAAAGTAGATGAGTTAGAGGTTACCATGGAGGAATCTTCCTCAAGTGCCATGAGACAAAGGTTAGCCACTTCTTGTTCGTCATCCTCCGATGACTCCTCATCACTCCAAGTAGCAAGTTTGGCTTTGAGTTTCTTCTTCTTCTCAAAACCCTTCTTCTTGAGTTGAGGGCACTCCGAACGGATGTGGTCGGGTTGTTTGCACTCATAGCAAATGATGGGATCCTTTCTATCTTCTTTGTTCTTCCCTTTGAAGTCCATCTTTCTTTGGATTTTTCTTCCTCGGTTGGACCTCATGAATCGTGAGAACCGTTTGGCTATCATAGCCAATTCTTCAAGTTCGTCCTCATCACTAGATGAGCTCTCATCAAGTTGTGAAGCTTTAGCCTTGAGAGCTATTCCCATCTTCTTCTTCTTTTCAACCTCAAGCTTCTCTACTCTTTTCTCTTCTTTCTTTTTCTCATCTTCCCTTCCTTGCTTCATGATATCATGAGTAAGGAGAGAACCCACAAGCTCATCAAGCTTTAATGTCTTCAAGTTCTTTGCTTCGATGATAACGGTTCTCTTCCCATCCCAAGCTTCGGGAAATGAATAGAGTAGCTTCCGAACAAGCTTGTCTTCCGGTATGATTTCTCCATATCCCTTTAGACCGTTGACGATTGTGGGGAATCGATCAAACATCTTTGACACCGTCTCATCGGGCTCCATCTTGAAGTTTTCATAACTAAGATTGAGAAGTCCAATCTTAGTTTCTTTGACATCATTGGTGCCTTCATAAGTGGTCTCAAGAGTGTCCCACACTTCCTTGGCACTTTCAATTGATGAGACCTTCGAGTAGATGTCCGGACCGAAAGCACAAAATAGCATGTGGAGAGCTTTATCGTTGACTTGAATCTTCTTCCTCTCCTCTTCACTCATTTCGGCTTTCTTCTTCAACACCATCTTGCCTTCACCATCTTGCTTCAATGGAATGTATGGCCCATCCTCAATGACATCCCACACAAGATAGTCACTTGACTTGATGAATAGCCTCATTTTATTCTTCCAAAAAGAATAGTTGTCACCATTGAAGAAAGGAGGCTTGGTGGTTGATTGTGACTCGTACATGCCGGAACCGGAGGTTGAAGCCATCTCTTGATATCTTGATGATCACACTCTTCCAAGGATCTCCTATTGTGGTTGTTAATCCTCAAAGAGTTAAGCTCTGATGCCAATTGTTGAGTGGATCGAATGATCGATATTTACCAAGAGGGGGGGTGAATTGGAAATTTAAAGGATTTTAGTGGAAATTGGCAAATTAAAAATTGAAGAACAAGGGATTTAGAGTGGTTCAAGTTCCAAATGAACTCTACATCTACTACCTTAGTCTCACTAAGGATTTGCAACAATTTCACTAAATTGATCTTCCCCTTTTCTAGGACAAGGAGGCAACCCTTTACAATTTCGGTTGATTTTTCTACCCAAAAATCAACCCAACCCTCACACAAGAGAACAAAGAAATTTGTAGGCTAATTAGGTATCTCTCAATACAAATGATAGCCCCAATACAAGCACTCAACCCAATTTTACAAAGTAAGAATGAAGAACACAAATTGGGATTTCTAGACAAATATGAAATTTGGCACAATTGCTTGGATTTGATGAATAAGTGTTTGCTTGAAGTTCAATAGTTGTTGCTGTAGCTTTTGGATGTCTCTTTTAAACCTCTTCATTAATTTCTAGCCGTTTGGGTGGTTGGGGGCTTAATTAGAGCCGTTGGAACCCTCTCTTACCACCATAAATGCACTTCTGCAGCTACCGGTATCAGTACGCGGGAAGGTGTATCGGTACCTGTCTCAGAAAAGAAAGAGCCGTTGTGCGCATTTAATACAGGGGTATCGATACGCGCGTAAGCATATCGGTACGGGGTATCGAAACGGCAAGGGCCGTATCGATACTATTTTCTGAACTTAGCTCATTGTCCAACTCCGTATCGGTACGGGAGTTATGCGTATCGATACGGGTCAACTAACTTTTAAAGTTTGGTTACCAACCAACTGACACCAACGGTCATATTTTTTAAACCGACTTATCTTAAAAAATTACAAAGCCCGTATCGATACGAGGGTTACCCGTATCGGTACCGTATTCAAACTCTTTGAATTTTAACACAAGGCTGTATCGATACGAGGGTTTGGAGTATCGATACAGGTTCCGGAAGTGACCAAGTTTGGTAAAAAGGTATCGATACGCTAAGTGCTGTATCGATACGCCTGGACGTTTTTGGATTGTTTTGCCTTGGAACACTTAGAAAATATTTTGAGTTTGAGTTTTATAAATCAGTTTCAAAGTGTTGGTGTTTTAAAAACTTATTAAGGGACTTAAAAACTAATTTTAAGTTTTACAAAATAATCCTTAAAGATTCAATTATATCAAAATCAAACATAGGTTTTACAGATATTTTTGAATATATATTTTCAATGATATTTGAAGTAAAGAAATGATCTTTTAGGTTGGTAACTTCATTAATTAATAGAGTTAATTTATTTAAATAATATCACTAAGTATTATAATTTATTATCAATTAGTCAAATGAGACGGGACGTCGGATACTTTAAGTAAAATAAAAAATATTAAAAATTTGAGGTTGTAAATTAAGTAAGTTGCATTGAAGAGGGCACTCTTATAATAGGTCTTTGCAATATTTAATCTAAATTAATTGATTAACGAATCGATATCGGAGATTATACTAAAAAAAAATTGTTGTACCCTTGTCATCTAAGCATAACCGTAAAGTATGATGCATGCAAAATGGCAAATTGTGAGTGCGCGTGCAGCAGTGAATGAATCCTGCTGCTGCTGCAAGTGCAAAGGCATTCACTGAGGCAAGCACAGCTAAATTTAGGAGATATTGTAGGAGATTGGAAGCACTTTAGGGAACACCTATTCAACCCTATCAATTCGCATCTGCCATTCCGGGTTCTTTTATTACCATTTTTTAGGAATCCAAGTAAGATCGAGGGGGCAAATGTCGGGGTGAGTATAACGTGCGGTATGTCTAGGACGCAATTAAAAGATAGATTTCGAAATTTATCGGCTTTTAGCCGTATCCTAGATATGCCACACTCCAAACCTACCATCGATGTCGTCAAACTTAAGTTTTACTGAACTTTCTATCTTCATCATCCAACACACGATTCTAACGTTCCTCTCTTCCCCTTGCTTTCTCGGTTGAAATTTCTGCTTTTTATGAATATAAGACCTTGTGGTTAATATAACCGGACTACTTTATAGAGAACAACCCTTATGTAAAATTTCTAAAACCATATCCGTGGACTATGAAATTCACTATGCCCAACTGTTGTTGCCATTCCAACCTTGCCAAACCATCCGCAAGCATGTTTCCTTCACACAAGGAAGGTTGGAGGGGCAAATGTCCCCTTAAAAATTTGAAACTCATATATATAATTTAAAAAAAATGTGTATTTTTTTATTAAAAATTTATTTTCGTCTCACCCTCAATTTTTATAAATTCGCTCCTTAAAATTTTATATGTTTGTCCTTCAACAAAAAATCCTACATCCGTACTTACCTTCACATAGAGAGTGCAACACTTTTAATATTTATTATATCAAATATATGCGTATACAAACATTCCTTCAAGTTGTGTGACATGGTATTCGACCTGAAAGCCTCTACATCCACCGGAAACCCTCATATTTATTTTCCTGTGAAAAAAGAGAAAAATTGTTCCCTTATAGGGTCAAGTAAGGATGCCCATGAGTCTGGTCGGGTTTTTGACCGATTCACATTCGATTCGAAAATTTAATACTTCCATCCAAACCCGTTTCGACCCGACATTTTATGATATTTTACCCGGTCTGAACTCGAATTCAAATTTTAGAGTAAAAATCTAAATCTAACCCGACATGACATAAATAAAAATGATCATTTTTCATTATTATTGGATAAAATATAGAGCTAATTGAAAAAAATACAAATAAAAATGGAGCATTATAATAATTATTCTATTTTTACTAGAAAACATAGCGAGATAATTGGAATATACTTATATAAAGAGATGGGCATTGTAGCAATTATACATAAATATTTAGAATTAAATTAAATTATTGTTTCGGGTCGGGTCAGATATTTCTCACTTTAAACACAAATCAGACCCAACCGAACTCAATTTTATTTAAAAAAACTTGACCCTATAAAATTGAATTGGGTCGGAATCCATAGAGTATGGGTCAAATGGTCATTCTTAGGTCAAACTACAAATGGGGTAAGCTCATTGGAAATGAGGATTTAGATGCAACGAAATTTGGGCTGAACCATTAGGTTAGTTCTGCATAGTCTGCTTTGGGCTTCAGCGAAGAGAAAGATAGGACCGGGATGAGCATTCTCATGAATTGCTTTGTTCTAACACCGTTAACGATGAACCCAAGGTTAGAGAGTGGTCGTCCTTTAAAAATTTAAAATTCGTATATGATTTAAATTTTTTATATACTTTTTTAGTGCTTCTATATTTCTACTACTTTCTTTTCAACAACAACAACAAAAATACTTTCATCTCGTTAAAATTCAAATAAGATACTAAAAGTGATTTCTTTTTAAACTTTTTGAATTTTGAAATCGTTATAATAATTTATATTATATATTAAATTTTTAATTGAGTTGATATCACCGATTAACCTAATTCCAAACTAGTTGAAAACTTATAAAATTACATTCATTTAAGTAAATAATTAATGTCTCTGTTTGACAAGTAACAAATTGTTGATATTGGATTGTATTATTCGATAGGTAATAGTGGATTGTATTGATCGATTATATAAAAGTGTTTGGCAAAATTATATGATAGTTACTAGCTATTTGTTTATTCACTTCAATTTGATGTTGTAATATTCTGTTTGTCAAACAACCAAATTAGCAGGGAACAAAAGCCAATTCAAAACTAGGGATATTCATGATCAGTTAACCATATCGTTTAGCCTAAACGACCAGTTAACCGTTACAGCAGTTATTGAATTTAGCTAATCATAACATAACCATTAAAAATCACTACTTCTTTTAATAATAATGGAACTATATTTTTGATAAATATATATTAAATTGTTCATAAAAATGCTTAAAGAAGATTCTAAACACTAAGTCCATACTTAATTAAAAAAAGTACATACATACTATAAAGTTTCAACACAACACAAAATATATAAATTTCATACTTAGTTTAAAATTCTAAGTTTTAACAACGTTTAACACATATCAATAGACCGTCGAAGTTTTAAAGAAATTTTTTAACTAACATAAAACAAACATAAGGTAAATGAAATTTCCATGAGTTAGTTTCACAAGCCACAAAAATGAACTCTATAACCAAACCACCTAAGGTCTTCGCTGACTTTCTCTAAAATGAAATATGCTCATCAAAGTTTAATAACAGTTAACCTATAGGTTAACCATTTGCCAATATTTGTAACCGTAACTGATAAGCGCCCAAAAGTCCTATATTTTTACCCCTTTCTCATGGCAATTATAACTCAACCTACACCCATTTGAGTTCCATTATGGCCCTTCATGCATTTATTTCATCATTTATGTCTTTAATCCTTATATTATGTTTATTCTATGAAAAAGGTATTGTTTGATGCATGTTTGGTGCTTTTGCAGATTTGTACGCTGCTATGGCAGAAGATGCCGTGAAGGCAATGAAGGAAAAGGAAGAATGAGGCAGAACCAGCTAGTGACAGACCCTAATTGAGCCAAGCCACAACTGATAGCTTCTACTGAGGGAAGCTGATGAAGCCTTGCGGAGCAGAACCAGTCACAGACCCATGCTTAGGTAGCAGAATGCCATGTCGTGGCCGTGTATTACTCAATCTACCGAAAGGTAAAATAGGCAAAGTGGTAATCGAGTTTTAACCGAGTCGATCTTGAGCTGTTTGCGAGCTGTCCAACACAATAAGCACCCCATAGTACTTTTCTTTCAAAATGTTAAGATAAAAAAGTGTCAAAAAATCATGTTTCTCAATCTTCGAAACCCCCTAAAGCTCTAAGTTTTATGACAGTACAGGTCGGCATGGCACGACGGTTTTTGGTTGGTCCCCCGATTTTGTGTTTTGGGTCTTCTCCCAGGTCGGAGCCATAGTTCCTCCGATGACCTTGACGTTTGTATCATTATGGAAATCGAAGATAGGGGTGGTTTTTCATGGAGTCTGTTAGGGTCGTTGGGCAGCCTGTTAAGGGTGAAACACTTTTGAGCTTACTGGCGAGCCTCGATCTCACGAATTGCCTTCGGGGCCTTCACGTCTTTTAGGTTTCTAGCAAACAGTTTGAGGAATGGATTTCTCATGGTCAAGGAAGTATTTTCTCTGATGACTCGTCTAGGATGGTTCTTTTGTATGGGTAACGAGAGAAAGGAATTTCGGCCTGGTGTAGGTCTTTTGAGGCCACTTGTTCGAAAAAGATATTGTCATGTTTGGCCCCTGTTCATGAGGGAAGGTTTCGAAAAGTTCCTAAAAGGCGAGGTTTCGTTTTCATGGATATTGTCAATCCTTGGAGATTATGGCGTTAAGATCTCGACGAAGGTCGACCGGTTGACGGGTGATGCCCTAGTGTCGGCCAAGTGTTTAAGCCTTTGGGTTTTCCTGCTCGGCAAAGTAAGTGGTAGTGGCGCAAACAAGGTGAAGAAAATATTCCTTTTGGCCGCAAGTTCTCAGTCCGAGGTTGGTCCAGTTGAAGCTAATAAGAGTTTCCAAGCAAGCTACGATAATGATCAAAGGTCGAAGGTGAGGGCACTTTGGTACTTATCCATTATTCTCAGAGATAACTTGATGTTTGTTCATGCAAATATCTTTGGCTAAGATCATGTCATAGTTGTCTTGCCCGAAATTCAAGAAAATTTGTCCATTTTCTCTGTCCTTTTCCATTTCAATCACTGGAGTTCTCGATATGGGTAAGTGGAGCGACTGCACAGGCTTACGAAAAAGAGGGTCCGAAAAAAAAAGATCAGATATAAATTAAATAGTTATAATTTTTTTGAATAAAGATAGTTATAAATTTTTATAAGCTCAAATAAAAAATAAGTGCTCAAAGTATGTATTTTTTAAACATTAAATGCCTAAAGTATTATTTTGTAAAAATATGTAACCCCCTAGACCCGCCTATGCGTTAATACGGATCATAGGAAGTCACATTAGGGTCATCGGAGCGGCCCACGTTAAAATTTCAAATAAACAAATCGCTAAACTATTTAAAATCATAAATCAAGTTTTGAATTAAAATACAATTTCAGAAAACATTCAGACACTGAAACAAAATCGTGATAAAAGTTGTTAATACAAGTTTCATACTCGAATATAAATTAAAACGTGACATACAGTCCCCCTAATTACACAGGTGCCGTACTCCGCAAGCAAGCCGAAGAAACTCTCATACCGACGTTGATAGCTACAACATGGTCGATCTTTTAACCAGTGATGTTAAAAACAACGTGAGCTTCAGAAAGCTTGGTAATACAAACTACCATGAGATGCTAAAAGCACAAGTAGGTATATGGCAAGCTTTACATTGTCATTTAGAACTAAACAATGGTAAGCTCAAATTAAGATTCAAGATTTCAGAAAAGCATTATACCAGAAGGTAACGTAGTTGTTCGTTAGGTGATCACCTGAGCCTTAAGAGACGAGTCTAAAGTCGAAGATTCAAAAGAGATTCAAATTTCCGAAGCTGAATCGAGGAGTTCAGAGTGGTTCATTAAGCACGAATTGTAGTTTTAATGAGATTTCAACTTTGATACATTAATTAAATAGAGTATATTTCAGAAAAAGTCGGAAAGTTTTATTAATTTACTTAACTACCCTCCAACCATACGCCAATATGTAGAAACCCATAATAGTATCCAGAAAGACTTACCCTAGGCCTGTTGGGCGTAGGAGCTTACAAAAAGGCTTACCCTAGGCCCATTGGGTGTGGGAGCTTATGTCTAGAAGAACTTATCATCGCTGAGCCCACAGATCTTCATTCATACCCCAAATAAAATACCCCAGATGATTTCAGTTTATATTCAGAAGACAATATTACAAAAAATAGATATCAGATCTATTTTTATACCAGAAGACAGATGTCAAATTTACTTTATTATTATTTCGTATTCAATGTCATATATCAGATATATTTTTCATATCAAAGGTTAGAAACCAGGGAATCAATTTCCTTTCGTATTATAGTGTCATACTTTTAAATTTTAGGCAGATAGTGTTTTGGTTTAGAACAGAGAGTATTTACGGATACATGGTATGCGCCTTACGACCCAATTTATTTCTCAGAAACACTTGATAAGTAACAGGAAGAGACATTCAACAATCTTTGGACGAATTTCAGAACGAGGTACCTACGAATAGGGGAGTTCGATAAAACAACTCGGACCAAACATCAGAAGTTGATGCATCAAGATTATCGGGATTGCAGATATATCGTGAGTGAATCAAACGTTACAACTTACGAGGGTATTATAGTGATTTTTCCCTTCATGGGTAATTTGATAATTTAGATCAACCAAGCATAAGCAACGACACACATAATTCGAGTTGCTCTTTAGGTTTCCGAGTCCCTTAAACTGGTTAAAACCCAACGCTATGATGTTTATTGTCTAACCGGATAGGTACTCCTTAAACATTTATTTCGCAGAACTAACTACAACGTATAATCAAAAGTAGTTCGCCTTCACCAATCGTCCAGTAAACTTATTACCATGAATCGAGCATATATTCTAACGGTATTTTCCAAGTATTCGAACATGTGCATTACACTTGAACTCATTCTAAAACATCGAATGCGCCTTATGAGAATAAGTCCCTCTTACTATTAACTACGTACTTTTTTCCAAATAAGTTTTATGCCTTCATATGGTATTCCTCTAATACCATCTTAGTATCAGAAACGACCAACAGACACGAGTCGTATATTACCACTTTTTTGAGCTATTACATGGTTGGCTTTATTTGGAGTTCTCAATTCTGTTTTAGAAATATTCTCGGTCATTATAATATTTGGGGGTATTTCAGACTATTCAATGCTCGAAGGTGTTACGATTGTTCAGAGTCTTCCAGTCCTTCCAACTATTCATTTATTTCAGACCTCGAATATATATCACATATGTCGATCGATTGGCGATTAATGCTCGAGAAAATTTCAGTCTTTAGCGTCATTCAATCCCATTCAATCTTAACAGTATTTTCAATCCTTTTTAATCATTGCAATCAATTCCATCTTTACGTCACATTGATCAATTCATACATGCAAATATTTCCTGTAATTTATATTCGGAAGATTATTCAGAATTCAAGCAAACTCAAGTACTTTACAAACTCGAGGGTTAAGTCTTGTTACCATGACATTTCAATAATCTGAGGTTTTCAAGTGTATCAGATGTCTTATCGGCTCAACTATAGCTTCATGAGTTGATTTTATAGACATGGGTATTTTTGTCATTTATCAGTCAAATTTTTGACATTTATTTTTAAGCAAATGGATAATTAGACTTAAAGGTTAACCGACTCATTAATCGTGCAATGAACTCGAAAGTCCTTTCGATTTATCATTAACTGACTTATTAATCAAATATTTGTCTTGGCCATTATTATTTTTATCTCATAATTGATCGACATAGGCGAAAAATAATCACATGCTCAAACATGGTCGTGCAAACATTAACTGAATACCAACATGTTACAAAAGCATGTAGAAGGTAGTAATGTATTACATTGAATCCTTGCTATATTGGTCGACCCCTTGAAACGACATTCGAACACCATTGGACTCGAATTTGACGTCCCTCAACAATTCGTATTCAAGAAACCGAGAATACCTTCAATCACACAAAATCCCATTTCAATCCTTTTTCATAATGCTCTTAACAGATAAATAAATACATAAACAAGTTCAGTCTCAAGGTCAGATTCAGAGGCTTTCATGTCAGAATTTCGCGAAACGAGCTTAAAAAACGAACCCAAGACATCGAAAAACATAAAACGAGAGTTTTCAGAAAAGTTAACTTTTTGGTCAACAATCAAAGTCAACGCTGACGTCACAGGTCAATTGGGTTTACTCGACTGAGTTAACTCGGGCGAGTTGACTCACTGAGCTAACTCGGGCGGGTTGACTCACTGAGTTAGCTCGGGCGGGCTGGCTCACTAAGTTGACTCGGACGAGTTGGCTCAGACCGGGTCAACGGGTCGGGCAGACGAGTCAGTTGGGCTGACCGATTCAACCGGTCTAGTCGGTTCAGACCGGCTCAGGCCGATTCGGACGATTTGGACTCGGTTCACTTACCCAAAATTTTAAGCTCGTCGATGGTACACCAGATTCTTCGCCGGTGACTCCAATGGTCACGATTCTGCCAGAAAAACAAAGATCAAGAATTTATAAACTCAACCAAGCCGAATATTCAACGATTTAAGCCGAAATATGCCCGAAACTTACCCTAAAAGACACAAGGTGGTCGGAAAACAACGTAGCTCCGACGAAGGCCTTAAGGGAGTCGGATGAGCGATCGGTTCACTGAGTTTTGGTCGCATCAACTTCGGGAGTCCACTGGAGATGTCAACGGTACGAACAGGTAACTCAGGCCACCGGAAAACGCTGAAAACAGAGGTGGTCGGTGAGTTACCTCCCGAACTTTGATCCAACTTTCCCGACGATCAACCGGGGATCTCCATGAGTGGTCGATGGCATCAGACTCGCTACTCGACGGCGAGCATGCCGGTGGTGGCAGTGCACGCCACGAGCCGACTGTGGTCGAGATCGGCGCAAGGCCGAAGTGGGGGAAGCGATGGGTCACGAGGGAAAAGGGATTAAAGACCTAGGTATTTCTTTTGACGGGGCTAAAATTAACATATGGGAGAAATGATTCAGACTTTTATTATTTTCGATATAACATAAGTGAATAAATTAAAAAGAAGTTGAGGTAGATTATATCTAGATACTACCTTAGCCTAGACGGTTAAAGCTTGCACTTTTTAACCCTAGGTTGGGTTTCAAACCCTCATAAAAGCATAATTCTCTCTTTTTTTGTATTATTATTTTCTTTTAAAAAAACAAGGTGTTACAAAATAGGTGCCCGAAGTTTCAAAAGTTATAATTTTAGGTGCCTACTGTTAATGAGTGTTAAAAAAATCTTTAACCAATCAATGCTTGACACGTGACACTAATTTAATTTTTTTTTAATTTTTTAAAATAAAATACCCAAAAAATTTAATTTATCATAAAGTCTCAAATTTTTGAAACTTTTACAAAACAATCCCCAAATTCATAAAATTACCAAAACATAAACCCTAAATTGCCGCCACTTCCGCCGCCGGTCGTCGTTCATGAGCACATCCATTTAACCAACGGACTAAGACGATTATTTTCCCCAATACAGTATTGTCAGAAACTGCGAACCACGTACATAGTCTTTTATCCTAACTTTTCGGGGATTTTGTTTCCATTTTTGAAAGATGTTGCTGGCTTTCTCTTGCACTATACGAGGTTGTGGGGTGTTTTCAACCCAAGAGCAGGCTTTTTGGAAAATCAAACCTGAAAGGCAGTGGTGGTTTGTGATGATGAGGGACGAGATGTTCAATGTGGGATGGGTGCTTCCGCAAGTGATCTTTCTGTTGCTGGACTTGGGAATACGGATAACCTTTGCCAAGGTTATCCGCAACTCTAATGGATCTTTTGTGCCCGGGGAAGGTTCGAAGGATAGCCTTGGGATGTTTTCCTTCCCCTAAGATCACTCTCTTTCTCGGGAAAATTTTAAATTTTCCAGAAAAAAATACATATTTCTAATTATACATACAACATGACGGTTACGTACTTGTCGTAAACAACTTGAAATGACTTGGGATAGGAAAAAATAATTTTATATTTTATATAATTTTATAAAATTATTTTTTGACTAATGTGACATTTTTTCAAATGAGTAATTTTGTTTATATGATATTGCATGTCAGTATGTACTACTATATATGTTTGTTACTTCATTTATAGTTAGTTGACTAACAATTTTTATTCATAGATGAGTCATTTTAACTTAAAATAAAATATTAAAAATATTATTACTTTAAAATATTATATAAACCAAAGTGATTATTCAAAACTTTAGGAGGATTTGTTTTTAGCATAATACCTTGTTATTAAATATATAACTAAAAAAGTAATAAAGAAACAGTTTCACTATATAAAACAAAATTAAAAAATAAAAAATGTTCCAGTCCCATCAGGTCCTCCTCGAGTTGGACGCGATTTTGAATTTTCCTGTTTTCTTCCGCGTGCAATAATTTTCAAACGCGATTCAAAATTTAAAGCTTCGAGAAAGCAGTGTCGGAAAAAAGCTTCGAGCAGCTGTGAAAACAACAATAAAAGAGAAAGAGAATTATAGAAGCTTAACGCGCCTTTTAGTTCGCTGTTCAAACTCCGTTTGTCCCTCCGATCCGATCATTAATTCTCTGAAGAAGAAGAAGTTCAAATTTTCTGACGGGTTAGTTCATATTCTCGCTCAGCGTTCTGTTAGATCAACTCACTTTTACCTTCATTTTCCTTTTGAGCCTTTTGTTTGTTTTCTGTGGAATCTAAGGCAAATAAATGGAAGGACGAAGGTAAAACACGAAATGGAGTTTTGCTTGTTTCACTTCTCTGGATTGGTGAGAGTTTTGTGCGAGTCTTTGTTTGTTTTCTCGATTTCTTTTTTTTGGATTTTTTCTTTTGTTTTCTCGATTTCTTATTTTGGATTTTTTCTTCCTAATCTGTTGATTGGAATTGAATCTACAACTTTTATTTAATTTTTAATGATCCTTTCTGAACAAGCTTCGTTTGGCTAATCGATTTGCATTTCTATTGATAAGGAAGGGTTTTAGATGAAGTCGATAAGCTTTGGTTTATATTTTCGATAGCTGAGAAAGGTATGCTTGTTGTTGTTGACTCCAATTAGCTGTGCTTTGGATTTGTGAAGCTTCTTTCTCGTGAGGAACACGCATTTGTAGAAATGTGAAGCCAAATGCCCTTTGTTGAAGCAAATTAACCAACATTGAACTGTGCATGACCTTCCATTGCTCTTTCCCTTTTATTTTCCTTGATCTACTCGTTGCGGATACTAATTTTACATTTAGATAAACGTTGCCTTTGTGGCTATGCTAGTATTTGTTTAACACGGGTATCATCAATTTTTTTTAACTTTATCCCCGAATGCATATCCAGGTATCATTTGGATATGTGTGTCGGATACAATACTTCAAAAGAAATGAAAAGTTGGAGTAATGTATTATGTAGATCTTTTGTATCCGTGTGCATGATTTAGTTCTATACGTACCGGGACAAGAATGACTTTAGTGGAACACTTGGTTTCTGTCCTGCACGGCAATTCAACAGTGGCTTGAGGTCCTTGATCGATCTGTGCAAAAGCAAAACTGTAGTGATTTATTAGCTGTTTAGGTTGCGTCTCTGGTGATTAGTTTCATCCTGGAACTGAATTATGATTTCCATGAAACTATTTGTCCTTTACTTATTCATAATCTTATGGAGATTGGAGATATTAAATCCACTCAACAAAGTTACTTTCTGTACCCTAGAAATTTCATCTTACGGTTGGCGAGTGGAGCATAGGAAGGAGGAAAACAAAGTTTTTTTTTTTGGGCTCTGTTCTCCGTTGATTTACACAAGTTTGTTTTGTTTTATGTTTATTTCTCTTTATATTAACCCTCTATGTACTATTAATTATGAATTTTGTTCTACAATGTTCAAATGCATCAATTTCTTATTATTAGATTTTATGATTTCTTCTTATATTTTTAACCTTTACATCCTGCCAAATTAGCAATTTTTTTCATTGTTGTGTCCGGTTTGTGTTGTCCTATTAGCCTATTACTGTCACTGCTCCCGATCATGGTCATGATCCTTGTTTTCTTGTTTGCTGTATTTATGTGCTGTGCCATCCTTTTTCTTTTGTCATCACCTATCAATTTCGTTTTTTTTCCCGTGTATTCACCTTTTTCGTATGATTTAAAATCAGTGAGGATGCCAGAGATCCAGTTGGGTGCTCACACTGTTAAGTCCCATGGGATGAAAGTTGCAAGGATTCACATGCACGACTGGCTCATTCTTTTGCTTCTCATTGTGATAGAGGTCATTTTAAATGTTATAGAACCATTTCACCGCTTTGTTGGAGAGGATATGATGACTGATCTGAGATACCCAATGAAAGACAATACTGTTCCTTTATGGGCCGTTCCTGTATGTTGTAGCTTTGAGATATAATTACTTTCTGGCAAAAGAGTTTGTTCAGATTCAGTCAATGGCAATACTATAAGTATAATGCTTATGTTCTTCCTTGTAACAGATGCTCGCAATACTGCTTCCATTTATTGTCATTCTTGTATACTATTTCATCAGAAGGGATGTTTATGATCTACACCACGCCATGCTGGGTAAAATTTACTTTTCCCCTTGAGATTCTGAAAGTTCATAATCTTTTGTCTGATTGTACTTGCATTTAGTAACAGTTGGTGCTTGATTGTATATTCAGGCCTTCTGTTTTCTGTGCTTATCACCGGTGTTATAACTGATGCTATTAAAGATGCTGTTGGTCGACCTCGTCCAGATTTCTTCTGGCGTTGTTTCCCTGATGGAAAAGGGGTTAGCCTCCTATTTTGAGATTTATTTTTTAATTTAAGTTTTCATAATCGAGTCTTGATCAGTCCTGTAGTTTGTCAACATCCAATTGTTGCATCAATGTTGCAGGTGTTCGACCCTGTGACAAAGGATGTTATGTGTACGGGATTAAAGAGTGTCATCAAGGAAGGTCACAAAAGTTTCCCCAGTGGTCACACTTCGTGTAAGCAATCTAATTATTTCCAGCTTCATAGCAGTTTCATCATGGTCACACTTCGTATAAGCTCTAACTGGGTTTCCCCTGAGAATATCTTTGCCAGCACTAGTTTTAATCTTCTCTTGTAGACCCGCACATCCATTACAGCATCCTTATTAACATAGATTTATTGAAGGGAAAGGATTCTGATTTCCTGTAAGCAGTGCCTGTGTGTACCTTATCTGATAAAAAATGTAATGCTATAAATGCATATATATTTGTTTTGAAGATGAAAATATAATGCGGTTTATATAAATAGGATTGTATAATTCATATTATGAAAAAGAGAATAAAAGATTCTTTGCAGGTATGCATATTTGTGATGATCGCGAGTTAGCTATATTGGATTGTAGTGGATCTAGATTATAGCAAAGTTCCTATAAGGCCGAAGATTCAGTGGAACAAATTTGAGCTGCACTATCCTACGTTACTTGAACTTGGGTTTATGTCGGATACACGGGTATGCTAGATTATTTGTAATTTTTTCATGTATTTGGAGGATCCTTGGAGGTCATGTCTTAATATCCATCACCCAACGCAAGTTTCGGACAAGGATATTTCAAGAAAAATAAAGAGGAAAGCAACACTGGAACTATCCTTGTATGTTTTGGAATGGACATAATATTAGGTTTTCAGTGCTATTACATGACATTTTTTCTTCTTATTCTTGTTTTAACCCCTTATTATTATTATCTACGATTTTATTCTTGGGTGTACATACAAGCGTGCTGGTTTATATATGGGCTCCGCCATAATTTTTTATACATGCGTTTATTCTACCTCTAGTTTATCTAGAAAATGACTTTTGAGCAACTTTGTTCTTGAACATGCAGGGTCCTTTGCAGGTCTTGGATTTCTCGCATTATACTTGTCAGGAAAAGTCCAGGTATTTGATCGCAGGGGCCATGTGGCAAAGCTATGCATTGTCTTCCTACCGTTACTTGTTGCTGCTTTAGTTGGAATTTCCCGAGTTGATGACTATTGGCATCACTGGCAAGATGTTTTCGCTGGGGGTCTTCTAGGTTTGTCTATTGGCGACTTAATTTTTCTTATTACTTTTCTCTTTACATTCTATATAATATGTCTTGTGACAAGTACTTTTCCCTTTGCTCTGTTACCTCTTTTTACAGGGACAACAGTTTCATCATTCTGTTACTTGCAATTCTTTCCGGCGCCATATGAAGTAGATGGTATGAACTATGACGTCTAGTCATTTCAATATATTAAAAAACTTAGAAAAAAACTGTTTTACGCATGTCAGGCACATACTCATAAGTCATAACCGAGGTTTGGTAACTTCGTATTCTAGTCCTATTCAATTTCTGAGTTCCGTATTTGTACCATGCAGGCTGGGGACCTCATGCGTATTTCCAGATGTTGACGGAGTCTCAAAATGGCAATCCATCCAACGCCATGAACGGCACATATGTACAACAATCAGACCTGGAGGGTATATATGTGGATTCGCAGCATGACAGGGAGTATTGAATGTTGTTAAGACTGTACATAGAATCATCAGATATTCAGATGTCCATAGTGTTTGAGATAAGTACAATTGTTTTGGTCTTAGTTCTTACACACATTTAATTAGATATTGAAATATGGATTTGCTTCTATCTCGATGTCTAATTGTTAATTCGTTTCCAAGACTGTTAGACCTTATGATCAGTGTTTTTGGGGCGTCATATTTGTTGATTCATTCTCATAATTATTTTGGATTGATTTCATGTATCGTCGGGGTCGTATATTGTGTCATAATTCATCATTTTCATGATTATTTTGGATTTGAAAATTTGCATATTGTGGTGCTTGTATATTTTGTTGCAATCATGTTTAAGGTTTCGAGTGTATGAGTGATGGATACTGCTTGTTTGCCATGGTTATGTTCAGTCTTTGTTCCCATTGGACGAGGGTTTGACATTGGTATTATAAGAAAAAAATGAAGAGGTTGAACATCACATGTTTAAGTATTATATTTATATAGAATTTAATGTCCATGACGTGTTACATAGATTTTGATATATTTATATATGTTTTGTCATATGATTGTCATTCTTTTGGGTTGTGTTCCAATATTTCTAGGTTTAGGTTATGTATTGAGCAAGAATTTACTTTAAGGATATATGCTTAACATTGCCATTGTGTAAATATGTTTTTTTATTATTTGTCGTTGTATAAGTATTATACACTATTGATATATTATCAATATATATAAACATTATACATTATCAGTAAATAATCAGCAATGAGCAAAATTGAAATTTATGGACTATATTTTAATAGTCTTAAGGTGATAAGATAGTATCCGTCTATAATTTTTTAAACCTTTTGATAAGAAATATACTTTACAGATAAAATTGTTTAAATTATGATCTCTTAAAATAAACACCACCCTTTTTTTCTATCGGAACTACTTGTCGAATAAGAGGGTAACGATGAACACCTTTGTTGATTTGTGTGGGGCTCGATTCGTTCAATTGATGTGGCTCACCAAGTGGTGGAGAGGTGGATTTTTGGGTGGAAGGGATGTGGAAGCTAAAATGATAATAGACACAACGATTTATAGTGGTTCAACCTTCTACCCAAGGTCTACATCCACTACCTTAACTCCCCACTAAGGATTTCTCAATCAATCCACTATTGATTCGTCTCCTTTTCTAGGCTTAGGAGGAAACCCTTACAATCAATCAAGCTTTCTACCCAAAGCCTTGATTGAAACCCTCTTTACAAAGAGACAATATAAGCAAACTTAAAACCTTCTAATAGGTGTTTGTTTGCACAATTAAGCACTCATCCAAAACCTAAAACACTTGAGCAAATTTGACAATTTAGGCTCACTAGTGTTTGTCTATACAAGAATTGACAATTTAAGCACTAAGACACTTTTTGATCATTTGATGTTTGACAATATGAGCATTAGCCTTCTCTTGATGCTTGGAGGTCCCTTTTATACTCTCAAATGAGTTTGTATCCATTACTAGCCGTTGGGATCATATTGGAGCCGTTGAGGACTTTAATTCCCACCATAAATGCAGTTCTGCAGCTCACCGTTTCGAAACGCTTGAACCCGTTTCGAAACGCTCTTTAAGTAGAAAGAGCCGTTGCAGTCTGTCAGGGCATCCGTATCGAAACATCCCCTTGCTGTTTCGAAACCCGTATCGAAACGCTATAGGCCCGTATCGAAACGCCTGCATTTAAAAGTTAGTTGGGAAAATAGCCGTTGGGGTTTATGACCGTTGTGGTCAATGTCACGTGGGCGTATCGAAACGGCATAGCCCGTTTCGAAAGGCTGGGCAAAAATCCTGTCCATGGAAAGCCCGTTTCGATACAAGTATCGAAACGATTTTTCTACTGGAACCCCCTGTTTCGAAACGCCTAAGGTTTTTCGAAACACCTGGACAGTTTTGTGAAGTTTGGCTTTGAAAAACATGAAAAACCCTTTTAAAAACTCCCTAAACATAATTTCAAGTTGTTTGGACTTTGGAAATGTTTTAAATACTTTTTAAATCAGTCCAAAACATTTTTCAATTATTATATCAAAACATTAGTTCTACAATCTCCCCCTTTTTGATATAATAAAACTCACTTGAAAATTTGTTTGGGATTCTCCCCCTTTAACTTTAAAAACGTGAATAGGAGATTAAAAATTTTAATTCAAATAAAGCTCCCCTTATTCATTTGAAAATTCAATTTTTCAAACCATTTCTCCCCTTTTTGTTATATCAAAAAGAATTTAAAACATTAAGTTCAAAATAACAATAGAGGTAAAAATTGACAAAAATATGAATTTGGTTTTAAAATGGTTCCCCCTTACTCAAAGCATCATTAAAAATGTTAGTCCAACATTTATGATCATCTAGTTGAATAAACTAAAAATAAAACAAATAAATGCTAAAACAACTAGATTTTTACCAACACTTGAACTCAAGGTAGGATGTGAAGCCTTCCTTCTTCAAGTGTTCTTCCTTGTGTGCATGGAGCTCCCCCTCAATGTTTGATTTGATGAACATCTCCATCACACCTAGCAATAGACAATCAAGTAATTTTTTGTATCCACATTGCTTTGGATCCATGAACATTAGTAGCACAAATTTTAGTCCCCTTAGGAATCCATTTTTCAATGTCATCATTTTTAATTGAAGTACTAAGTCCTTTTGGGACCCAAATACTTCTAAAACATTTTCCTTTAATAAATCTAGGGGGCACTAGATTGTCTAACATAAAAATTTGATTTTCCAAAATTGTTTTTCTTTTCAAGCTCTTTGAAAATTAAATCTTTTTCTTCTTGAACTTTTTGAAACAATTTTTATAAATCAAAACATTTTAATTCAAACTTTTCAAGTTTTGCTTCAAGTTCAAGTTTGGCTTTATAAAGCAAATCATTTTGAATTTTTAACTTTGAAATCAATTTATTATTTTTCAAAATGTGGCTTTTAAAATCTAAAACCAAATTATCATAGGCATCTTGTAATTCATCAAAGGAATAAGAACATGAAGTAGATGAATTAGAAGTTACCCTTGAATCTTCTTCGATGGCCATAAGGCAAAGGTTGGCTTGTTCATCGCCGGTGGAGTCCTCATCACTCCAAGTAGCCACATGTGTCTTCTTCTTATAGCTTGAAGTGCTTGCTCTCTCCTTTCTCTTAGATTCTCGTTCAAGCTCTCTCAAGGATTTCTTCATGAACGGGGCACACTTCTTGAAGAGATGAACTATCTCTTCATCTTCATCCTCCTCTTCACTTAAGTAGACATGATGACAAGTGGAGGATTTGAGAGCCATGGCACTAGCATTGATGTCAAGCCCTTTGATTTTCTTCTCTCCCATAGCTCTAATTTCTTCCCTCTTCTTCTCATCCTCTTTGTTCTTCTTCATGATTTGATGAGTAAGGAGTGACCCCATGAGTTCATCAAGCTTCAAAGTCTTCAAATTTTTGGCTTCAATGATGGCGGTCCTCTTTGAGTCCCAAGACTCGGGAAGTGAGTAGATGAGCTTTCGAACAAGATTTTCTTCCGGGATGACTTCTCCATAGCCTTTGAGACCATTGGTGATCGTGGAGAACCTATCAAACATCTTCTCGATGTTCTCTTCCGGATCCATTTTGAAGTTCTCATACTCTAAGGTTAGGAGCCCAATCTTGGTCTCCTTGACTTCATCGGTTCCCTCGTATGTGACTTCAAGCTTGTCCCATATCTCCTTAGCACTCTCACAAGAAGACATCTTCTCATAGATGGATGGACCAAATGCACAAAATAGAATGTGCAAGGCTTTGCAATTTAGCTCCATCTTCTTACGATCGTCGGCACTCCACTTCGCTTTACTTCTTTGAGGCACGAACGAACCATCTTCAACTACATCCCATAGCTTGTAATCTCTTGATTTGATGAAGAACTTCATCTTTGTCTTCCAATGGGCATAGTGAGTTCCGTCAAAGAAAGGCGGTTTGTCGATTGAATATGCCATTTGAGCCGGTTGATGAAATAGTGATCGAGCTTACCGGATCTTCTCAATAGGATGTGAATCATTTTCGATTGAGCCAAGCTCTGATACCAATTGTTGAGTTGTGTGGGGCTCGATTCGTTCAACCGATGTGGCTCACCAAGTGGTGGAGAGGTGGATTTTTGGGTGGAAGGGTTGTGGAAGCTAAAATGACAATAGACACAATGATTTATAGTGGTTCAACTTTCTATCCAAGGTCTACATTCACTACCTTAGCTCCCCACTAAGGATTTCTCAATCAATCCACTATTGATTCGTCCCCTTTTCTAGGCTTAGGAGGAAACCCTTACAACCAATCAAGCTTTCTACCCAAAGCCTTGATTGAAACCCTCTTTACAAAGAGACAATATAAGCAAACTTAAAACCCTCTAATAGGTGTTTGTTTGCACAATTAAGCACTCACCCAAAACCTAAAACACTTGAGCAAATTTGACAATTTAGGCTCACTAGTGTTTGTCTATACAAGAATTGACAATTTAAGCACTAAGACACTTTTTGATCATTTGATGTTTGACAATATGAGCATTAGCCTTCTTTTGATGCTTGGAGGTCCCTTTTATACTCTCAAATGAGTTTGTAGCCGTTACTAGCCGTTGGGATCATATTGGAGCCGTTGAGGACTTTAATTCCCACCATAAATGTAGTTCTGCAGCTCCCCGTTTCGAAACGCTTGAACCCGTTTCGAAACGCTCTTTAAGTAGAAAGAGCCGTTGCAGTCTGTCAGGGCATCCGTATCGAAACACCCCCTTGCCGTTTCGAAACTCGTATCGAAACGCTATAGGTCCGTATCGAAACGCATGCATTTAAAAGTTAGTTGGGAAAATAGCCGTTGGGGTTTATGACCGTTGTGGTCAATGTCACGTGGACGTATCGAAACGGCATAGCCCGTTTCGAAACGCTGGGCAAAAATCCTGTCCATGGAAAGCCCGTTTCGATACAAGTATCGAAACGATTTTGCTACTGGAACCCCCTGTTTCGAAACGCCCTAAGGTGTTTCGAAACACCTGGACAGTTTTGTGAAGTTTGGCTTTGAAAAACATGAAAAACCCTTTTAAAAAACTCCCTAAACATAATTTCAAGTTGTTTGGACTTTAAAAATATTTTAAATACTTTTTAAATCAGTTCAAAATATTTTTCAATTATTATATCAAAACATTAGTTCTACAACCTTGCATACCCTTAAAATTAAATGTCATGTAGTTGTTTAGGAGCAAGAAAATTAGGAGTAAGAGGGTAAATATACTAGTAATTGAAGCAACTCTCTCATGCTACCTAAAAGGTTATTGGCATAATTTCTTTTTATACGAAGGAAAAAGTATTGATCTACATCTTCACCACAACACTAAAGGGTTATATTTATACAATACATAAATTCTTATTTGTGTGTTCTCTTAGAGTGTTTCTATAATAGAAAATAAGATTATAGAATAGGATTAATTTAGTTCAAATGTAAGATTTAAGGGAGAGTCAGTATAAGGATCAAGGTAACTTTTGATTTCTCTGTAATGTTCGTGGATCAAGCAATGTAATCTGATATTATATTGTAGTTTTAGATAAAGTAAATTCAACATTCTTAAATGGTTGGTCAACAATCTCTAGAGCAAGTAATTAAAGAACTCTCATTTGACATATTTTCTTTTTCTAAGTTGTGAGTTCTAGACTTATTAGGAGCAAATTTTCTTTCTCCTCTCCTAGATTGGAATTTTTCAAACAAAAAAAAATCCTTAAAAGATTGAGTAAATTGGATCTTTATTTATAAAAGAATATTGAAGCTTAAAAATGTCTAAACTATAGCATAAAATTTTCAATTTACATTGAGAGTCAATGAAAATTTGGTTTCCTTCTAATATAAATTTTAAATATATTATTTTTGCTTTAGAGTATTATAGAAAACGAGAGAACAAAAATATATTATAATTTGAGAAATAAATAAAAAACCTCAATAGGAAACGTAGAATGACTTCTTATCTCATTTGTAAAGATCGGCATACAACTTTTATAGGTTAATGGGTTTTTGTATACAATGGAAAAAGGATTTTACTATCATTATTTGAACTTTTACCTAAGGTGTCAACAAGAAAAATTTGACCACTATTTCAAATATATGTTGAACATTTTCAGTTAGTTTAAACATATTAGTTAGTTATATGTTATATAACAATAAATATAAACATATCAATATTTGAAGTATTTCTCATTATTATTTTAATTATTTATAAAATATCATTAAGTATAATTTGATTGACATTGTCGTTAATATAATATATAAGAGGATGTTAAATCGAGCAACTTAAGTGTTCAATATCTTTTAATTTAGAAAAACATAAAATCAATAAAATATAAATACTTCAACTTAATCGTAAAGTGAAATAACTTTTTTAACTAATTTTTATAAGGCTTAACTATAAAATAGGTGCCCAAAATATCCCAAAATTTTAAAAAATTACAAAAAAGTCTCAAATTTCTAAAACTACAAACCCCAAATTCCAAAATTAGCGTCATTGTGGCCGTTGATAGCCTTGTCAGACCTCACCACCGCCGTCGCGGAAGTCTCTCGCTTATTTCCTCAAACTACCCATCGCCGGTAACTGGTGGGAGGAGCGTCAATCGAACAACGAACGCGAAAGGTTTCAACCTTTTGACGTCCGATTGGCACATCTCTCGCCGGTTACCGACGACGAGTGATTGAGGGAAATGGGCGGAGGACTCCAGTGACGATGGTGGTGAGGTCCGACGAGGCTACCGACATCCACAATAACGCCAATTTTGAAATTTGGGTGTTCGGGTTTGGGACTGTATTAATTTTTTGAGAAGTTTCTAATTTTTTAAATATTTTCTTTTTTTTAATTTTTTGAAAAAATATTAAAATACAAAAAACGTTATGCGTCTATTTCAGCCAAAAAAATAATGTAAACACCTATTACAAAAATGTGTTAAAGATTAGACACTTATTTTATAATTAATACTTTTATAAATACCAATTATAGATATTTAATTTTATAATTATATCTAAATTATTACATGAATAAATTTAAGTTGAATTAGTGTTCTCAATTACAAAAAAAGAAAAAAACTTTTAGAATTCTCAATGTTTTTTTTTTCAAATAAAATAAGGACTATTATCCAATACACCGGCGGTGAAAATTTTTTCTTTTCACAAGCGCCTCAATTATATGGTTTAGGGTTAGGGTTTAGGGTTTAGAATTTAGGGGTTTTGGTATAGATGTTTAGAATTTAGGGTTTGTGTTTAGAATTTAGGATTTATTGTTAGAATTTAGGGTTTAGGGTTAGGGTTTAAGTTTTAGGGTAATATAGGTAGGGATTTAAGTTTTAACCTATAAACCCTTAAATTTAACCCTGAACCTAAAACTCTAACAACAACCCCTAAATTCAAAACTACTACACTTATACCCTAAACTTTAAACCCTAAACGATGTCCCTAACCCCTAAAACTAAAACGCTTGTGTAAAAAAAAATTCACAAGCGCTTGTGTATAGAATAATTACCCATAAAATAATACTATATCGAAAAAGTTTGAAATTCTCAGCCCTCCAAACAAGCGTTGTGTCCTTCTATTTCTTCAATCTGATCCCTCTCTTTCTCCTGTCACTGAACCAAACCCTCTCTTGCATTCAAGTTCCCAACAGATATGGAATTAAACGAGGTATTTTCTGAAACCCTACAACTAACTTGAACATTTGTACTTGAGTTGTTAGATTTTGATTTGTCTGCTCTCTGCCTCTGCATCACTCTGCTATATTTCGTTTCAATTGCTTGCTACTCCGTCTAATTTCATACTTTCTCTGTTACTTTGCTGAGAATGAGAATCTTGTTAAAAGGTATCGGTTTAGCGGAAATTGCTGACCGCTATTGTGCTATTCGAAACCCTGATTTCGATTTTTCTGATCTTCTATTTGTTTTCGTGGAAAAACGATTTGTAGCAGGCTGATTCAACTACGGATGACCTTGAGCCTTTATTCGATTACCGCCGTGTTCAACCCCTAAATATCGTTTCCATCGACGGTAAAATGAACCCTTTTTTTAATGGATTTGTGTTTTATTGCGTCTCTTTTTTATTCAATTGTGTAAACATAAATACAATGTCGTGCTTAATCGTATTTGATTGTGTTTCTTATACTGTTTTTGTGTTTAGTTAACATATGAGTTCATGTTTTCATACGGTATTCATGAATTTCGACTAGCGTATCATGTTGTGTTTATTATACTATATTTGTATTTAGTGAACATGTGTTTTCATGTACTGTTTATAAATTTCAGTAGTACCATAGAATTTGCATTTAGGTTTTAAGATTTAGCTCAATCGTAATTAGATATTTTATTGTACAGTTTTCATATGGTGTTCATAAATTTCAAAAATGGCATATAGAATTCACATTTAGGTTTTGAAATTTGGCTAATTTGTTATTAGAATGTACGTTGCCGTGTTTATAATACCGTTTTTGTTTTTAATAAACCTTCATTGTGACCTGTTTCCATATGTTGTTCATGAATTTCAATAATAGCATGTACATCTTGCATTTAGGTTTCAAAATTTAGCTCAATCATGATAAACAAATTTCTAATGAGTTTATTATACTGTTTTTATAATGAATAAATGTGTTATGCCTTGTTTTCATACGGTGTTCATGAATCTCAATAATAGCACACAGTTAACATTTAGCTTGTGCAATTTATCTCGATCATAATTTTGGTACGCAAATTATTATAGTAATCATTATGAGTTCCATTGTAGATGACTGTTCAGATACTTCACCAGTTTCGTCGCCAAAACGGAGGAAACTTGCTAAACCTAGTGTGAGACTTTTGCTCTCTTTGTTTATATTGACATATGAAAGTAAATTTGCATGATGCGATTTCCTTTTTTTTAATTATTATGATGATGATGGTGGTGGAATTGGAAATGGATTAGGTTGCGAAAGTAGATTTGGATAAAGATGTTGAAGTGGTAAAGGTGGTGAATGTTGAAGAGGAGGATTGGTTGGCTCCCCCTTCTATGGTTTCAACTAATGCTCATAGCAAGATTGGTGAGGATTCAACCATAAAGGAGTTAAGGTATTATACACTTGGCAGTTTTAGTCTGTTTTTAAGCTTGAATCTACTTCTGACTTGACAGACATCATGGAATTTTCTCATACCTGTTTCTAGTATTTCAATTGTGTTTAAATTGTCTGATTATTAAACATGAACCGGTAATTTATGATTCAGGCAAAGTTGTAATATTTACATATTACTTCGACTCTTTTTTCTTGAAATTTCAGTGTCTAATACATACCAAGACATGCGTATGTGGATATTACATTCCAAAAATCCTCGAAATATATGGAAAATCTTAAAAGAAACCGAACATACCCGTGTTTGACATATACCCATTTCATACATGAGTCCAAGTAACATAGTGTAATATATGTTATTACCAGTCACAAGATTTAAGAGCTATGGAAGAAACCAAAAAGTCAAAGGATCTTGGAATGTTGTGGGATGTGAAGCATACAATATGATATGTCCGTTTCCTGGTTTAATGTAACTTCTTTTCCTATGGAACTTGTTTTACCTATTTTAATGTGAAATGGTTCATGCAGGAGAAGGAAGCAGGAATTGCTTTCACTAGCACAATCTGCAAAAAGCATGTTGCTAGAAGCGGAGGAATCTGCAAAACAGGAACTGAGTGATTCGTTGAAACCTTCTTTAGATGGTGTAGGTGAGCAACCAACAATTCCTGCCTCCGAAAGGGCAAAAATAGTTATTTCGATCCAGAACAAGGATGAACTCAAGCAATTTCGTGTATACACGGTATAGCTTTCTGCTGCACTTTGATCAGTTATGTCAGTAATTGCATACAGTCCAGGCTATGAAATAGGTGAATGAAAAAGTTTATCACTCTGCTTTGCAGCTGCCTAGTTCCAGATATGGGTATAGAAATAAGTCTAGCTAAGATCCCTAGTCACAAGCAGTGGAGGATTCAATCTTCCAAGTTAAAATTTTGCCTTACAATGAAATCTGCTCTAGTTTCATATCTTATTTGTGCTGAGGAAAATAAAGATGCAAACTAGTGCTAGATTTACAAAATAAACAAATCTTGGATGTATTATCGACATCTAAAAAGGCAAATATCTGTTGCGTTTATGAAAATGTAGTTGGAAAAGCAATTTAATTCAGTATCTTGTCATTCATGCATGGTTCATATTCCTATTTGCCTTATTTTCAATGTTTATTCTATGCACTTCACATTCTTGATCGTGGTATCTTTCAAATGATTCTTTTCTTCCTTTACTAACATAGAATAAGAAACTTGCTAGAATCCCATGTTTATTTTGTGTTTAGAATGAACTGGTTTCTTAGGGTAACTCCATTTTCTAAAACTTGGTTTTGCTGGATTTTCATGTTTGATTTAATGACTTAGGTACGTGCTGTATTTTAAATTTGTTTTACAAAATAAGTTGAATTTTTTTTTTCTTTTCGTTTTGACAGGATGATAAGTTTGAGAAGCTCTTCAGCTTGTATGCCACTAAAGCTAAGCTTGACCTGCAGAGCTTAGTATTTTCTTTTGATGGTGATAAGATTAATCTGGCTGCAACTCCCGCAAGTCTAGAAATGGAGGATGAAGACATTATCGAGGTGCATGTGAAGAAGAGCTGACCGAGGTATGTTTCTGCCTTAATATCATACAACAGCATTTAGAACCAAAACTAAAAAAAAGAAGTTGAAATTCTGAGTGTTGAACAAAATGGTGTGCTATAAAATCAATGATGTGCGCCCTCCAGTATTGTTCTTTCAGTGATTTATCTTTTCTTTACCAGATCTTTTATCAAAGGCTTTTCCTTTCTTTTCTTTTTCTGCAGACTATTCTGTTTGATGCTCGATATTTTGTCCATGGATTGATATAGGATTCCATCTCAAGAGCCCGAATGGTTTCCAGACATTGATTAGAACTTCCAAGCTGTGCGTTCCTCTGTATCACTCTTTCGATGATCATCTTTTTGGGTGTTTTACTGAAGTTTGTGTTTCACATTTCACAATTGTACAGTTGTTTTATGCAAAATGTTTTGAAAATGATCAGAAATAGTCTTGAATCAAATCTCTCCCACATTCTTGATGTGAGGAAACGATTGATAGACTCAAAAGTGTAACTGATGACTGTGCTTCCATGAACTTGTTTTTTTAAGCTTGGCCGTCCATTTAAATAAAAAAAAATAAGGGTGTGTTTGGGTGAGTGATTTAAAAGAAGGGTTCTGTTTTCATTAAAGTTTTCAAAATTCTAAACATAAACTAAATTGTTTAGGAAAAGTTAATAGAGAATTCTCAGAATTCATTTCAAATGGAAATTTAAAGTTTTTTTTTAATTTAATAATACATATAATATATTTTTCTAGCATTTCTTGAAAGGTTCTTTCATTACTGAAAGAATAATATTCTTTTGAAATTTACTATAAAATGTGTACATGTACTTTATGGTACTTGAACTAACTTTTTAGGTGTTTAATTGGACAAAGATAGTTTAGGTGCTAAACTATAAGTTTAGATACCAAAATGTGGAACTAGTATCTTGAAATGTTGTATTTTAAAATTATTCTGATTGAAACTATTTTTTCCATTATATACTTTTTAATTATTTTTTAAATCCACTTATATTGTTGATTAATACATAAAAATTAATAAAATAATCATTAAATTTTGATTTTGGTTATAAAATGGTCGTTGAACCGTTAAAGGGTGACATGAAAGTTAAAAGGGTAATCTTCACCAGTGGTCCCTTTCGTTTAGGGTGTGTTTTATTTTGGTCACCAGAATTCAGAAAAGATTATTTTGGTCACTTACGTTTAGAATCGTTTTTATTTTGGTCCTTTGGCTGTTAGTCTCCGTTACTTAAAAATATTAGTTTCTAATTTAACCCTCAAACTTTCAAAATTTTATTTTTCACCATCTTCCCCAAAAATTATAAAACTAAAACCCCAGAAATTTAAATCAATGGCTATAACCCAACACTACAACCTATTCCCCAAAAGTTAGGAGGTGACCAAAGCTTCTAGTTTCATTTTTGTTCTTCTTGAATCTTGCCTTTGCTTTCCATGTATATTTCTGGGTTTTATTTTCATGTCCTTTGTCAACTCGTATAATTGATCAATTTTCTATCTTGGCTTCGTTTTCTAGGCATGGATTGTGATTATTTCTTGGATTCTTAATTTGATTGTTCTTAGATCATATTAACTGATTCTAGATTCCTCATTTTATGGTTTTGGAAACTGGATTATGATGTTCTTTCGCTCTTTCAATTCTGATCTAACGATTTTTTCTTTCAACTGCTTAGTTTCTGCAGATTTACGAAGTCAATTTCTTATCTTCTTTTATATAATTGATGTAAGTCTTTGTAAATATATAGGGTTTTTGAAGATTTTATGAAGTACTATCTTCTGGAAAACAAAAACGAATGTATTAATCATCAGAAGTTTAGTGTCCCAATTTTTCATTGTAAGGGCAGTTGTTAGGTTCAACCTCTTGAAGCTTTTAGCTGGCTCTCATTGCCCTGTTAATACCACCTTTTAGCTTCTAATTACACTATTACAGATTAAATCATGATTGAGAATTATATAGGGTCTGCACAAAGTTAGGAATGTTTCTTGGTCTGCACAAAGTTTTGGGAATGGATTGTAGTGTTGGGTTATAGCTATTGATTTAATTTTTTGAGTTTTAGTTTTATAATTTTGGGGAAGATGGTGAAAAATAAAATTTTGAAAGTTTGAGTATAATTAGAAACTAATATTTTTAAGTAACGGAGACTAACGACCAAAAGACCAAAATAGAAACGATTTTAAACGTAAGTGACCGGAATAATCTTTTTTGAATTCTGGTGACCAAAATAAAACACACCCTAAACGAAAGGGACCACTGGTGAAGATTACCCAAGTTAAAAATATTTTGTAATAACATATTTAGTTATAATTCAGAAAATAATAAATTTAGTCTTCATTATTTACGCATTTTATTATTTTATTTTTTTTGAATAGAAAAGAAGACCCATGAATTAGGTCTGTGCAAACTGGAGGTTCAAAACATCATTCTCAAGCAGGGGAAGCAAAATTGCTGGTGGAGACTCCAGAAAATGCATAGTATGGCGAAGTTTACCTTTATGAATATAATAATTTAAATATATATAACTATATATTTTAATATTTTACAAGTAACTATTTTTTGGTAAATTACAATTAACTATAATTTTACATATATAGAAAATGTTGACCACCATTGATTAAATATTAAGTGAGTAAGTACATTCATTTAGCCCATAGGTTTTAAGGATATAAGCCATTTTTTACAGCACAGGGGCCTCGCCACCTATACATGACGAGGTATGAGAAAAAATATTAAAAAATTAGACCTCGCCACATGTACAAAGCGAGGTCCCCTCGTGTACTGTAAAAAATGACATATATCCCCAAATATTTTTCAACATCCACTACATTCTAAATATTTATTTTTATTTAGATTATTCTCCAAAATTTTTCACTCCATCTCGGTTAGGTTTGAGCTCTATTTTTTTCTCTTCTTTCCTTTATTTCTTTCAACCAATTGGTGACCCATGTTACAGTTTGGTTAGAAAAAATTAAATTATTCATACGAAAAATAAGATTAAATTGATAGGAGGTGTATATAATAAAGACTAAATTTATCAATTTTTAAAAAAATTAAATTTATAATTAAATATGTTATTATATAAATTCTTTTATTTGTCACATCACCTTTAACAATAATTAATGGACTTAGTGGTCATATACTCATATAACATAAATATAAATTTAATATTTCATTTAACAATTAAATAAGAGCAAATTCTCCGTTTCACTTCCCTTAAATAAAAGTTGTTTAAAAAAACAGTTAAATAGTAACAATAGATATTTTTTAAAAGGATAATGATTATTTATAAAAAAATTTAAGGTTGAAGGTTCATTATTTGATACTAAGTTGAGGTCCATTTAAATGTCTAAATTCGTTCCTTTCGAGTACCTCTATAATTAGGAGAGACTCAAAAAATACAGTCATCTAAATTTAAAAGAGACCTCGACATCTATAAATATCTTGTCCTACAAAAATCATTTTGGGTAAAATAATTCAAAATTAATCAGACATAAAACCTTAATTTAATTTAGAGTTGGTCCGAAAATTAAATTCTCCGTCGAATTTTGTTTAAGGTTTCTTCTAACATTGTTAAATGTTAATACTAATAGTCGTGTTGGTTGCAGCCGTCATTCATAGCAAACCAAACGACCACGTGGCGAGGTGCTATTGGTGTGGCGGGTACGCCTGTGAGGATCACTTGACATGAGAACGGAAAACGCCAAACGAAACAGTTTCACTCACATGCACAATGGATAACGTTGCCGGGTCCCACAAAGGATAACGTGTTCGTTCCACGTCAGCATAAAGTTCACGCCCTCTCTGCACACGTCAGCCAAACAATGCACAAGGCAGGCAAGATAATAGAAAGAAAAAAATGGGAAAAAGCAAATCCAAAACAGAAAGGAATGTGAAGGTAAACGAGAACTCAATCAAAAGCTAACAACTTTTTTTTTATCTTATTTTTAGTTTTCATGGAATTTTTCTAGTTTCCTGCTTTGTTTTTTTTTTCTCGGGAAACAAACACAAAGGTATTGTTAACTTTTCTATCTTTGTATCTTAGATCTCTTTTGTTTAATGATCGATCGGCTGAATAGATTAATAGAGTTAAATTCATAATTCGATTGTGTTTTTTTAAGTTGTTGGTTGTGGAGAATTCCTAAGACCGGGAAAAAAAAGGAGTTGCATGAGAAAGAATAATTCTAATTAGTTTCTGCTGAATTTGTCTTGTTAGTGATTTTAATTTATTATTCTCTCGTTTTGCTGTTAGAACTGATAGAAATTAAGGGTTCTATCTTTCCTTTCTCTTAAGAAAATCCTCTTTTTTCTTTTTTTGCATACTTCTAAATCAGATTTCCAAGCATCATGTGAGTGTCGAATATGGATATATGTTCGACGCGAATATATTCGATTTTGTTAAGATTTTAATATATTTAGGGAGTTTTTAACGGATCATATTCTAATACAGAGCACTTGAAAGAAATGAAGAGTGCGACAAACATATGTAGTTTGGAATTTAGATTTCTCAATAATTATCATGAACTTTTGTAGATCCTGTAAAGTGGAGCTGGAGATTTCTTCATCAAAAGAACATCATCATTTTGTTCCATTATTCGAAGTGATTGTTTGAATATACATATATATACCAGAAGACATTTTTTAATTTTGGAGCTTTGACATGGAGAAAATCTGTGAATTCTGCACAAGTTCAAGACCAGTTGTTTATTGCAAATCTGATGCAGCACATCTGTGCCTCTCCTGCGATGCAAAGGTCCATTCGGCCAACGCACTTTCGAACCGGCATCTTCGTACCCTCCTATGTGACTCGTGCCGACACCGCCCATCACATGTTTGTTGTTTCGATCACCGGATGTTCTTGTGCCATGGTTGTGACCAAAGCCTCCATGACGCTTCTTCCCAGCACCACCAGAGACGTGCAGTTAGTAGCTATTTGGGGTGCCCTTCGGCTAAGGATTTTGCAGCCTTGTGGGGCTTTGAAATTAATGAATTGGATAACAATGCTCTTCAAGATCAGTCTCTATCCAATTCACGTGTTTCTATGAATGCCAATGCGGTCCAACCGGGGAATTTAAGACAGTCTTGTTTGCAAATTGGAGCCTCGTCGAGTAAATCTGGTTTGACTTCTTTTGCGGCCACAGGACGCAATTCCGGATCAAACAGTCAACAAATCAAGGTTAATTGACAGGATTTACTTGCAAGTAGATCTTAATGATTTCACAGTATTTTTCTTTAACTGCTATACCGATAATCCGCTATGGTTATGCATGCACCATTGACATTTCTTGAAGTGCTTATGTTTGGCACATATTTGAACATGGGTATTTTTATATGACCTCTAGGTATCTACAAACAGAAAACTTGGGAAAATCTGAACATACCCTTATTGAGAGCATATCTGGATTTGATACTCACATTCGAGTTCGAGTGATATAGATACTAAATATTGGTAAAAGATACAAGATTTTGGAAAGTTTCTAACTGTTAAGGTTCATATGTTTAAGAATTATAATTAGTAGAAGTTCAATTGTAGTAGAGTTTTGTCTATATAAGACAAATCTATCATCTAAAAATAGAATGATTTGATGGATGATAAGGATTCTGACTTGCCTCTAGCATGGAGGGATTTTCATTTGTTTCTTAGGTACTCTAATTATTGCAGGTTATTAAATTTGATCATTCAAAACTTGGAATAAAGAGCCTGGTACACTTTTTTTTACCGTGCTCTTGTTATTGCAGGTTGTTAACAAAGTTCAGCAGATGAAAAATACTCCATTGATTCTGCAACAGATTCTTGACCTGAAAAAGCTTCAGCTTACTGAGGGAGATGGTCATTTACCTTATATTGGTGGCCTAGAACAAGCTGACACATCTTCTTCAATATGCACCTCTTCAAAAAATGTTGATAGTGATCTAGTCCAAGATATCGGTACCAATATCCACCGACGTAACAATCTGCTTGAGGAGCTGAATACGGATTTGGACAACTTATTGTCATCTTCAACTACCGGGGTGCCTTTTTACGGAGAATCTATTTGGCTATGCAAAAGTCCAATCCGTAATAGTCAGGTCTGTTCCACTGATCGCAAAGTCATCGAAATAGATCATATGCATAATTGATACAACTTTTTATTTTTCTTTGAAATACCAATATTCTGATATTTTTGTTAAGTGTTTTTCTTAATTGAATTTTGCAGTTATGGTCTCAAAATATGCAAGATCTTGGAGTTTGTGAAGACACATTTTTCCAAGATGATTTCAACATGCCTGATATTGATCTATCTTTCCGCAACTTTGAGGACCTGTTTGGTGTTGATCAAGACACAACCAGGGGACTGCATGCTAATAAAGATGTTCCAAGCTCATCTATGAAGAAGGAGATGACCATCAACAACTCGGATAATGTTAATACACTATTAATGGAGGTTAGGTTCATGGCACTCTTCTTTTATCTTGTGACTTTATAATACATATATTTTTCTACAAAACTTGTATTTAATGTATACTCGGATATTTGTTCAATGCATATAAAACTTGAACCGTAAAGAACCCTTTAGAACCAAATTATTCTGCTGACATAGAAATGGTGCTCTAAAATACTCTGTGTCCAATATCTGTGTCCATCATACGAATGCGGATACATGATCTTCAAGATTCTTCAAAACACAAAAATGGGTTTCATCTAACCACATTTCTTTCATAACTTCTAGGGATTCAACAATTCTGCTTGCACAATTCAACCATCTTATTCAGCAATGTCGTCTGTTTCAAGGTTCAGTGCTGATACCAGCACTCCCGACTTCCTTGATAATGGAGTTTCACCTATCATAGATGGGGATGCTTCATGCATTTCACCTGAATTAGATAACTTTCATTCAGAAGCCAGAGAAAATGCCATGATGAGGTACAAAGAGAAGAAGAAAGCTCGACTGTGAGTATCAATTTTCTCTTTTCTTGCAGATTTTATCTGTTATCCGGATTCAGGTGTGATACAAGTATGCACTTGGAGTATCTTTTAGAGATACGCCCTTAGAGGATCACATCCAATTCTTTTTTTCTTTTGAAATACCCGAGTTCATCACCCATATCCGGTATTTTAGACTTGCATGTAGAGATAAGATATTCAAAAAGAACTTTCAAATACATGAATTTTGAGTATAGTGACGCAGCTAAAACCAATGTTACTCGGATTCTATGTTCAGGTATGAATCTGGTGTACATACTATTGTCTTGGTATACATGGAAAATGAGTATTTAAAAGAAAAAAGTCGGAGCAACATAGCCTAAAGTACTTGTGTTTGATACATGTGTCCTATATATATACATATATGACAAGAGTATATGAAGATAGGAGTATGATCATTCGTGTATCTTAAAAAGTTCGAAAAAGAATTGAACATACTCGTGCTGAACATATACTTATATCCGACACTTCCCTTTTAAATGCGGTAACATAGCCAAAAAAGTATGACTGTCACCCCTCCTCGTGCAATGAAAAAACAAAGCCAGGGCAAACGGAGGTAGCTATCTCTTTTGTTATTGTTTCTTATAGTCTTTGAACGTTGTTCAGGCATGACAGACAAATTAATTGTGCATCCCGGATAGCTAAAGCTGATGTAGAGAAGAGAGTAAAAGGGCGAATTCTGAAGACAGAGGACTATGATTCTGATCATCCAAATGTAGCAAAGAGCTATTAATTTCCTCTGTATATATATTACTATATATTATTAAGTTCCAGATTCTGTAAGTACCACTTGTTATTCTTGTATTCAAAACTCAACCAATTCTTTCACCTCCATCTGTTCATAATTTTTATCCTGGTAGCAGAAAAGAATAGGGCTTTTTCTATTCATGAAACTAGTGTCATGTATGTGGTTCGCATCCATGTTACTGGATCCGAATTTGATTGTCGAATATGAGTGTATGTGTACTTGTTTTTATGTTATTGGTTCGGGCCTGAGCATGTGATCAGTTTTCTCTAAGGATTGACAATAGGTTTTGTGGATTTAGATATTCACCGAAATCCGACCTGTTTTTTTCTTGCTAGTTTTTTTTGCTCTTCTGGTTTTTAAAGCTTTGTCCTGACTAATTCAGACCGACCTGAGTCGCACACCTGGCTTTGATGAATGAGTCTCCTAACAAAATTTTTTTTGCATACACAACGCCTCGAGCCCAAGACTTTGTTTAAACGATACTAAACTGCTTACCACTTAGACCAACCCGTTAGTTTTTTGTTGTTAATTTATATATTATAAATACTATTTGGAGCGGATTCAAAGCATATTGTCACGGTCCGTTTGCGTGATAGGCAAGACCGTGACGAGATGCTTGCTGGCTGTGCTTAAAGTCGGGATGCGGGATAGCATTAAGGGTGTAGTACGTGCCGTACAACCGTTCGGTTCTTGGGACAGGGCGTGCTGGTTAGGCACCACACTGGTCGGGAGCTGTCCCCGCTTCCCTGATGAGCCCATGGGAGGGCGAAACCAGTAAGCATCGAATGGAAAAGGCTGAGCCCCGGGCTTATGGGAGCCCTGGGTTGCCGCACGGGGGAGTTGTCCCTGCGTGAAGACTCTGACCCCGTGACAGATGGTATCAGAGAAGGTCGTGTGCTAGCTGTGAGCTTACCAAGCGCTCCATGTGCTGCGCGTAGCGGGTCAAGTGGACGAGCGTTAGCCTCACACCCGAGTGAAGTGGTGTCCGCGAGTGGGACCTCTAGAAAGAGACTGAGACGAGGTAGGGTAGGCAGGAAGCTACAGCGAAAGTTCGCCAAGCACTCGCAGAACCTCGGTAATGAGGGCGAGCATGCAGGGAATTGCACACTCGATCTGGGTTGGTTCCCCATTGATGTGGGAACGAGATTTCTCCCCATGGACGAGGGCGTGCATGAATTGAGTGGGGGAGATTGTCACGGTCCGTTTGCGTGATAGGCAAGACCGTGACGAGATGCTTGCTGGCTGTGCTTAAAGTCGGGATGCGGGATAGCATTAAGGGTGTAGTACGTGCCGTACAGCCGTTCGGTCCTTGGGACAGGGCGTGCTGGTTAGGCACCACACTGGTCGGGAGCTGTCCCCGCTTCCCTGATGAGCCCATGGGAGGGCGAAACCAGTAAGCATCGAATGGAAAAGGCTGAGCCCCGGGCTTATGGGAGCCCTGGGTTGCCGCACGGGGGAGTTGTCCCTGCGTGAAGACTCTGACCCCGTGACAGATGGTATCAGAGAAGGTCGTGTGCTAGCTGTGAGCTTACCAAGCGCTCCATGTGCTGCGCGTAGCGGGTCAAGTGGACGAGCGTTAGCCTCACACCCGAGTGAAGTGGTGTCCGCGAGTGGGACCTCTAGAAAGAGACTGAGACGAGGTAGGGTAGGCAGGAAGCTACAGCGAAAGTTCGCCAAGCACTCGCAGAACCTCGGTAATGAGGGCGAGCATGCAGGGAATTGCACACTCGATCTGGGTTGGTTCCCCATTGATGTGGGAACGAGATTTCTCCCCATGGACGAGGGCGTGCATGAATTGAGTGGGGGAGATTGTCACGGTCCGTTTGCGTGATAGGCAAGACCGTGACGAGATGCTTGCTGGCTGTGCTTAAAGTCGGGATGCGGGATAGCATTAAGGGTGTAGTACGTGCCGTACAGCCGTTCGGTCCTTGGGACAGGGCGTGCTGGTTAGGCACCACACTGGTCGGGAGCTGTCCCCGCTTCCCTGATGAGCCCATGGGAGGGCGAAACCAGTAAGCATCGAATGGAAAAGGCTGAGCCCCGGGCTTATGGGAGCCCTGGGTTGCCGCACGGGGAAGTTGTCCCTGCGTGAAGACTCTGACCCCGTGACAATATACAGACATTAATTCTCATGTTCATTATCTGAATTGTCCAACATTTTCAGATAATAAATTTTGATATCCGTATATGCTATTTGAATTTATTTTACTTTCGTAAATAATAATACAAATATTAAAATATAAACAAAATTGTTAAGACCGATCACACGAAAAAAGCAAAAAAATAATTTTAAAATAGTAAAAAGAACACGCAAAAAGTAAAATACCATTGTATTTTATAAGTTTTTATTTTTATTCTAAAGTTAACGTGTCATACACTCACACTTACAATAAAAACCTTATTTTAATAAATTATAGTAGAAAACTTCTTAAATTAAAATTAAAATGATTTAAATACCTTTGGGCTTTGGTTTTGGTGGAGTGACACACGGTAAAGTAAAAATCGGGCGGAGGAATATAGGGGAGAACCGGGTAGAAAATAAGTGAAAAGGTGGACATAATGGTAAAATTCCGTTATGTGTTTGTTTTAACGATTTGTCTCGTCTTTTCTTTCCCTCCGGTTCTTATTTACGCTCCTTTTCTCTCTCCCCAAACAAAACAAAAAAAGAAATGCTCTAACGAGAAAATGGGGAAAATAATCGAAGTTGTTTCGTAAGAGTTCAGGCGAGCATCGAATTAATTTTCTCGATTTCAATAAATTTTGCTCTATTAATCGTTGTTTTCTGGTCTTCTATTCCATATTTACTTCATTTTTATTTTTCTGTTTTCTCTAAAAGTTTTTCAAGCTTCAGTACAATTCATTTGCAAATGCAAAGTGACAGCTCAACTCTTTACGGCGATCTCATAGCCGAACAACCGAACGATCACCGGAACAACGTAGATTACTCTTCCTCCGCCGCCTCTCTCTCTGAGCTCTACCATCCCCGCCACGTCATGCAACAGCATCAAGATATGATCAACCACCACAATCTCTGTCTCACGCGCCTCCATGAAGCTGCTGAAGTAACGGAGGCTCTCCGCCAAGAGAACACCGCTTTGCGATCTGCAAACCGCGACCTGAACAAGCAACTCAGCGCACTGATCCAAGCCTCTAAGCGGAACCACTTGGCATCGTCTGATCATCACAATGCGACGCCGTTTGATTTGGTGAATGAGTTGCAAGGGTTTTGTCTCAGTGGTGGCGGCAGCGCAGCCGCAGGAGGGGAAGAAGTTTCCGATGAGAGTTCGACAAGCATGATGGAAGGTGCGGGGGATGTTGAGAGGGTTATGTTGCCTAAGAGCATATCTGTTAGGTCTAATGCATATCTGAAGATGATGAGTACTCAAACCTCTGGTGTGACTGTGAGTCATCGCGGCAAAACTCGGGATCCAACTCGGCCTGGGAATGCTTCTCAACTCAATGGAGCGGTGAGTTTATTACTCTTAGCTGCTTATATATATATAAGATCCAATTAGACTAATTTTATAAGTTTTTTAGATTGTTAAATAAATCTATATATATTCCAGATTTCTATATTTTTATTTCTATGACTAGGCTATGTTATAACAGCTATGCATATACATATACATACACATATTGCGGTATCCTCTATCACGGCATCAAAAATAAACTCAGTTTTGTTATACTATTACAATTTTTTTTATCATAATAATGTATAATCACATTTAAGATGATTCATATTATATATTTTGTCAAACTAATAATCTATATTATCTTGATTTAAACATTTTTATACATTCGTATTGTACGTTCTATTTTCTCGTTGTAATATAATTATTTTCTCTGCATCATGAATTCATATCTTAGAGATATTCTCTTAGGTAGTCTTGTTATTAGGGGAGAACCCAGTTCATTGACCTAGGTTGCTATTTAAGCGCTATGAGATGACGATGATAATGTTGATGAACAAAATGTCAAAATAAAACGCTGATGATTGTTTTTCTTGATATTTCATCCCACTCATATTTTTTTTTTGTCTGAAGTGGTCCTCTCTTTTCTTTTTATAATCACTTTGACTATGATCTTCCGACTAAATCAGAAGGGATGAACCGTATGAACATTAACCACCAATAAAATTCTATTTTGGTCATCAATATATACATGATTTTTAGAAGACCATATCTTCAATTGACAGACTAATATTATTAGGCGAATGTGCAACAGAAGGTGTACGTGCAAAGAGGGAAAAGGCAGGAAGAGCCACTTGAATTGGAAGTGTACAACCAAGGCATGCTCAAGACTGAACTCTGCAACAAATGGCAAGAGACAGGTGCCTGTCTGTACGGTGACCACTGCCAGTACGCTCACGGCATAGAAGAGCTCCGCCCAATAATCCGCCACCCTCGATACAAGACGGAGGTTTGCCGTGTGATACTTGCTGGTGATGTCTGCCCCTACGGCCATCGATGCCATTTTCGTCATGCACTTACTGAACAGGAGAAGTCCATGGGCTGCCTAAAGCCCGGACCAGGTAAAATTTGAACCGTTGATCATCTCACATATGCTTGAATGCTTTTAGAGACCTATGCTCATACTTCTTAGTAATCCTGAACCCCAAATTTTGAAAGAAAAAATATGCTTAGTATGGGAAGTTAATGGGTTCAGTGGAAGGGATAGTGTGATAATTGGAATAATTAGAATCATAAAGAGAGTATGTTTGTGGTATATGAGATTGAAAGAGACCAAAGTGTCACCGATATGTTATGAAAAACTATACACTACTCCATATTAAAAGCAATGCCCAAGCCTCAGGAATGCTGAATCTGAATTTCCTTTTGCCACCCAACACATGTCAAGTGTTGTAATTTGGAGGGTAATTGTGGCAATGTGACTAATTTGGAGTCATGTCCTAAATTACAAATTATTTAGTCTATTTTATTTGTTTTAATAATTTTCTCATCTGATTTAGACATGTAGGTATTTTAAATCTCGTGTTATTTGGATGTGATTTTTTTTAGTATTTTCAGGTTTCTATTTTTTTTAGGTTTGGATCTTTATAATTTTAAAACATTTGGAATTCGATTCTTCAATTTGGATTTGAACTTGATCGATCATTTTTTAGTTTGGAACTCTTCAATCTCAAATCATTATGAGTTCAAACTCTTTCACTTACAACTTAGGCCCTTAGAGCAATCATTTCTATTGAATTTAAAAAATATTTTAAAACAAATTATTATTATTATTATTATTATTATTATTATTATTATTATTATTATTAGAAAAAACATTCACAAAACCGTCAACAACATTAGAATTGAGATACTTCAAGACATGATTACTAAATTGAATAGTAGTTTTTATTTAAAACTATCACACGTATCAAAACATTTTTTATGATGAATGGTGATGTCTTTTTATTACTAACATTTTTATGGTAAGAAGGAACTACTTTTCATATTCTCAATCACAACTAAATAAAACATTTTCTCTCTCTCTTTCTTATGACTTTCAATGTAAATATTTTTTGTGATTTTCATTTTGATAGTTTTACGTAATTTCGAATATTTATTTTAAGCTTTAGTATATCAGTTCAAATCTTTGATTTTTTATTAAAATGAGTGTGGGTTCATTTATGTTTGAGTCTTCCCCCAAAAATGATTGGGTTTAAATTATTTAAACAAAGAGATTGAACTATTTTAAAACTTATGTAATAAATAAAATTTTTATTTTAAAATCTATATAACCAAACGTATCATAATGTTTAATGTTGTTAGTTATCCGATGCTTGAAACAGGGGCAAAATAAGTGAAATAAACCAAAAAAAAGGTGAAAATGTTGTTGTCTGATTTTTTGTAAGGAGAAATGGAGTTTGCTCAGAATTATTCAGGATATAGGGTTATTTTTTAGTGACGAGTAAAGTATCATCTTCTTCGGACGATTTAAGAAAAGTCTATATTTTTTTTTGATGAGTTATTTTTAAAAAAAAAATTAGGATGAAATTAAAAGTAAAAAAATCTAAGAGATGAATGAAAACTAAGTAAAATTAAACCGAAAATAAAAGTTACAGGTTTAAACCATGATTGACGCCTGTGCATAATATTGAAGAGAAATGTTAATACAAGCACAAATTTCTTCCTTTTAGATAAAATTTGTACAATTTTTCTTTGATAATTTTTTTTGTTTACACACCAAACAAGCTGTCGCCATCCAATTTATCAATCCGGTCCTCCATGTTCTTTTGTTTCTTACTTTAACCTCCCAAATTTGTCTTTCTTTCTTTTTTGTCTCAAAAATAAAAAAAAAACAAAATTGTCAATACCAAATGAAGACATTAGTGCGATTTTTTAAAAATAAATAAAAATCATCAAAAAATTAATATGTCAATTTTTCTAATGTCGTCGGAAGCATTTGACGATTCTGATAGTTACTGTATAACTAAGGAAAAATACATAATAAATGTCGAACTATCTCATTTTCCTTTTTTCAACTATATTATTTCACTAAATTTGCTCTTTTTCAAAGTGAAAGTTACTAATATTATTTTCTCTTTAGGTAAATAATGAAATGCAACTTATTGATTTATTGTTTTAAATTTTTATATTTGATACATTAATAAAACAAATTTAATTTTTAGTGAGATATTATCATTAAATTTACTAATAATATCCCACTGGAGAGTGCGTGCATTCTTGAAACTTGCCTCCTATCCTCATATATTTCAACGTTAAAAGAATGAATCGGGCAATGCTACATTTACTCACTGAATTATCTATCCAGTTAATGTGATATATGACGTGGCAATTATTAAATATAATATAATAAATATTTTAATAAACAAACTTCAAAGTTATAAATATAATATATATTTATTCAATGAACAACTTTTAAGGTCATAAACGCAATATAATTAATATATTTTTATCTAACTAATCATTTTCAAAATAATAAATGTTATATAATTAATATTTTATGGGAAATACGTGTTTGACATTTGGCATAAAGACACTTAAATGTGCTAATGTTTTAAATTTGCTATTGTAAAGCAGTGTCCGGAAAGTTCATGCACACTTGGATATTCTGCAATGGGAATGGATGAAAAGAAAAAAAAAACAGAGAATAGATAAGAAATAGAAGATAGAAAGAGTAGTTTGATAATATTCAGCATAACTTCATTACATCCATATTCTTTATTTATGTATTTTTCAGCTTAGAAACAAACAAAATCAGTTAGAGTTGCTGGCGCCTTTCTATCACGTAAACTACGACGAATTCCCTGATCATTCTGTTGTACGTTGGATCCTAGTAATGAATCAACCAGCTGAACTGGTGGTATACTATTCACCAAATTCATAACACCATCTCCCTCTTCAATCAGAACCTTGTCCTCAAGGTTACCATCAGACATTCTTCCCTCATTCGAGTCCTTCTCAATCAGCAATAGTAGTGGCGTTACCTGTTGAAAAGGTTGGCCCTTGCAGGGTTTTAGCTGTGACACATGAAACACAAGATGTATTCGAGTTGAAACTGGTAAATCCAACTTATATGCCACATTCTCGACTCTTTTAATAATATGGTACGGACCAAAGAATCTCAGACTAAGTTTTTATTGTCGCCTCAATCTCAATGATAGCTGCTTGTATGGATGAAGACGAACAAATACCCAATTACCTTCTTGAAATTCTACCTCACGTCGTTTCTTATCGGCTTGGTTCTTCATCCTTACTTGGGCTCAAAGTAAATTCCCCTTCAATTCCTTCAACAACTTGTCCCGTTCACGTAAATCCTTGTCCACTTGAGAGTTGCAAGACACCCCTCCCAAGTAGTTAATCAAAGTAGGTGGATCTCTCCCGTATAAAGCCTTGAAAGGTGTCATTCCTGCCGACACCTGATATGAGGTATTATACCAGTATTCAGCCTACGACAAGTATCTTTCCCAAGTGTTGGGTTCATCTCTAGCCAAGCATCTTAAATACATTTCCAAACATCGATTAAGTGCTTCAGTTTGCCCATCGCTTTGGGGGTGGTAGATAGAACTCATGCATAGTTCTGTGCCCTGCAATCTTGCTAATTCAGTCCATAATTCGCTCAAAAATATACTATCACGATCACTCACAATAGACCGTGGAACACCATGTAATTTAACTATCCCATGCACCATAATTTCATCTATAGAAGTACTGTTGTAGTGTCTAGGAAGAGAAAAGAAATGACCATATTTTGTAAGTCGATCTACCACCACAAGAACAACCTCCTTACCATTTGATTTTGGCATCCCTGTCACAAAATCCATAGATATGTCTTCGAACACTTTTTCTGGAATCGGAAAAGGCTGCAGTAGTCCCGCAGGCGACAAGTTATCGCTTTTCATCCTTTGACACACTTGACATTCTCTTACAAATTTCTTCACATCATTTCGCATACCAGACCAATAGAAATTTGTAGACAAATGATAAAAGGTACATAAAATCCCTGCATGTCCTCCAATAACCGAGCTGTGAAATTCTCGCAAAAGTAGTGACTTCAAGGACTTGTCATTAGGAATCACCATCCTTCCATTATACAGCAGAACCCCATCACTATACGTGTACCCTTTGTATGCCACATTCCCTTTATCAACTTGTTCTCGAATGTATCCAATTTCTTCATTATGCTCATTGACTTTCCTTATCTCATCTATTAACCCTAACACTGGCCTGGATAAAGCCATCCACTCCGCACCTGGTTCACGCGATAAAGCATCAGCTACGTTGTTCATTTTTCCAGGTCGATATTGGATCTCAAAGTCATACACAATTAGCTTAGATAACCAATGTTGTTGCTCCGGAGTTTGAATGGTCTGACTTGTCAATTCCCTCAGAGCCTTTTGATATGTTACAATTTTAAAGTGTCTACCCAACAAATATTGCCTCCATTACCTACAGCTTGAGTAATCGTGTACAATTCTCGATGATATGTGGAGGCCCCTTGCATTCGATTGCTCAGCTTTTGACTAAAGTAAGCGAGTGGCTTGCCATCTTGTACCAATACTGCCCTTATACCCACCTCTGATGCATCAGTCTCAACAATGAAGGTCTTACTAAAGTCGAGTAGTGCTAGAACTGGAGTAGTACATAGTAGCTTCTTTAACTGCTCAAATGCTACTTGAGCATCTTTTGTCCAATAGAAAACATCCTCCTTCTTCAGCAAATTCGATAAATGTGCATCGATAGTGGAAAACCCCTTTATAAATTTCCGGTAATAACCTGCAAGACCAAAGAATCCCCTTACCCCCTTCACACTATTTGGAGTAGGCCAATTTCGGATGGCTTCTATCTTAGTAGGGTCGACAGCCAGTATCTCTTTCGATACGAGATGCCCCAAATACTCAATAGTAGTTTTCCCAAATACACATTTGGCCATCTTTGCTACCAACTCATTCCCGTGTAACACTTGCAACACCCTTTTCACATGGTTCAAATGCTCACTAATACTCTTGCTGTAAATCAAGATGTCGTCGAAAAACACCAGTACAAATTTTCTTAAGAACGGTCTGAAGATTTCATTCATAGTTGCTTGGAAGGTTGATGGAGCATTCGTGAGATCGAAGGGTATGACAAGGAATTCGTAGTGCCCATCGTGAGTTTGAAACGCAGTCTTATACACATCCTCTTTCCTTACTCGAATTTGGTGGTACCCTGATAATAAGTCTAGCTTAAAAAACAATCGTGCATTTCCCAATTCATCAAACAAGTCCTCAGCAGTAGGGATCGGAAAATTATCTTTGATTGTGACAGTGTTTAATGCACGGTAGTCAACGCAGAATCACCACGTTCCATCTTTCTTCTTAACTAGGATAACTGGAGAAGAGAATGGACTATTGCTTCTTTGAATAATCTGATTTTCTAGCATCGTTTGCACTTGCCTTTCGATCTCCCATTTTTGGAAATGCGGGTAACGGTATGGCCTAACATTGATAGGCTTAGTCCTTGGTTCTACATGTATCGCATGGTCCGTGGCTCTCTTAGGGGGTAAGCTTGTAGGATTAGTAAACACCGTATTAAACTTATTCAGTAACTTGTGCATTTCGATACCTTCCTTTTGTTCTTCTATCGACGCCTCTGCCACGACTTGTAAATGGTAAAGCTCAGCAACAGCCTTGGTGCCACACAAACATTTGAGGGCATGGTAATGAACTAGTTGAGGTCCCATGTTCATCTCACCTTGCCATCGATTCTTCTTTCCCTCATGATCAAACTCAAATGTCAATTTCGAGAAATCCATGGTTACTGGTCCTAATGTCGCCATCCAAGCCACTCCCAACACCATCTCGGATCCCTTGAGAGGAAGCACATAAAAATCTATAGTCAATTATGTTCCCTGCACCTCTACTTTAAGATCTTTAATACAACCTTCGTTCCTCAAGCGTTCACCATTTGAATGAAGTTATGGGTACTTCCGCCTTCTATTAGAATTTATACATCTTGCCCACGAACTCGTCCCTTGACCCGTAGAGTATTCGGAGTGTAACACCCTGAAATTGCATTAAAAGAAACCATAGATTGCTCAGATGTCACTGGATCTTGCTTCCCCATCGCCAATTACCCTCTTCATGTTCAACTTCTATTGCATCCTCTTCCGATTCCTCAACCCCATCATCCAACAAAAAACAATTGGGGAGTTTTACACTTGTGTCCGAAAGTGTATTTCACATCGCAGTAGTAGCATAACCCCTTTTCTCTTCGAGCTTGTGCTTCAGCGGCAGAAAGACGTCGTGGTTGAAGGTTGTCGTTTTCTCAAGGGGTGGTGGTCGACTAGGAATTTCTCTAGGATTAATTGAAACTCCTGCAGGGGTGGGTAGTAAAGGGGGAAACTTCTGGCCCAAATTTCGGCCCGTTAGTCTCTTGGCCTCCAAACTCTTAATTTCCTGTAGACAAGCCATGGAATTAACTTCATTCATGGATGATGGTCGGTGAACCAGTACCTCATGCTTAATATCATGCCGCAACCCTGACACAAAGCATTGGGTTAAAAAAATTTCTGTCAAATGGGTGGTTTGTAGGGCTATTTCTTTGAATCGACATTGATATTCTTCCACCGACGATGTTTGTAAAATCTTGGTCAATTGTCCCTCAGGTGATTCCATTTCCGTCACTGCAAATTGCCTTTAAATAGCATCGATTAAGTGGTTCCAACCGGCTAGTTGACGCCGACGTTACATCTAACGAAACCACTTCTTTTCCAATCCTTCCATCCTAAAGGGTGCCATGACTACACGGTGATGGTTTTCCGTTTTGTAAAATTCAAAGAAATCTTCCGCCGATGCAATCCACTCTTCAGGATCCTTTCCCGTAAACAAGGGTAACTCAACATAGGCAGGTTTAGGGGGAAATGGAAACTTATCATCCATTTCGTCTTTAACCTTGGCTTTACCCCTATTCACCAAGTTCTCTCCAGCTCCTTCAGCCTCGTGACTAGTTTTAGATGGTTGTCCCCCTTGGGTAGTCAGTAGCGTCAGCTGTCAGACCACATCCTGAAGGAGGCGTTAATTCTTGCCCGTGGCTTGTTTTTGTTCTTCCATGGACTGTTTTTGTTCTTGGGCGTGGGATTGAAGAGAGCTCAAGAGTTGTTGGCGCCTTTCTATCACGTAAACTACGATGAATTCCCTGATCATTATGTTGTACGTTGGATCCTGGTATTGAATCAGCCAGCTGGACTGGTGGTACACTATTCACCAAATTCATAACAAGTAACCTTTTAAAATTCTGCCGTTTAACACTCTTCCATTCCTCCAAAATTACAGTAGCTTAGCCCCTCTGAAAATTGCAGCATTTGAAGGAGTTTTAACACGCCTTTGAGCTGATCAATTCATCTTCAACAAAAGAATTTAAGTACAACTCAAGTGTAAGTCACATATTATTATTAATATCATATTTTTTACCCGTAAAAAGCACATTAAATAAATATTTAGGTGAATATATAAAAAAATAAACAAAATTTATTTTATCTTATTCTTATTATTTTTTAATTACGTAGATACTATGTCATTATAGATTTACTATTGTGTTTTGATTTCAATCTTTGCATTATTATATTTAGGAAAGGTACAATGATAGATTTAAATATCAGATATGCTATTCAAGGTGGTAACAATGGGATAAAAATCCTATGCCCCTTTTTGGTGCCCCTACTTATGCCCCAACACTAAAAAACACTATAAAATTAAATTTCAAGCCCTAACCCTAAATTCTAAATCCTAACCACAACCCCTAACCTAAAACCATAAACCCTAAACCTAATTTTGAGCGTGGGGGCATAAGTAGGGGCACCGAAAAGGGGCAGATGATTTCCATCTGGTAACAATGACGCTTCTTCTACGGACTTTAGCTTTGACCCAGATTCAGATATGATAAGAAATGAGATCGAAGAAGATGGCAATTTGACGGTAGATGAAGGTTGTGAAGTTGTAGTCGATCAACCTACACCTACTATACATGGAAAGCTACTTTCTAGTCCGAATGTAGGGATGACATTTGTGTCTTATGATGATGTAATTGGTTACTATCATGAATTTGGAATGCAAAATGGATTTCAAATAAAAATTAGAAAGATCACAAAATGCTAAAGGAGTTGAAGGTGACAATGTCAATGATTGCACAAGGGTAATACTAGCATGTACAAAGAAAGAAAGTTTATTCCCAAAAGAAAAGACCCGTAAAAGCCATCACGTACTCAAGTTACCGGTTGTAAAGATAAAATAACAGCCACATTTGACAAGAAAATTCGGGAATGAAAACTGACCAGTGTGCTATTGGAGCATAACTACCCCTTGGACCCCTCAAAATCTAAATGCATGCTTAATTATCGATACATTAGTCCACACAACAAAGAGATTATGTTGACTAATGAAAAGGCCGGGTACCTATTGGTAGAAATTTTACCACATTTGTAGTGCGTTATGAAAAGTATGGTGCAGTTCCTTTCTCTGAGAAAGATTGTAAAAATATGATGAGTAAGCATAGACGTTTGTGTCTTCAAGAAAGTGATTTTGCTGCTTTGAAAAAATATTTTATTAAAGTATCTTCTAAAGATAATTTTTTTTTTACATGTACTACACTAGTGATGATGGTACACTTAAAAACGTGTTTTAGGCCGATGAAAGATGTAAAGCTGCATATAAAGATTTTGGAGATATTCTATCATTCGATACCACTTACTTAAAGAATAGGTACATTATGCCTTTTTGTCCATTTATAGGTGTGAATCATCATAACCAATCGATTTTGCTTGGGTGCGCTCTAATTTCATGCGAAGATACAAACAATTAAGTTTGGTTGTTCAAGACATGGCTATCATGTATGGGGGAAAAGCTCCACATGGTATTATTACCGATCAATGTATGGCTATATGTATTTATTTTAACCGTTTAACTTTAACTTTAGTTATATATATATATATATATATATATATATATATATATATATATATTTAATCCATTTTAATCTTCTTAATTAGTAAGCAAATAGGGAAGAAAAGGCGCCATCTTTTTATTATAATTAATGTGAATTTTATTTAAATATTATTTTTAATTATTCTACATATGTTAACTTTTAAATTACAGGAAATGAAATTGAGAAGGTATTTCTAAATACGAAACATCGATGATGTATTTGGCATATTATGAGAAATGCCAAGAAACACTTGAATTTTAATGAAGATAGAGATAAAATTCGCAAGGAATTACGACACGCTCTCCATGATTCTCTTAGCATTGAAGAGTTCGAGAATAAATGGGAAGAAATTGGTGTCAAATATAAGCTGTAAGAAGTCAATTGTTTTAATGAGATGTTTAATTTAAGACATCGATGGGTTTCTTTATTTTTCAAGGGTGACTTATGGCTTTAATTTCTAGTACACAATGCAGTGAGAGTATGAACAATTTTTTCTAAGCATTTGTAAACCTCAATACCACTTTGAAAGAATTTGTTCAACAATATTGTCTCGCATTAGGTAAACGAGCAAATGAGGAGGAAAATGAATATTTCAGATCAATTAACAAGCCAACCTTGTGTTTTACTGAGTATGTGAGTGAAAGCGTATTTTAACGTCTTTATACATCAAAAAAATTTGAAGAATTTCAAGGACAAATACGTATGGTAACATATACTAGTGCGAGAAAAGTCCAAGATGATGAAAGAATATGTATGTACGAAGTGGTAACAAAGAAGGCTAAATGGCCACATCGACAACAATTTAAAGTGACATTGGATAAAGTCACTTACGATGTGAACTATGAGTGTAAAATCTTTAAATTCAAAAGAATTTTGTGCTCTCATGTGATTCGTGTATATCACGAGGAAGATGTGGATTGCGTATCTGAAAAATACATCTTGTCTCGATGGAGAAAAAATTTGGTTAGAGACTACACTAAAATCGTAGTGCCTTATTATACCCCAGATAAAAATCCACAAGCCAAGAGATACTTCGATTTGCATAAAGAATTTGAAGATTTATCTTCAATGGCAATCATAGGCGATAAACCATACTATTTTCTTATCGAACCTTGTGTGGCGCGAAAGCACAATTAAAAGTATTGGCCGAAGAATGTCAAGAACATCATCAAATTCTGAGTACAGTTGGTAAAGTTTACAAAAGACATCTTTCAAATGCACATGGGAAAGAAATTAACAATCAAGATAATGGTTTGAATCGCCAAAAAAAAGTCAAGGACCCAATAGATCGTAGAAGCAAAGGGAATAAGCCAAACAAAAAAAAGGGTATGAAAATGACCTACATTTTAAAAAAGCACAATCAAGAACATGTCTAGGTTTAAATTATTTTGACCCAAAGACAGGAGATGAAAAGAGGTTCAAACCAGTATAATACAATTGTTAGAATGTCAAACGAGATTTAGCATTAATGGAGAAATTATGACTCTTTCAAATCTGTTAGTTCTAAATTTGTTATAATTCTTGATATACATGAATTTTAGTGCTCTCAAGACAATGAGCAATTGATATGTATTTCTATGTTTTGTTTGTTTTGTTGGTTAATGTTCTTGTTTATATAGCACTTTTTTATTATTTTTTGTTAAAGTGTTTTAGTAAAAGATTTAATTACATGATAAGCCAAGGTAATAGTTTAATTACAAACTAATGGATAAAACAAATAAAACAATAAAAACAATAAAACAATACAAATTAAAAGGAATTAAAACCTAATGACCGAATTGTAACTAAACCAAATTATGTTATAGTTACATTAAATTAAATCTAAACTAAAAAGAAAAAAAACGAGACTTAAATGAAAAATAAGTAAAAATGACTAGACTTGGAAGGTAATAAACACCAAAAATGCTACGCAATTCCCCACCTACAATAATATCAGTTTGTTGTTTTCATTTAAAGTGTCACTGGCTCATTTCTTTTTCATTTGTTTTAATCCCTTAAAAATAAGAAAAATGCTCTCCACTCTCTATATTTCCCGTCCACCGCCCACCACCGCGGGTTTAACTCCAGCAACGGCGAACAACTTAAAAAAATATTTTTCTTCATCCTTTCTCATCCATAAACTCAAATATATTGTTAGTTTTCTCAAAATCATATGAAATAGGTGTAGATCTTAAAAAGAAAAGTTTGAAATTACATTTCTCGATCTTATAAATCTGCCGTCGGATCGAACCACCTTTGAAGTCCCTAGTGTTGTTGTTCACCACGGAGGAGGATAGAGAACCCCTAAACGAAGATTATTTTCTACTGAATCATAAGTAAATTTGCATGTAAATATTGTTTGGAATATTTCTTTCAATCAAATAAAATTAATAAAATTTGATTCTTCTATGGATTGATATGAACCGTTTAATTTGCGTCTTATTTTTTTCTTTATTGAAAAAAATAATTGAAAAATAAAACTTCAATTTAATCGTTATATCCACACATTATACTTAGTAATTCGACAAAATATAAACATTTTTATTTAAAATGTTAAGCTGACCAAATTGAACAGTAATTTTGCATAATCATCGCTTAATTTTCACTTTTAATTTTACTTTGTAGCTTACTATTCTAAATCAACATTAATAATTTCTGGAGAAATTTTTGGCTCATCAGTTTTCTTTTCAGCAACTTCGACTTTAACATTCTTCTTAGATAATGAAGGAGTACCTTCAAACAACTTCTTCTTTTTTATATTTTGTCCTTTAAAATTTATCGATGGTGAAATATAAGGAGGAGCCATATGTATTTCCTCTTCAAGAATCTTCATCAGCATCAAAAGTGGAGAGTCTATTGCAATAACCATCTCCATCTTCGGACTCTCTCCCATTTCCAATAAACGCTTGATAAATTGTTTAATTTCAATGCTCAGTTTGGTATAATCTGATATGGTTCTTTCATAGAGAGTTTGCAGACCATTTGAAGAGATAGTTCATTGGAGTTTTTGGAGAGATAATTTTTTTTCTTCATTTTCACTATTTGACAAAATTTGGGTGAGAACATGAATTTAAATAATACTTTATATAGTAAAAATGATGAAGACAAATAAAAAAGGGTGTTGTTTGATACAATGTATGGGGGTAAATTTCGAAGAAATCTTTTGAAAAGTTTGGTAAAAATTTATTAGGAATGGTTTCAAAAATTTATTTTAAGTAATCAATAATTCATTAAATACATAATTTAATGAATTTTTCCAACTAAGTTGTCATGTCAGATGGATAGATGACCCACTGGGTAAATTAAGTTATCTCCGATCGAATCACCTTTTCCAATCATATCATTGGATCATGGGTCCGACATTTAAGGTGAGTATTTTATTGAGTTCAATAACAAAATTTTTAGTCGGGTTGACGAGTCGTGTTTTATAATTTAAATTTTATTTAAAATTTTGAGTCAAGTTTATAAAATTTTAATTGAATTGAGTTATTCGAGTTTCCGTTCAAGTTTAATTGTAAACATTTATAATGTTATGATACTAATTAGTTCTAATTGGGGACGAAACCATGTAGGGAATTTTTTTTGGTATAATTGCATTTTTAGTCTCTTTTAGTTTAAATGTTAATCAAATAAGGCTTTTGCCCCTCCCAATTTTTAGATTTAAAGGCTTAATTGACTCTTGCCCCTCCCAACATTGAATCCTGGCACGGTCCTTGGTTCCAATTCAGACGACTTTCTATAAATATATAGAATATATATACATACATACATACACATATATATATATATTCATATTTTTTCATATTCAAAAATACATATCATACAAAGTTGAAAGATTCGACTTAAACTTGAAAATTGATCTACTAATTACTAAAAATTTTGAGTTATTCAAAAGATATAAAATTACGATTTGAGTCAAATTGAGTTGAATTTTTTCGAGTCGAGCGGATTTTACTTACCCTGCCAGCATTGGCCCCTAATTTAGATGTTTGATAAATAGAAGATTGTAATAGCGTTTTGGGGTGAAACATCTCAATTTGAAAAAAAAATCTTTCAGAAGTTTTTTTAGTTAGAGGTTTAGATAAAATAATTATAAAAACTCTTTTGTCATCGATAATTACAAAAAATTTCTCTAAACAATATAAATTTAAATAACTAATAAAGTTATAAAGATAATTTTATAAATAAAAATTAATATATACATTTAAATTTAATAAGTAATAAAATTACATTCAAAATATAATTTCATAAATAAAAAAATAATATATACTTTAAATTTAATAATTATTAGAATTACATTCAAAATATAATTTCATAAATAAGAAAATAATATATACTTTAAATTTAATAATTATTAAAATTAAATTAAAAGATAATTTCACAAATAAAAAATTAATATACATCCTTCATATATACTTAGTAATTATATTAAAAATTAATTTTCATAATCTAATTAGTATTAATAGATACAAAATATTAATAACTACTAAATTATTCAAACAAATATTGAATATAATCATGTTATTTTACTTGTTCAAATAATCAAACAACTATCAACTATTAATTAATTTTATCAAATACTTTTATACAATCAACTAATTTAATCGGCTAGTTAAATTCGCTAGTACTATAAGTTATCATCTAATATAATCCACTATTCGCTAATTGTCAAATAAAAACAAAATTTTAAAAGACATTTTTGTACGGGCCAACAACATACAAAATTTATATACTCTCTCTAATAAATGTTCTCGGAGAAAAAACAAAAAAACGATATAAATTTTTATAATTTTCAAAAACAGATGTAATGTGTTGAAGATTTAAAGCAATTTCTTTTTAGAAGAAAAACACTCCACTGAATTTATATTAAAATTTGTATTGCATAATTTCATAGATCTTCTAAGTAAATTTTTTTTGCACATTCATACTCTTTAGAAGAGACTTAAATGCATTTGGTTCACAGAATATAAGAATATCTTAGAAAATAAGATTCTCGAAATGTATTGTTTGTTTTATTTGGTAGAAATCTAAGATGACATGTTTGGTTGATAGAATATAAGATTACTTGAAAATAAAATTTACCAAATTATCTTTATGATATATTTTATTTTTAACAATTTAATCTTCTAATATTAAATTAAAAATATTTGTATTAAAAATCATATAACTATTTTTGTTACAACAGCTAAATTAAAAAAAAAACATTACATTTAACATATTATAAATGTAATTAATATATTAAACAACATTTTAAAAATTATTACATAAGTAAATATATTGTATTTACTTTTATCATAGTATATAATAGAAATTAAGTTGATTTTTAGTCATTAAAATAATTATATAAATTAAGTTAATTTTTAGTAATTAAAATAATTATATATATTGTATTTACTTTCAAGTGATTTTGTTTTATGGGAACGGTATAGTTTATTTGCCTTGTATTTTTTTAATATTGACTTTGTTCACGGTTAATTTTCTACCTATTTATGTTGTACTTTTTTTTCAATTAAAATTAATTTTTTTAAAGAGATATACAATGTTAGTTTATGGATTATATAATTTTCCTCTTAAATAAAATCTTATTTGTCAAGAAAATAATATAAGTTTTTTAACAAATCCCCCTAACAATTTTTTATTCAACCCAGGAATTAGATAATTTCAAAATTTTGAGTTTTAACACAATAATTTTTTAAAGAGGTACTATCTGAGCATTTTATTAGATTAAAATAAATATGTACAAAAAAGGAAAATAAAAAGACAAAAACAAGCTCATGTGATCCAAACCCTTGGTTACCCATCATCAAGACACTAAAAAGCTCGAACTAAATTCAAGTAAATTTAAATAAGTTATGCTAATTTTATTTTCGTAAACTTGGAATTCGAAATCTCGTATAAAAATATAAAGCCTAAACTTGAATAATTTTTTTATCAATAAAAAATGCTGTGAAAGTTACACTTTCAAATTCAAGTAAATCATCAGGTATAAAAACTTAAGATACGGTAAATCGTCAAGTATAAAAACTTTTTACATTTTTCAGATGTGCAATTTGGACTACTTATCAAATTTGACTCTATTTTATATTAAGCTGACAGTAATGGTCCAACAATTAGAAGCATGAAAAAAATTTGATGGACAAAGATAAAAATATTGTTACATTCAATAAAAGAAGAAAAGTGGTTGGTATGGACCTACATACACACTTAAGAACTAGAGAAGAAGTTTAAAATGCGAGTATAATTTTATTTATTATGTTCTCACATTTATAAATATTGAACTACATAGATTTTTTAACATTTTTTTACATCCTGATTTACCAAATAAAAAAGTACTTAAAATTGCATAAAAAAATTAGGGCATCAACGGCTGAATACCAACATGCTTGGAAAAGCCCTAGCCTAAAAGGAAAGAGAAACAAACAATGATAACAAGACAACTTAAACAACAACAATATGATGAACTTAAGTAAAAAAACAAAACAAAAGCAAATGGCAACAACAAAACTCCATTTGGGATGAAGCTTCAACTACATTTTGGATGAATTTAAAAATGACCTATTGGTGATGAGAAGAAAATATTTTGTTATGATTTTATTTGTCAAACTTAATATTTTGTTATTAGGATGAATCTGATCATTTTATTACTGGCAAATTTTAATATTCTATGTATAATTCCTAATTGGGCCAATGTATTGATTATTGATGAATAGAATAAAATTATTTTGTTGAAGGTTGACATTTTATTAAATGAATGATACTATTTAATGTTTGATAGTAATGTTGTTTAAACTTTATGTTACTGTTGCATATATTATGTCTTTTTGTTCAAATTCAATGTACTAATTTGTAAACAAAATTATATAAAGAAACAACAAGCATGTGGAAAGTTTCATTATCCTTAAATTTCAGTACAAGATGATACAAATTACCAACAACACACATATTATCTAACATATTATCATCCCTTTAAAATACATATCTTTTTTAAAGTTAGAACAATGCACTTTCTCATTTGTCATATCGATTTGTTTATGCATTTCTTTCAAACTAGCTTCAACTGAATCATTTTTTTTTTGCATTCAACTTGGTCTTCAATGTATCATTCTCTTTATTCAACTCATAAATGGAAAATCAAGCTTTTTATGAGAATGGTTCATCAAATCATCGAAAGAACTCACAATCATTTGTCTTAAAATTTTGGTAACCCCAAAATTTTCTTTCTAAGTTCTTATTCTTCCATGCAGTCTACATCGAACATTTTACACTACAATCACATAAAATATTTTCACGATCATACTCTAAATTTGTTGTCGAACATGCCTTGCTCCGATGATATAACCCCCTCATCCCGGTCTGGTCGGATGACCGGTCCGAGTGGGCCACACGGGGAAAACCGAAGTGAAACCCGTTAAGGTTTCCCCTCGGTTAACGACCCTAAAAATTTCTTTTTATTTTATCTTGTCTATAGGCATAATCAAAACCTATATGAAGCACAGCAGCGAAAAATACGAACAATGTAACATACACCGACCAACCAAAACATTAAACAGCTCATTTTAGTCTTTTACAGCAGGCCGTTTCGAAACGCCTTGACTTAGTCAACAGGCCAGGGTCAACCATAGGGTGACCGTTTCGAAACAGGGGTGACCCGTATCGAAACGCCCTTGACGGTCAATATCTCGTGGTCAACGAGATTTGACCGTTTCGAAACATCAAAGGCCCGTTTCGGAACGCCTTTATCTCGTCAATTTCTCAAAATCCCAGTAGCAAAAATGTTCTGAAACGACCCCCATCCGTTTCGAAACGGCAGGCCATTTGCAAAGGAGCCGTATCGGAACAGGGTGACCCGTTCCGAAACGCCCCCTGTCTGCAGACTCGTTTTGGCTGTTTTAAGGCACAAGGGTGCCCCAAAACACCACCAAACCACCTAACAACATCACAACAATTAAACTTAAGGCATACCAACTACTAGCATGCTTTAACAAGGTTAAGACAAGTCTAAACATTAGGGCAAGACTTCACAAGACATGCATTCATTCAATCATCATTCATCATATAGATAGCCTCTAAGGCATAGGGCTAACATCCAAGTTAAGCAATTTAGACATGAGTTAACATTCATCATGGCAACACAAACCATACAAAAGCAAGGTATCAAGGAGTCTAAACATGCTCCTAGCAACCAACAACTATCCAACAGAATAATACATGTCCCATTGCTCAAACCATTACATGTTCAACTTAAAAACTCATACTTGAAATACTCAAAGCTAACAACCACACTTGGAGGCCCTCCCCTTGCTCGAGCAACCCGCGAACTAAGGATCTGCAATGTTGAACAAAGAGAGCGTAAGCAATGATGCTTAGTGAGGGTATGCTCTAAAAACAAACCTCAACATTGCAGGGTCCGAGCACGATCTAGCCAAGGTAAAACACAAACGTACCAAGGATCCACAAGAGTCATAAGATAAAGATGCATGAGCAATGTACATTATAAATGCCATGATCATAAGCCCAACTCCACATTACATGTAATCACATTCAAGCATCTCATCAATGAACATAAACCTCAACACATTGATATCCACATCAAACAACATTGGCACCTAGCTATGACCCGAATACGCGGATAGACATGTTGGAACTCACATCCAACAACCACATTACCTCACGGTGGGATTTCACTCATCACCGGCCTCGCAGAGGGGATTCCACTCATCCTCACGCCCCGTCGATGGGATTCCACTCATCACCGACTACATTTAAATAAAATTTCCGGGCGAACCCGTATTCCTCCTTGGTGACTCAACGCCACCAAGGCCACGCGCGACTTTAGACTCATGTGTACACACTAACATCCTAATGATCGATCATCTGTATTCAAGTATACTAGTGCCAATATTTACTCATTTCACATTACTCATTCCAAACATTTCCGTGCTTAGCACGTACTCACCGACAACCATCATCAAGCATGTCTCAAGCATCACAAGTCATATTTCGTCTCACATGTATAATACAATATACATAATCATTCATATCACATTACATACGAGACATACACATCCACATACAAGAGTTCATCCAAAGGCTCTAGATCAAGCTTAGGATTAGGCTACCACCCTAATCATAACTCTAGGTGGGTCTACCAAGCCCAACCTAGTCCTTATACTCGAACCAACTATTTAAAACCATTTAAAACAATTAACCACTCACCTAAACACCCAAGCTCAACGACCAAGCAAGCAACAACCTTCAACTTCCCGGATTCACTTCCGATGCTTCACCGATGCCCAAACTCGATTCTAATCAATCTCAAACACAAACAAAACATTCATAATCAATATCTCATCATCGGAACTAACCCGGATCAACATTTGCAAGCATCCAACACCCAAAACAAGTCCAAAACAGAATTTTCGAGCTGCCCCTAAAGCCCACCAAAATCTTCCATTTTAAGCATCCAAACAAGCATCAATTACACCCAAAGTGATCCTCATATATCATACTACCAACAGCCCCCATAAACCCACATTAAACAACCCCAATACTCACTTTAAAACCCTCCAAAAACCCCCTTGAAACCCAATTCCGAAAATTGTTCAAAATCACTTGAAATTCACATATGATACACCCTTTGACTTCTGTATACCATAACTAAGCATAACAAATCAAAATACTTCATTTATCAACATAAAAATCTCATTTTAATCAAAATATTCAAAACTTCCATTTTCTAAAAACTTCATGAAAATCAAAATAAAAGGTACTTTCATGGAGAGGAAGGTAAGGAGAAGTCAAAAATATCGTTACCTTTCAATTTGGAGTTGAAATGGTGGAGCTTTTGAATGGAATAGTGAATAGGGTAAAGAGTCTTGGTTTCCCGTTGGTGAGTTTTGAAGAGGAAGATGAATAGTAGAAAATGGGTGTTTTATTTGACATGTGTTATATTTTAGGGCTTAAAAGACTTGTTTACCCTTAATGAAATGGGACATTTACAAGGAAGGTAAATCCATGGTTAAATGGGGTTTTAAGTCTTAAAACATGGTCAACCCAAGTTAATTAATTTTGAAAACAAACTCGATTTATTATTTAGAGTATAAAACCGAGCCCAAATAATATTAAAATATTATTTTCACCTAACCCCTAAACCCGGGTGTTACAACTCTCCCCCACTTAAGGAATTTCGTCCCCGAAATTACCTGGTGGAAACAAATACGAAAACTGTTCAACCATATCTGCTTTCCTCTCCCACGTGGCCTCTTCCACACCTCTATGCCTCCACAACACCTTGACCAATTCTATGGTCTTGCCACGCAACACCTTGCTATCAAAAGCAAGTATTTCAATAGGCTCTTCATTATAGGATATATCCGGATTTAACTCTATCTCCTCAACGGGCATCACATGAGAAGGATCCGATCTATATCTCCTAAGCATAGACACATGAAAGACATCATGGATCTTCTCTAACTCAGAAGGTAACCTCAAACGATAAGCTACAGGCCCAATCCGCTCAACTATCTCATACGGACCAATGAACCTCGGACTCAACTTGCCCTTCCGGCCAAATCTAATTACCTTCTTCCACGGAGATACTTTCAGAAACACTTTCTCACCCACTGAGTACTCAATCTCTTTCCTCTTCAAATCTGCATAAGACTTCTGACGATCGGAAGCTGCTTTCAAACGGTCACAAATCAACTTTACCTTTTCTGTAGTTCCCTTAAGCAAGTCTGGCATAGGTAACAATCTCTGACCTGTCTCAGCCCAACAAATCGGAGTCCTACATCGTCTACCATACAAAGCCTCATACGGTGCCATCTGAATACTAGACTGATAATTGTTGTTGTAAGCAAACTCAACCAACGGTAAATGCTTCTCCCAAGAACCCTGAAAATCAATCACACAACAACGAAGCATATCCTCTAGAATCTGTATCACTCGCTCTAACTGCCCATCGGACTGCGGATGATAAGATGTGCTGAATTGCAAACGGCTACCCAAAGCACTATGCATGCAACCCCAGAACCTCGAAGTAAATCTAGGATCCCTATCTGAAACAATAGACTTCAGAACCCCATGAAGTCTCACAATCTCGCGGATGTACAAGTTTGCCAACTTGTTGTTGCGTGTAAAATAGTCTATCGCAATTGTAGTGCAAGTGTACACGACGCAAGTAGTAAAGTGATACTAAGTATCAGATATCGTCTCCACAGGGATTGGGCTAATGACTTCACCTTATTTCACTGCACGAAGTAAAGGGAATAGTTTAAAAAGATTGTCACAAGAATATTAAAGTAAAACGTAAATAAAAGAATAGAAATATCAAGATAGAGAGAATAGGCTGGTATTGAATTGCTCAGTAGTGCAGGTATTGAAGAGTTTAGGAAATCCAGTTCTGTCGTCGCTCCCGTCGCCGACAGCACCTGTCGCGGCGGCTGTCCGTTAGCTGTCGCGGCAGCGAACACACCAACTCTGTACTCCAAGTTTGGCAAGAATCCTAGATCTGCCTTGGCCTATCCCTAGGTCCAAGTCTGTCGATGATCACGTCTTTGATGATACCTCCCGGCGTGAATCGAAGGATGAACACCGATGTGTATGAATTCTTCCTTAGCCACTTAACCTCGCCCTATCCCTAGGCACGAGATAGTTCAACTATAAACTAAAGAACTCGCTCTTATCTCTTTCGTATACTTAACTCTCCCGATGCTAAGTAAATAGATAACCTCACAATGCTCTTCTGATGCTCTTGCAAGATATTAAAACCGAAATAAGAGAACTTGAAGTTTATTTTATTGAACTTGGAAAATCCTAAAACAAAACAACCCTTGCAACTACTTTACAAAACAACCCGTGGCCCTAGGGGGAATTTAGAACATATCAGTGACGGGTAAACGACAGAGGGGTTTAGGTTATCGGTTATGGGGTATGATGCCTCCTAGGTTAAAGCTATGCCCTTATATAAGCTTTGGGCTCAAGTATTCTAAGTTAACAAGGATTACAACTTTAATGAAAAGTAAGGTTCTATTAAATGCTTAATCTTTAAGGATTCCTACTTTTCAGCCGCCTCCTTGTTTCATGGGAATTCTTCTCCTCGAGCTTTGGCTTGACATATCTTTCGATCCGGGGCTTGGAAAAATATTTGGCTTTCACAAGACAGACGAGCAGATTTTTCTCTATCTATCGAGGTCCACTTGACTTTCCCTCTTCATCAGGCTGCTGTCACCTTGCTGTCACGACAGGTCCATGGCAGCTTCGTCCTCGTCGTTTGCTTGTCCAGTTCAGCTCTTCTGCTTCTCTGCCCTGCGTCTGCCTTCTTCGTCAACTATGGCAGTAACCTGCAAAATTAGCCATCTTTTAGTAGAATCCGTGCCTTTATTGAATTTGTGATGTTTTACTGTAAACTGACCTAAATGCAATGCAATGATGCTTGAATGCAGCAGAAATATGGGTTAAAAAAGGTGTAAATAATAGAACTTTTACACACTCAACACACCCCCAAACTCAAATTCTTGCTTGCCCTCAAGCAGTTAAACCTAAAAGAAGAGAAAATATTTTTGTGTTGGATTTCAAACAGTGAACTGTCCCTTACCCGTCGCTCATTCTCTGTGGCGGCATCAACCTGTCGGAAGGTTTTAGGATCTGTCCGGAATCTCCCTATAGTTCTCGTGTAGTGTGTGCATTCTTGTGAACAGTTATATGCTAAGACTCTCTTAGTTTCACTAGAATATTCAACTCTTAACTCGAATTTTTATGCCAAAGTTTTATCTTTTGAATGAACTTTTTCATGCTTCTTTGATTTCTTTGTTTTGACTCGATTTTTTTTTATTTTTCAAGCTAAAGTTTGACTAGAGCCAGTTTTAGGAACCTCTAGTTAACTTCCTAGAGCCAGTTTCGGGCACCTCTAGGGCTGTTGAGTCTCTTTTCTAAACTTCTTTCCTAGAGCCAGTGTTAGGCACCTCTAGGGGCTATTCAAGTGCTAAGCTTCCTATTCTAGTTTGGCTAAAAGAAATCTAGGCAATATAACAGTCACAATGGTGTTTAAGTTTTCAGAACTATAGAAAGGCTCTAAACTTCTCCTTAAACTGTCCTAAAGATGCTACCACGACAGAGTTATCATGATAGGTAAGTTAACTTCACAGTTTTAAGCCAATAGTTTTATATTTTCTGATTTATTTTCTAATTTTTTTAGAGAACTTTAATAAAATAAAAGACACAACAATAAATAAACAGATGTACTTAAGACTCCATTAATGATGGAGGGTTGCCACCCCCAAACTCGAGGGTTGCATTGCCCTCAATGCAAAATGACAGATAAAAGAAAATCATGAAAGCAAGTACATCACAAAATATATAAGGCAGGCAGCAAGAAAAGGAAAAAGACTTAAATTTTCAATCGCTGTCCTCGCTGCTGCCGCTGACACGGATCTGACGGCGGCGTCTGGGCTGTGGAGGGGGCTGGGCAGGTTCAGGGGCAGGTGCAGTGGCAGATTGCTCCACGAGCTGGATGTCGGAACTGCTACCACTGTCCCAAGTGCTGCTGGTGGTGGTGCTAGCCTTGGGCATAAGTTTCCTGTCTGCCACGTGTTTTATCCTCTTGACAGGCGTAAACTCCCTCTCCAAATTCCTCCTAATCAGAGGGTTGTCATCGGAGGCTGGTCTCTTTGTTCCTCTTGCAGCGGTTTCGGCCGTTGGACTGCCTGCTGCCGTCGGGGCAGGTGACGGAGTGGAAGCGGTAGAGTGGGAATGTGGGGAGGCAGGTGGTGTGGGTGTGTGGACAGGGGAGGGGATATGGAAACAATGGGCAGGAAAAGTAGGGAAATTAACATCCGGAAAATTTAAAGTGTGGGCAATGAAGTTTACCGTCGAATTCGTGAAATCCCGGATGAAGGTCATCAATCCCAGTTGTCTCTCTTCCACCCGTTTTATCGCAGCAAGGATGTGGGCAGACTGGTCTGTCGGAGCAGCGGCGGCGGCAGGTTCAGTGGCAGGCTCCTCATCTGAGTGTGTGGGTGAGGCAGCTGGGTTGAAGGAGGAGATAGGAGTAGCTACTACCAGCTCCATTAGGCTGTTAATATTGTTATCTGTCCAGCCTCTGCCCTTGATTAGTTTGTCGGAGGGCTCCTCGTCTGAGTGTGTGGGTGAGGCAGCTGAGTTGAAGAGGAGATAGGAGTAGCTACTACCAGCTCCATTAGGCTTTTGATGTTGTTATCTGTCCAGCCTCTGCCCTTGATTAGTTTGTCGGAGGGCTCCTCGGGGACAGCAGCACAGCGGTATAGGGAAGTTGTTGTGAACGGCAGGCAGAGGCGGGAGTCGGAGCGGAATGTGCAGTCCAGGATGCTGTCCCTCATATAGCGGCCTACATTGATAGGCCTGTCGTGCATGATTGAGTGAATTAGGGCGAGCCGCTGCTGGTTCACCGTCGTATGGTGGGAGGAGGGCATGATACGCTTTTTGATGAAAGCGTTCCAGAGTTTGGCTTCCGGGAGTAGCTGCCCCCTTTTTACGGAGTGGGGGTTCTTTTTGCTTGTGGTCCAGGTTGTTCCTTCCTCTGTCACTTCCGCCATGACAGCATCATAGGCGGCCGCATCGAGGGTGTCTAGAAATTTCTGGTGAGCATCATCATCGTTGCCAAAGTAGAGGCCAAACATGTGGTTGATGTTGTCAGCTGTGAAGGGCACCTTTACTCCTCGAACGGTGACAGATGTTGCTGATCTGCTGTCGATAGCAGCATAGAACTCCCGGACTAATGTGTCATTCAGCTCTGCGGGTTGTTCGGCGAATTGCTCCCATAGTTGAGCCGTGATCGCCCTTGTGATGAACGTTCGGAGTCCCATGTTGGGTGCCTGTCGGATGTAAACAAAACCCCTTTCCTCCCATAACTCCTTTGTGGCGAAGGGCGTCGCAGCTGCTGGAGAAGAGGTTGAGGCAGCACTACGGCGGGTCTGTCTAGACGACATATTAGTTGCAAGGGTTGTGAAATAAAGAAAGCAATGAAAACTAGAGGAGAAAGCAAGGAAGAATAAGCAGAAGTGAGTAAAAATGAAAGTGCAAACGGTGTTTTATAGCGGTCGAGGAGCTGCCCATTTAATGCCGTAACGGCAGGCGAGAATAACGGGGTGACTGTTGCGATTTAGCGTGTCTGACGCGTCTGACACGCATTTATGCGTCTGTTATGCGTCTGCCGCACGCTTCTGCGTCTGCCGCGTCAGTCTGTTGACAGCCTGTCTTATCCGTCTGCGGCAACAGCCGAAACGACATGCTTCAATAAATGGGCTCTGTTGGGCTAATGGATAGATGGTGGGCTTGGGTCACTTCTTCTTTTCTTCTTGACTCCTTTATTTCCTAAAGACAGAAAAATAAAAACATTATTCAGATAAAATAAACCTAATTTCCTAATAAATAGTAAATAATAAATAATAATAATAAATTAGGTTAAATTAGGGCTGCCTTGTGGGGCATCTCCTAAGATAACTACTTCCTGTATTCCTGGGGCTTCAGTCCCCTTATAATGCTTGAGGCGCTGTCCGTTGACTTTGAATTGGTGCCCGTCTTTTAATGATTGAATCGTGATGGTACCATGGGGAAAACTTGGACCACTTGGAACGGGCCGGACCATCTAGATTTTAGCTTTCCTGGGAAGAGTTTCAGTCTAGAATTGAACAACAACACAAGCTGCCCTGGGCAGAACTGTCGTGGCAGCAACTTCCTATCGTGCCACTTCTTAGTCTTTTCCTTGTAGATTCTTGCATTGTCGTAGGCCATTGTCCGTATTTCATCGATCTCGTTCAAATCTAACAGCCTTTTCTGGCCTGCCTTGTCCAAGTCCATATTCACTGCCTTGATTGCCCAGTATGCTTTGTGCTCGATCTCGACAGGCAAGTGACAGGTTTTCCCATAAATCAAACGGTATGGAGACATGCCCAATGGAGTTTTAAAAGCTGTCCTATATGCCCATAATGCATCATTTAGAAGTAAAGACCAATCTTTCCTAGTTGGCTTAACCATCTTCTCAAGAATGTTCTTCACTTCCCTATTGGATATCTCAGCCTGTCCATTGGTCTGCGGGTGGTATGCTGTCGCGATCCTGTGCTTGACACCATATTTCTTCAAGGCGGCAGCAATAACCCTATTGTCAAAATGTCTCCCTTCATCACTGATAATCGCCTTAGGGATGCCAAATCTAGAAAAAATGTTTTTGTGTAAAAACTTTTGGACCGTTTTGGCATCATTCTTTTGAGTTGCGATTGCTTCTACCCACTTGGAGACATAGTCCACTGCTAGGCGGATGTATAGATTTCCGCATGAAGATGGAAAAGGTCCCATAAAATCGATCCCCCAAACGTCGAAAATCTCGACTTCTAGGATGTTCTGCAGTGGCATCTCGTTTCTCCTCGAGATGTTACCTGTCCGCTGGCACCTATCACAGTTCTTGTAGAAGTCATGTGCATCTTTATACAGTGTCGGCCAGTAGAACCCTGACTGCAGCACCTTGGCAGCAGTTTTATTGCCTCCTAAGTGACCTCCATATTGTGAAGCATGGCAGTGATGGAGAATGTCTTCTTGCTCTTCTTGTGGTACGCATCTCCTTATAATCTGATCTGCACACATTTTGAAAAGGAGAGGTTCGTCCCAATAATAATGCTTAACATCATTTTGGAACCTCTTCCTGGCTTGATAATTAAGATCAGAGGGCAATATGCCACTAACTATAAAATTAACGAAATCAGCGTACCAGGGGATTTCAGAAGACTTACCTGCCGCCATGGCTGTTGCGGCAGCGATTGCGGCAGCAAAGAGCTGCTCATCTGGGAAGGTTTCCAATATGTGTGTCTCATCAATGGGTAGACTTTGTCCCGTCTCCAGTCTTGACAAGTGATCTGCCACCTGATTCTTTGTCCCCTTTTTGTCCTTGATCTCAAGGTTGAACTCTTGTAGTAGCAAGATCCACCGTATCAATCTAGGTTTAGCATCTTTCTTTGCAAATAAATACTTAAGGGCAGAATGGTCTGTGTGCACTATTACTTTCGTCCCAAGTATGTAAGAACGAAACTTGTCAATGGAGAATACCACAGCTAACAACTCCTTTTCTGTGGTGGTATAGTTCACTTGGGCGTCATTCAATGTTTTGCTGGCATAATATATGATATGAAACAGCCTGTCTTTGCGCTGCCCAAGTGCTGCCCCGACAGCATAGTCAGTAGCATCACACATAATCTCAAACGGCTGCGTCCAGTCTGGTGGCTGTACTATGGGGGCTGTTACTAGCTTTTCCTTAAGAACCTTGAATGCTTCAGTACATTCATCATTAAAGTCAAAGGGTCGATTCTGCTCCAAAAGATGGCATAGGGGCTTCGTGATTTTTGAGAAATTAGCAATAAATCTCCGATAAAACCCAGCATGCCCTAAAAAACTCCTAATACCCTTGACTGTGGTCGGTGGCGGCAGTTTCTCTATCACTTCTATTTTGGCCCTGTCGACTTCTATCCCACGGCAGCTAATCTTATGGCCTAGGACTATTCCCTCATCCACCATAAAGTGGCATTTTTCCCAATTTAGGACCAAGTTTGCTTTTTCACATCTTTCAAGAACCTTTTGTAAATTGCCTAAACAACTCTCAAAATCGTCTCCAAAGACGGAAAAATCATCCATAAAAATTTCCAGGAAGTCCTCCACCATGTCGGAGAATATGGCCATCATGCACCTCTAGAAGGTGGCGGGTGCATTACATAATCCGAATGGCATTCTCCTAAATGCGTACGTTCCGTAGGGGCATGTAAAAGTCGTCTTCTCTTGATCCTCCGGTGCAATAGCAATTTGATTGTAACCTGAGTAACCATCAAGAAAACAATAGTAAGGTTTACCCGCTAATCTATCAAGCATTTGATCAAAAAAGGGTAAAGGAAAGTGGTCCTTTCGGGTAGCTTTGTTAAGCTTCCGATAGTCCATACAAACCCTCCAACCGGTCACAGTCCTGGTTGGGATTAACTAATTGTTCTCATTGGTCACCACGGTCATTCCTTCTTTCTTGGGAACGCATTGCACCGGGCTCACCCATTTGCTGTCGGAGATGGCGTAAATAATTCCAGCATCTAACCGTTTGATTATCTCTTTACGCACTACCTCTTTCATCGCATGGTTTAGCCGCCTTTGGGCATCTATAGTCGGCTTATGATCTTCCTCTAAAAGGATTTTGTGCATGCATAATGCCGGACTAATGCCTTGTATATCAGCAATCGTCCATCCAATTGCCTTCTTGTGCTGCCGTAACATGTCGATTAGCTGTCGTTCCTGTTCCTGCGACAGCTTAGAAGAGATGATTACGGGCAACGTATCATTTGAACCAAGAAAAGCATACTTAAGTTGCCCTGGCAGGGGCTTCAATTCTAAGGCAGGTGGTTCAACAATAGATGGCTTTTGGATTAAATGGTTATTCGAAGTATATTCCAAAGGTTCGAATAACTTACCTGGGTGATTGCTTATCCAGTTTACCTCCTTCTGATCTTCAGTATCATATGAATCAGATTCAGAGGATTTGTTGTCGTCGGTGCTGTCGTTGTCGCTTTTGTGACAGGCCTGTAGGTGGCTGCCGTGGCAGTGACCAAATTTAATATCGTGATAGCCCGACCTGATGCAAGGTTGATCAAGGGTAACATCAGTGATAGCCTTGCATTCCTCGTCCACATCAGCGTGTTTCATTGCTTGGAGAACATTCAACTTAATCTCTTGATCGTTTACTCGCATGGTGAGTTCTCCTTTCTCCACATCAATCAGTGATCTTCCCGTGGCTAAGAAGGGTCGCCCAAGGATGATTGGTGCGTTCTCGTCTGCTTCACAATCTAAAACAAGAAAGTCAGCAGGAAAAATAAACTTATCCACTCTTACCAAAATATCTTCGATTTTTCCCTCTGGATGAACGTAAGAGCGGTCTGCCAGCTGCAGAGTAACTGTCGTGGGCCGCGCCTTCCCAATACCTAATTTCTGAAAAACCGATTTGGGCATTAGATTAACACTAGCACCAAGATCACAAAGTGCCTTACCCACGAATTTATTTCCGATTACGCAAGGTATGATGAAGCTCCCTGGATCCTTCTTTTTCTGGGGTGGCTGCCGATGAAGAATGCTCATGCAACCTTCTGTCATCTTTACCGTTTCAAACTCCCCAAGTTTAGATTTTTTTGACATAACATCCTTGAGAAATTTAGCATAACCGGGCATCTCCCTAACGACATCTAACAGCGGAATATTAATATGAACCTGCTTAAAAATATCATAAATCTTTTTAAGTTGAGATTCATGCTTAGCTTGATGTATCCATTGAGGGAAGGGTGGTGGTGGATGGTAATCAGCAATGCGTCCTTCCCACTGCATGCGAATCTGAGGACGATAATCATATTTTTTCTCCTCTGTCGCTTCTGTTGTCGTGACAGGCTCATCGGCAGCAGTCTGTTTATTACCTGTCGGGGCAGCTTCCTCGGCAGGTTTATCTAAGGCAGGCTCCTTTACTGATTCAACTTCCTTTTTTGGCCCTGGTAGTTTCTTCTCACTCCTCGTAGTAATCGCCTTACATTGCTCATGTGTGGCTGATCTAGCATTTTCAGTATTGCTAGGAAATCCTCCATTCTGCCTTGGCTTAATGTGTTGCGACACCTGACCCATTTGTGTCTCCAGAGATTTCAAAGTAGCTTCATGGTTTGTCATCCTCATCTCCGTTTTATCTATGAAGTTCTCTGTCTTCTTGACAAACTGATTCATATTCTCAATGTAAGTACCGGTTTGAGACATGAAAGTGGCCAGAGTCTGTTCCAATATACTACTCGTGGCAGCTGGTGGCTGCTGTTGCTGCGGCGGCGGCGGCAGGTTCTGCGGCAGCTGCTGTCGCGTCAACAGTCTAGGACCTCCCTGATTCTGATTATGTGCTTGAGGATTCAGGGCATTGTTGGGATTACTCCAGGAGAACTTAGGATCCTTCCTCCAATTGGGATTATAGTTGTTGGAATTATAATTTGGCTTGTAGTTTCCAACATATTTTCCCTCTTCTACATTTATTGGGCACTCATCCCTACTGTGGTTTCCCTCACAGATATCGCATGCTTCCTCAACAGCAAATCCTTGTAAACTATCATCATTCAATAACCTTTTCATTGCTTTAGTAAGGAATGCTACCTGTGATTTCATCGTGCTGTCGGCTTCGTAGTCCTTGACAGCAAGTACCCGTTTACCCCCTCTTCTTGCAGTCGGAAACTGCTCCTCATTTTTGGCCAGATTTTTCAAAACTTGCAAGGCCTCGTCTGGATCCTCATCCAATAGTAACCCATTTGCTGCAGAATCAATTCGGATGCGAGTTTGTAGGTTGGCAGCATTATAGAACTTTGTAACCTGATTCCAGACGGGGAATCCATGTATTGGGCAGTTTCGAAGAAGAGTAGTAAATCTGTCCCAGGCCTCGTGCATCGGCTCGTCATCTTCCTGTTGAAAAGTAGCAATTTCGTTACGTAATCGCTCAGATAAATGCGAAGGATTAAAACGAGATAAAAATTCACGAGATAAATCTGCCCAAGTTACGATTGAACCCGGTGTTAGTTTATTCCACCAAGTTTTAGCTCTGTCCCTCAATGAATGAGGAAATAACCGAAGCCTCAGTATCTCCGGACTAACTCTTGGTAGCCTAAACGAACCACAGATCTCCTGGAACGTTTTGAGATGCTCTCTAGCATCCTCTTTTGCAGCACCACTAAACTGCCCGGCGTTGTTGATCATATTAAATATGACAGGCTTAAGCTCGAAGTTATCAACATCAATATCCGGCAGCGTGGTCTCCAGCTCTACATGATCGTTCAGCATGTAGTTACGACATGACCGTCGTCGATCTGCTGCAGGCGGATCACCGACAGGCGGCATACCATCGCCAGCGGGCAGATTACGGGCCATCTTCTCTAGCTATTCCTCAAGGTATTCGTTTCTGTCTAAAAGGCGGCGAAGTTGTTTCTTGAGATTAAAGGAACGTTCAACTTCTGGATCTAATGGATACTCAAGATCTTCACCTCTTTTAGATCTGCGCATAAACCAGAAAACCTCGTGAAAAGCAAGAGTTGAAAGTACTAAAGAAAAAATAAATAGAAAAAATAAAAATAAAAGTAAAAACAAAAACGAAAAGTGCAATAAAAGAAAGGTGTAGTTATGTTGCCAATCCCCGGCAACGGCGCCAAAAACTTGTTGCTTGTAAAATAGTCTATCGCAATTGTAGTGCAAGTGTACACGACGCAAGTAGTAAAGTGATACTAAGTATCGGATATCGTCTCCACAGGGATTGGGCTAATGACTTCACCTTATTTCACTACACGAAGTAAAGGGAATAGTTTAAAAAGATTGTCACGAGAATATTAAAGTAAAACGTAAATAAAAGAATAGAAATATCAAGATAGAGAGAATGAGCTGGTATTGAATTGCTCAGTAGTGCAGGTATTGAAGAGTTCAGGAAATCCAGTTCTGTCGTCACTCCCGTCGCCGACAGCACCTGTCGCGGCGGCTGTCCGTTAGCTGTCGCGGCAGCGAACACACCAACTCCGTACTCCAAGTTTGGCAAGAATCCCAGATCTGCCTTGGCCTATCCCTAGGTCCAAGTCTGTCGATGATCACGTCTTTGATGATACCTCCCGACGTGAATCGAAGGATGAACACCGATGTGTATGAATTCTTCCTTAGCCACTTAACCTCGCCCTATCCCTAGGCACGAGATAGTTCAACTATAAACTAGAGAACTTGCTCTTATCTCTTTCGTATACTTAACTCTCCCGATGCTAAGTAAATGGATAACCTCACAATGCTCTCCCGATGCTCTTGCAAGATATTAAAACCGAAATAAGAGAACTTGAAGTTTATTTTATTGAACTTGGAAAATCCTAAAACAAAACAACCCTTGCAACTACTTTACAAAACAACCCGTGGCCCTAGGGGGAATTTAGAACATATCAGTGACGGGTAAACGACAGAGGGGTTTAGGTTATCGGTTATGGGGTATGATGCCTCCTAGGTTAAAGCTATGCCCTTATATAAGCTTTGGGCTCAAGTATTCTAAGTTAACAAGGATTACAACTTTAATGAAAAGTAAGATTCTATTAAATGCTTAATCTCTAAGGATTCCTACTTTTTAGCCACCTCCTTGTTTCATGGGAATTCTTCTCCTCGAGCTTTGGCTTGACATATCTTTCGATCCGGGGCTTGGAAAAATATTTGGCTTTCACACGACAGACGAGCAGATTTTTCTCTATCTATCGAGGTCCACTTGACTTTTCCTCTTCATCAGGTTGTTGTCACCTTGCTGTCACGACAGGTCCATGGCAGCTTCGTCCTCGTCGTCTACTTGTCCAGTTCAGCTCTTCTGCTTCTCTGCCCTGCGCCTGCCTTCTTCGTCAACTATGGCAGTAACCTGCAAAATTAGCCATCTTTTAGTAGAATCCGTGCATTTATTGAATTTGTGATGTTTTACTGTAAACTGACCTAAATGCAATACAATGATGCTTGAATGCAGCAGAAATATGGGTTAAAAAAGGTGTAAATAATAGAACTTTTACACACTCAACACTTGTCTAAGGAATCCGTAGTGTTCACTGCTAAGAAGTGAGCACACTTAGTGAACCTATCAACAATCACCCAAACCGAGTTCCTCTTCGAAGGAGACAAAGGCAACCCCGACACAAAATCCATGGTGATCCTCTCCCATTTCCATTCCGGAATCTTCAAAGGCTGTAGCAAACCTGAAGGAACCTGATGTTCTGCCTTCACTCTCTGACAAACCATGCAACGGCTCACATACTCGGCTACATCTCTCTTCAAACCAATCCAGAAGTAATCATTCTTCAAATCTCGGTACATCTTGGTACTACCCGGATGCATAGAAAAGGGACTCGAATGTGTTTCACTCAAAATCTGACGTCTCAACTCAACATCTTCCGGTACAACAATCCTATCTCTAAAGCACAACAAGCTCTCACCACTGAAACTATACTCAGTCGGTCTTCCTTCGGCTATGTCTTGAACATGAGGAACTAGGCTCGCATCTTGCAACTGTTTCTCTCTAATCAACTGAATCAAAGAAGGCTTCACTTGCAACTCGGTGATCAAACCACCATCGTCAGACACACTCAATCTAGCAAACATAGCTCTCAGCTCAACGACCACTTTTCTACTCAAAGCATCGGCTACTACATTTGCTTTACCCGGATGGTAACTCAATGGTCAAATCATAATCTTTTAACAACTCTAGCCATCTTCTCTGTCTCAAGTTCAACTCTTTCTGTGTCATCAAGTACTTCAAGCTCTTGTGATCGGTGTAAACTATACACTTCTCACCATACAAATAGTGACGCCAAATCTTCAATGCAAAAACAACGGCGGCCAACTCTATATCGTCGGTAAGATAGTTCTTCTCATGAATCTTCAACTGTCTAGAAGCATAAGCAACAACTCTCCTATCTTGCATCAAAACACATCCTAAGCCTACGTAGGAAGCATCACTGTAAATCACAAACTCCTTACCTGAAACAGGTTGCACTAACACTGGAGCATTCGTCAAAGCTTCTTTCAATTTCTCAAAAGCCTTCTGTCTTGCATCTGACCACTCAAATTTGACTCCCTTTTGCAACAACTTAGTCAAAGGAGCAGCTACTCTAGAGAAACCATCAACAAATCTCCTATAGTAACTGGCTAATCCTAGGAAACTCCTAATCTCAGTCACGGACTTAGGTTGTTTCTACTCAACAATAGCCTCAATCTTCGATGGATCAACTCGGATACCTTCAGCCGAAACGACATGGCCCAGAAATACAACCTCTCGAATCCAGAACTCACATTTACTGAGCTTCGCATACAACTGATTGCTCAACAATCTCTGTAAAACAAATCTCAAGTGCTCATTATGCTCTTCTTCTGTCTTCGAATACACAAGTATATCATCAATGAAGACAACTACAAAACGGTCTAGATAGTCCCTAAAAATTCTGTTCATCATGTCCATGAATGCTGCTGGTGCATTCGTGAGTCCAAATGGCATCACAAGAAACTCATTGTGACCATATCTAGTCCTAAAAGCTGTCTTCGGAACGTCACACTCTTTCACCCTCAAACCATAGTACCCGGATCTCAAATCTATCTTCGAGAATACTGAAGCACCTCTCAGCTGATCAAACAAATCATCTATACGAGGCAACGGATACTTGTTCTTCACAGTCAACTAATTCAACTGCCTATAGTCAATACACATGCGCATGCTACCATCTTTCTTTTTCACAAACAACACTGGAGCACCCCAGGGAGAACTACTAGGCCTAATGAAACCACGGTCTAATAATTCTTGCAACTGACTCTTCAACTCTCTCAACTCCTTCGGAGCCATGCGGTACGGAGCTATCGAAACTGGATTAGACCCTGAAACTGTCTCAATCACAAACTCAACATCTCTGTCAGAAGGCAAACCCGGCAACTCTTCAGGAAACACATCTGGAAAGTCACACACTGTTCTGATATCTTTCGGTCTAGATTCACTCATGTCCGGATTCATAACATAAGCTAAATAAGCCCCACATCCAGAGTCCATCAACCTATGGGCCTCTAAAGCTGACACCACATTAGACAAAAACTTAATGTTCTCGCCCACTACCACTACCTCGTAGTCATCAGAAAGCTTCAAGGAAATTCTCTTTGTCTCAAAATCCACACTAGCCCGATGCTCAACCAACCAATCCATACCCAATATGATATCAAAACTGTAGAAGGGAAGTTCCATCATATCAACTGAGAACACATGACCCTTAATCTTCAGTGGACACCTCCTATACATACGTCTAACCACAACTGTCTCACCAAAAGAACTAGTAACATGCATACCTATATCTAAGATCTCAACAGGGATATCTAACTTCTGTGCATGCTCACTCAAAATGTAGGAATGCGTAGAGCCCGAATCAACCAAAGAAAGCAAAGACATAGACTGTAACTCGAAATTACCTGCTATCACATCGGTGTCGTTCCCGGCCTCTCTTTGAGCATAGACTCTCGCTGGTCCTCCCGCCTCTGGTTGCACAGCTACAACATGAGAAAGGTTCCTCTGAGCATCTACCCTAGGTGCGTCAGCCCTAGGCTGGAAGTAGCCACGACCGCGCCCACGGCCTCTCTGAAAATCATTCGCTCTCGCGGGAGCCTGAGCAATGTTCGGTGCCTGAGCCGCCTGATGCGGACAATCCCTCCTAAAGTGGTCCCTCGAACCACAGTTCCAGTAGGCATGGAAATTACCCCAACACTCCCCAGCATGCTGTCTCCCACAACGGTTACACTCGGGCAAACGCCCTCCTCCTCTATGGCCCTGATGGCCCCTACCATGGTGGCCACCGCCACGTCTATGATCAAACTGATGTCCGCCACCTCTGTGCCTCTTGGCGTCTCTACCATCAAAGTGGTTATGCCTCTTTCCAGAACTAGAACCACCAGCTCGTTTGGCCGAACCCAAACTATGCTCCAAATTCTTGGCCCTCGCGACCAATACATCAAAGTCTGAGTAGTCAGAAGCCAACGTGTACCTCTTAATCTCCTCATTCAACCCATAATGGAAACGGTTGCAGCGTTCCACTTCAGTAGGAACCAACTCTGGGGCATACTGACTCAAGCGAACAAAGCGGATCTCATAATCAATCACGGAAGCATCCCCCTGAGTGAGAGCCATGAACTCTCGCTTCTTCTCATCTAAGTACCTCGGTCCCAAGTACCTCTTCCTGAAAGCAGACTCAAAGAACTCCCAGTCAATCTCTATCTCTGGAACCCCGGTAGTAATGGTGACCCACCAGGTGTAGGCATCACCCTGAAGCAACGAGATCACACAAACCAATCTACGTGCGCCCGCACAACCCATCTGAGCCAAGATACGAACTGTCTTCTCCAGCCACAACTCTGACCTCTCCGGAGTAGATCCTCTAAACTCCTCGGCCCCCAAGCTACGAAGCCTCTCCAAAGGTAGACTAGCATCGTCACACCTAGGCTGAGCTGCAGCCTGAGCTCCCGCAACTGCGGCCTGAAATGCTCCCGCTATCGCTTGCACTAGCGGAGTCATGTCAATTCCAGCTGGACCTTGGCCACCTTGGCCACCTTGAGGTCCATCTCCTCCGGCTCCATTTTCGCCCCCAACTCTAGGTGGAGGAGGCGGTGGTGGTGGAGGTGGTGGAGGAGCGCCAACTCCCGCGGCCACCGGTCCTTCTATGTGAGCCTCCACACCAACTGCCGGCCCAACAGGAGCCGCAACCCGTGGTTCCTGACGAACCAACCTCGGTCTACCTCTCGGTCTAGACATCGCTCTCACAGATATCAACTACAACCACAACAACATAACACACAAGCTGGGTTAGCAAGGCAAGGCTTCCAAGTGTTCAAGTATGTTCCCTCACCTAAAAATCATTTTTCCCATGTAATTGTAGCAATGGGACTCACACACACATGCTTTAAAATAAGACAATCAGCATACTTGTCACACAAGCAATCATTCTTGCAAAACAAGCAAACACCGTGCAATTCAATTTAAAAACTTAAACTTACCTCACTTACCTGCCCAAGGTCTCGGTAACCTTAGGCTCTGATACCAACAAGTGTAACCCCCTCGTCTCGGTCTGGTCGGATGACCGATCCGAGTGGGCCACACGGGGAAAATCGAAGTAAAACCCGTTAAGGTTTCCCCTCGGTTAACGACCCTAAAAATTTCTTTTTATTTTATCTTGTCTATAGGCATAATCAAAACCTATATGAAGCACAGCAGCGGAAAATACGAACAATGTAACATACACCGACCAACCAAAACATTAAACAGCTCATTTTAGTCTTTTACAGCAGGCCGTTTCGAAACGCCTTGACTTAGTCAACAGGCCAGGGTCAACCATAGGGTGACCGTTTCGAAACAGGGGTGACCCGTATCGAAACGCCCTTGACGGTCAATATCTCGTGGTCAACGAGATTTGACCGTTTCGAAACATCAAAGGCCCGTTTCGGAACGCCTTTATCTCGTCAATTTCTCAAAATCCCAGTAGCAAAAATGTTCTGAAACGACCCCCATCCGTTTCGAAACGGTAGGCCATTTGCAAAGGAGCCGTATCGGAACAGGGTGACCCGTTCCGAAACGCCCCCTGTCTGCAAACTCGTTTTGGCTGTTTTAAGGCACAAGGGTGCCCCAAAATACCACCAAACCACCTAACAACGTCACAACAATTAAACTTAAGGCATACCAACTACTAGCATGCTTTAACAAGGTTAAGACAAGTCTAAACATTAGGGCAAGACTTCACAAGACATGCATTCATTCAATCATCATTCATCATATAGATAGCCTCTAAGGCATAGGGCTAACATCCAAGTTAAGCAATTTAGGCATGAGTTAACATTCATCATGGCAACACAAACCATATAAAAGCAAGGTATCAAGGAGTCTAAACATGCTCCTAGCAACCAACAACTATCCAACAGAATAATACATGTCCCATTGCTCAAACCATTACATGTTCAACTTAAAAACTCATACTTGAAATACTCAAAGCTAACAACCACACTTGGAGGCCCTCCCCTTGCTCGAGCAACCCGCGAACTAAGGATCTGCAATGTTGAACAAAGAGAGCGTAAGCAATGATGCTTAGTGAGGGTATGCTCTAAAAACAAACCTCAACATTGCAGGGTCCGAGCACGATCTAGCCAAGGTAAAACACAAACGTACCAAGGATCCACAAGAGTCATAAGATAAAGATGCATGAGCAATGTACATTATAAATGCCATGATCATAAGCCCAACTCCACATTACATGTAATCACATTCAAGCATCTCATCAATGAACATAAACCTCAACACATTGATATCCACATCAAACAACATTGGCACCTAGCTATGACCCGAATACGCGGATAGACATGTTGGAACTCACATCCAACAACCACATTACCTCACGGTGGGATTTCACTCATCACCGGCCTCGCGGAGGGGATTCCACTCATCCTCACGCCCCGTCGATGGGATTCCACTCATCACCGACTACATTTAAATAAAATTTCCGGGCGAACCCGTACTCCTCCTTGGTGACTCAACGCCACCAAGGCCACGCGCGACTTTAGACTCATGTGTACACACTAACATCCTAATGATCGATCATATGTATTCAAGTATACTAGTGCCAATATTTGCTCATTTCACATTACTCATTCCAAACATTTCCGTGCTTAGCACGTACTCACCAACAACCATCATCAAGCATGTCTCAAGCATCACAAGTCATATTTCGTCTCACATGTATAATACAATATACATAATCATTCATATCACATTACATACGAGACATACACATCCACATACAAGAGTTCATCCAAAGGCTCTAGATCAAGCTTAGGATTAGGCTACCACCCTAATCATAACTCTAGGTGGGTCTACCAAGCCCAACCTAGTCCATATACTCGAACTAACTATTTAAAACCATTTAAAACAATTAACCACTCACCTAAACACCCAAGCTCAACGACCAAGCAAGCAACAACCTTCAACTTCCCGGATTCACTTCCGATGCTTCACCGATGCCCAAACTCGATTCTAATCAATCTCAAACACAAACAAAACATTCATAGTCAATATCTCATCATCGGAACTAACCCGGATCAACATTTGCAAGCATCCAACACCCAAAACAAGTCCAAAACAGAATTTTCGAGCTGCCCCTAAAGCCCACCAAAATCTTCCATTTTAAGCATCCAAACAAGCATCAATTACACCCAAAGTGATCCTCATATATCATACTACCAACAGCCCCCATAAACCCACATTAAACAACCCCAATACTCACTTTAAAACCCTCCAAAAACCCCCTTGAAACCCAATTCCGAAAATTGTTCAAAATCACTTGAAATTCACATATGATACACCCTTTGACTTCTGTATACCATAACTAAGCATAACAAATCAAAATACTTCATTTATCAACATAAAAATCTCATTTTTAATCAAAATATTCAAAACTTCCATTTTCTAAAAACTTCATGAAAATCAAAATAAAAGGTACTTTCATGGAGAGGAATGTGAGGAGAAGTCAAAAATATCGTTACCTTTCAATTTGGAGTTGAAATGGTGGAGCTTTTGAATGGAATAGTGAATAGGGTAGAGAGTCTTGGTTTCCCGTTGGTAAGTTTTGAAGAGGAAGATGAATAGTAGAAAAATGAGTGTTTTATTTGACATATGTTATATTTTAGGGCTTAAAAGACTTGTTTACCCTTAATGAAATGGAACATTTACAAGGAAGGTAAATCCATGGTTAAATGGAGTTTTAAGTCTTAAAACATGGTCAACCCAAGTTAATTAATTTTGAAAACAAACTCGATTTATTATTTAGAGTATAAAACCGAGCCCAAATAATATTAAAATATTATTTTCACCTAACCCCTAAACCCGGGTGTTACAGACGACCTCCAGACGACGAGCACGATGATGATGCCATATTTAAAACAATGTCGATGGGTGAAGGAACTGTCAATTTTCCTTAAAATGACGATGGGTGAAGGAACCAAGAAAAATATGGAGGGATTTTCGATTTCAAAAACAATATAAAAGAAGGAGAACGAAATAAAAACATATAGTACTTATCTGGTGTTGACGACGAAGGAAGAAGAGAAAATTTTAAAAGGATTATTTTTAAGTTGTTAATTTATAAAAATTAAGTTAAAAATTTAACCGTTTTTCTAACTGTTGGTTTTAGTAAATATTATAAATATTTTATTTTTTATTGACACGTTATCATCATGCTACATCAGTAATATTGGTTGACGTGCACTTAGCTGGCGTCCACAAATGCTGAAAACTAACAGTTCTGTCAGTCAAAACGGACAACGGTATGCGGTGATACAATTAAGCAACTTCGAGGGCTAAATTGATGCAAAAATAACATTGGGGCTGAATTGATAAATCATGTCTACTAAGGGGCAAAAGTGGCCCTTTAGCCTATTTTTTATATACGTATATATATCGGGAAAATTTAAGAGACTCAATTCGAACTTAAAAATAAATCTACTAATAACTAAAAATTTTGAGTTATTCGAATTTCTATTTTACAACTCAAATTTTATTTGAATATTTTTCGAGTCGAGTCTATTTTTTCGCCTCGAGTCGAGTAAAAAAATCAGTTTTTTCGAGTTGAATTTTGCTCACCCCTAACTGTTGGTAATATTTTACTCCGGCCCGATCGGAATGAAAAAAATTTGAAAAAATTTATTACTCCAATAATGATCTTTTCCGCGAACCAAAAGCTACAAATTTAAATCTCCTACTTAACAAGACGACCGTCTTAATTTTTTTGAATAAAATATATCGCGATCATTCAATTAAATGTTAAGTTAAAAATTTAACATTAATTTTATCATGCATCAGGAAACTTTAGCAAATGAACTATATATATATATGTGTGTGTGTTTAAAGAAATAAAAGCATAGTAACTGAATGAGTAATTTCAACAAAATAGAGAATAATGTTTATAGTAAGAAATTTAGATTCAAATAATTTTATTTGTAAGATGTGTGTACGTCATTGAAAAGTTAAAAAAATATATAAGTCATGTTTGGCAATTAGAGGATAACTGATGGCGGATATCGAATTATACTAGTTAATTTGATTATCAGATTGTATTAACTGATTATATAAAAGTGTTCAGTAAAATTAACTGATAACTGATAGCTATTTGATTATTTAAACAAGCAAAATAACATATAAGCACACGATTATATTCAATACTTGTTTGAATAATTTATTAGTTATTATTATTTTGTATCAATTAATATTAATTATATTATGAATTTTTTTTAATATTACTAAACATATATGAAGGATGTATATATTATTTTTTATTTGTAAAATTATTTTTTAATATAATTTTAATAAATTTTTAATTTATATATATATATATATATATTAATTTCTTATTTATAAAATTATATTTTAAATATAATTTTATTAATCTTAAATTTATGTGTATATATTAATTTATTATTTGTGAAATAATTTTTAAATTTTATTAGTTATTTAAATTTATGTTATTTAAAAAAATTATATTATCAAGGAAAAAAATTATTAGTTATTTAAATTTATGTTATTTAAAAAATTATATTATCAAGGACAAAAAAAATTTTACTCTCTAATTCAAAAACTCTTAAAATAAGTTTTTTTTAGATGAGAGGTTTCATCAATCCTCTATTACAATTATCTATTTACTAAACATCCAAGTTAGCGAATTTGACTGGTCAAACTTCTAAAAATACTTCAAACCTCTAATTTTGACTTAAAAATATGTTTACCAAACATGACCAATGAAAAATGTTACTTTATATATAGGGTAAACTACTTCAGTGACCACTGAACTTTAGGGGCGTACCTATTTTGACCACCGAACTATCGAACTCGTCAATCAGAACATCAAACTTATTAAATTGACTTATTTTGACCACATCCGTTAAAAAATTAACGACGTGGTGACGTGGAAGTTAATGAAAATTTGTAAAATTATACATTTAAGGTGCGTTTGGTTCACGGAATGAAAGATACCTTTGAGAATAAGATTCCTGGAATGTAACATTACCTGACATATTAATGGAAATGTTACATTACCTTGTTTGATTTATTTGGTAGGAATGCAAGATTATTGTGTTTGTTTGGACGTAAATAAGATTATCTGGAAGTGAAATTTACTAAATTAACCGTGTGTTATATTTTCTTTTTAACATGTTAAACTTTCAATATTAAATTAAAAACATATGCACAAAAAGTTGTAGAATTATTTTTGTTACATTATTTAAAATTTACAAAAATGGTATATTTATCATATTATTAATATAATTATTATATTAATTATTTTTAATAAAAATATAATTTATATTTACATACTCCCGTTACCTTCTATTAAAATATTTTTGTGAATTTTTAAATGCTAAACTTTTAATATGTTAAATTTTTTATTACTTGTGAAAGATTGTCAAGTGAATTAAAGTAAATAAGTTGTGTAATACTAATAAGAAATTATATTATAAGTACCTACTAAAATATTTTATAAGCTGATAAGCATCTTATAAATAAAATAATATTGTCTGAAAATATTACCTCTTAACTTATTAATTTACATCACACATATTTACTCATCTAATTAAATTAAATAAATGATCTATGTGAACAAAATTTATTAACTTGAGGGTAATATGGTCCAAATGGTGGGAATTGACATATACCTAAGAAAACCAAGGGATAGGGGTGTAAATGAACAGAGCGTTCGACGAACTGTTCGTATAACATTCGTTTATTAAGCTAAATAAACGAGTACGAACAAAAAGTTTATGTTCGTTTAATAAACGAATGAACACGAACATATGTGTGTTCGGCTCGTTTATGTTCACGAACAAACTCGTTTATGTTCGTTTAAAAGCTCATTTATAGACTCATTTATGTTCGTTTAAAGGCTCGTTTATGTTCGTTTATAAGCCCATTTATGTTCGTTTATTAGCTCGTTTATGTTCGTTTATAAAGTTCAAAGTAGGGGTGTAAGACAATGTAAAGAACTGATTTACACCGGTGTAAAACAGTGTTGATTGTTTAGTAAATTAAAGAACTGGTTTACACCGGTGTAAGACAGTGTTGATTGTTTAGTAAATTAAAAAACTAACTTACACCGGTGTAAGTTGTCTTTCTTTCAATTTCTATTTTTTTCTTTCTTTAAATCATGAGTTCTATTTATTTTAAATCTCAGAAATCAAAATCAAATCAAACTATGAAAATATGTAATTTTTAGTATAAAAATGTGTGTAAAATTATAAATTTAAATCTAAAATTTTTGTTAAACTAAGTAATAAATTCAGACTTGGAAATCCGAATATAAATCATATTATAAACACTTGTCTCCTTTGAAAATAACCTCTAGTTCAAGGTATATAAACCATATTATAACCCTAATCACCCTTTTCCCTAATTTCTATAGCCGCGCCTCTTTGAAAATAAACACTCGTCTCCTCATCCTTTCTTTTGATCAACCTCCGACCACCGGGCTTTCGGTTCTCCCTTGCGCCACCATTCGCGTCACCCTCTTCGTTCGCCGCCACCAACCATTCGAATCTTTGTGTCGTCTTCCTTTCATCTTCTCTGCCAATCTCTTCCGTTCGCCGCCACCAACCATTCAAATCTTTGTGCCGCCTTCCTTTCATCTTCTCTGCCAATCTCTTCTGTTCGCCACCACCAACCATTTGAATCTTTATGCCGCCTTTTTTTCATCTTCCATGCCAATCTCTTTCGTTCGTGTGTGTTGGGTGAGTATCACTATCAAATTCTATTGGTATAAGCTTATTGGTATAAGCCTATTGGTTGTTTGTTTAGTAAATTAAAAAACTAACTTACACCGATGTAAGTTGTCTTTCTTTCAATTTCTATTTTTTTCTTTCCTTAAATCATGAGTTCTATTTATTTTAAATATCAGAAATCAAAATCAAATCAAACTATGAAAATATGTAATTTTTAGTCTAAAAATGTGTGTAAAATTATAAATTTAAATCTAAATTTTTTGTTAAACTAAGTAATAAATTCAGACTCGGAAATCCGAATATAAATCATATTATAAACACTTGTCTCCTTTGAAAATAACCTCTAGTTCAAGGTATATAAACCATATTATAACCCTAATCACCATTTTCCCTAATTTCTATAGCCGCACCTCTTTGAAAATAAACACTCGTCTCCTCACCCTTTCTTTTGATCAACCTCCGACCACCGGGCTTTCGGTTCTCCCTTGCGCCACCGTTCGCGTCACCCTCTCCGTTCGCCGCCACCAACCATTCGAATCTTTGTGCCGACTTCCTTTCATCTTCTCTGCCAATCTCTTCCGTTCGCCGCCACCAACCATTCGAATCTTTGTGCCGCCTTCCTTTCATCTTCTCTGCCAATCTCTTCTGTTCGCCGCCACCAACCATTTGAATCTTTATGCCGCCTTTTTTTCATCTTCCCTGCCAATCTCTTTCGTTCGTGTGTGTTGGGTGAGTATCACTATCAAATTCATATTTACGTTTTTAATCAGTGTTTATGTTTTTAATGGTATAAGCCTATTGGTTGTTTTCCTTTTATTTTCAGAAGATATATCTTGATAAATTTCTTAAAGGTATGCGAAAGAGTTTTTTATTTTGTATATTTCAGTAATATGTATATCCTCCTATAAGATTCGGCATTCTGACTCTTTCTAACAGTCTCTCCAAAATGGTGTTCGGGGAGGTCGCAAAGAGTTTGGGGGTGACATTTTCAGAACTTTATTTGTGATATATTATTCTATTTTATCTTGTTTAAGCAATATGTATTATTACCTTTATAGAACTTGTTTATCATATTTGATGTTATTCATTAATAATGATTTGATTTTAAATTTTTAGGAATGTCATATAATTCGGAACAAGGTCACCATTCGTGTACTGGTTCTTCATCACCAATGGATGTCATTGAAGGAAAAGGAAATGAAACTTCCAATGATCGAAATACAACTCATGAAAGACCAATCCATGAGGATCCTGAGTGTTTGGATGATACTGAAATTGGCACTTATACGAGGAGAAATAGAAAGAAGACATCAACTGTTTGGCAGGAACTGGCTGTAATTAAACTTGATGATGGTACTGAAAAAGTACAGTGTAATCACTGTAAGATCAAACTTGCGAAGAATAAAGAAAGTTCAACTACACAATATAAAAGACACTTAGATGGTTGTGTAAGACGTCAAATATCTTTAAAGAGACAAGACAATCTTTTTCTACTTCCACAATCACCTAGATCTGACAGTGTGAGTGGTATACATACTTGAAAATATGACCAAGCGAAGATTAGGGAAGTTGTTTCTCATATGATAATGGTTCATGAATTACCTTTTGCATTTACTAAATATGAGCTATTCACTTTGTTGATGAAAACTGCACCTCCACTCTATACAAAGATTTCTCGTGCGATAGCCAAAATCGATTGATGGACAAGTTATGAGGTTGAGAAGAAGAGGTTAAAAGGGTTGTTGAAGACAGTAAATAGAATTAGCATTACAACCGATATGTGTAAGTCTGATCAAAAGATTCAATACATGGTCTTAACTAGGGGTGGAAATTGTCGGGTACCCGGTTCATCCGGGTACCTCATTAGGCGGCTCGTGTCCCGACCCATTATATTCGGGTACCCGTAAGATTCGGGTACTCGAGTAATCGGGTACCGGGTACCCGGTTGCTATTTATTTTTTTTATTTTTTTTATTCTAAAATTAAAAAAATCACATGTTAAACACAAAAATATTTTAAAAAAATTAAACTTAAAACTTAAAATAATATAATACAAGCATAGAAAAAATATAGAGATTTAAACTTAATTTTAGAGTGAAAACATTAAGAAACATAAAATAAAAATATAATTTTAAATATAAAAAAATATATATTAATTTTTATCGGGTCGGGTCGGGTACCCGGTAAGGGGAAACTTTCGGCCCGTGTCCCGGCCCGTGTCCTGGTAAATTTGTCGGGTCGGGTAATTTTTTTTCAGGAATTACCCGACACTTTAGGTTCGAGTCGTCGGGTTTTCGTGTCGGGTCAATCGGGTCGGGTATTTTTTCCCACCCCTAGTCTTAACGGCTCATTTTGTGGACTCGAATTGGAATCTACAAAAAAGTTTTTGAACTTTGTTAATGTGCCTCCTCCGCATAGTGAAGTTGTTGTATATGACACATTATACAAATGCTTACAAGACTGGGGTATTAAAGGAAAAGTGTGTTCAATTTCTGTGGACAATGCTTCTTACAATGATACATCTGTAAGAATGTTGAAAGATAGCCTTTCGTTTCATAAAAGGCTTCCTTTGAATGAGAAATTGTTTCATGTTAGATGTTGTGCCCATATCTTGAACCTATTGGTGCATGGCGGTCTTTACGAAATTGAAGATGTGATTGACAATGTAAGGGAAAGTGTGAAGCACATCACAACATCCATTGTACGTTTGACTATGTTCAGTGATATTGTTAAAAACCTTCAGCTGCCGAATAAAAGGTTGATTTTAGATTGTTATACATGATGGAATGCAACATATGCTATGTTGTCATGTGCATTGGAGTTTAAGGATGTGTTCTCGCGATATGCTCAACAGGATGCAAGTGAAGTGGCAATTGAAGATTGATGCATATCGTTCATCTTTAGGAACTGATACAGTGCAAATGCTACTTTGTGGTTCTGATTGGTATCGAAATTTTTATGGGTTGAAAAAGAAAGTTAAAGTGAGTAATTTTTAAGTATTTTTTTTATTTATTTAATATCTGAAATTTTATTTAATTTAGTTATCTAATTTTATTTTTTTAGTACAATGAAGAAATTAAAAAGATTTTTTTACTTTGAAGTTAGAATTTGAAGAATTTCAAAAGTATTTATTTTTGTAATATTTTTGTATTAAGTTATTTCATTTTTTCTAAATCTATTCTATTTGTTAGCTTTTTGCAGTTCCTAAAAAACAAAATAATATTAAACACTTGTTGTATTACAACTAGCTTTTCTTTTTAAGAATACCTTTTCATTCAAGGCTTGTTTGCCTGTAATTAAATTCTAATGAAGTCTAGAATTTTTGATTATGTGATTGCTGGTAACTCTTTGTGAGAAAAATTGAGTTTTTTATCTTTTATTTTGTTATATCTTTTAGTGGCATGTGAAAGTAAACAGGACTACTGTGAATCTAATTTGCATATCAAAAGTACATAGCATAATTTTGTGTGCATAAATGAATCTTTTGTGGTTGTGATATTGCTACTAACTATTGATAGTCTATGATATCGGCTATGATTTCTTAAGAAAATAGAAGAGCGAGAGTCTAAGGAACAAAGACCCAAAGCAAAGGGAAAAAATCGGCTATGATACTTCTACATATTCTTAGATGAAAATGTTTGTGGATGTTTCTTTTACTTTTTGTTATTTTTATGGATGTTTTAGGATGAAAATACTTGTGAATGTTTCTAAGAATTTTAATTTTTATGCTTTTATTTTGTTGTTGTGGTACGTTATATAAATTAATGGTGAAGTTTATATTAGTTTTATTTTATTTTATTTCTGTTTGTTTAGTTAAAATTTTAGAAAATATAAACGAACATGTTCGGGAACGCTAAACAAACATGTTCGCGAACGTTAAACGGACAAGTTGACGAACGCTAAACGAACAAGTTGACGAACATATATAAATAATCATGTTCGTAAACGCTAAACGAACACGTTCGTGAACGTTAAACGAAAAAATTGACAAACATTTAAACAAACATGTTCGTGAACATTAAACGAACCGAGCCCGAACGCACCAAAAAAATAAACGAACCGAGCTTGAACATACCATTAAAAATTTAAACAAACACGAACCGAGTTCGGACACCTTTAAAAATAAATAAACGAACACGGACTTACCATTGTTCGTTCAAGCTCGATCGTTTACACCCCTACCAAGAGAATCACATTCTCACCATTTAATGAAAAAAGCTACGGTTGGGAATACAATATTATCCCTTGGAGGGAATGCTCTCCAAACAAACGTAGGTATGTGATTCCGAAAAAAATCATTCCTCCAAGTAAAAAAAAATTCCGCGAACCGAACGTCCCTTAGTCATTATTTACCTATTATATCAATTTGATCCTAATTTTAATTTAATTAAATGAAATTAACAAACCAATCAAATGACAACACGTGTTTTATTTATTTGAAGTTTTTATTTAATTAAAACATAATAAGTAAATAACAATGATTAAATGTATAATTTAATAAAGGGTAAACTATATCATTGGCCACCGAACTAATTGAGGATTCCTATTTTGACCACCGAACTAACAAACTCGTCAATCAGACCACCGAACTTATAAAATCAACTTATTTTGACCACCGCCGTTAAAAATCTAACGGTGGAGTGACGGAACTGTCACGTGGCAGCTAACGAGAAAATTTTAAAATTACACATTTGGTCCCTGTTATTTACACATTCTTTCAATTTAGTCCTAATTTTAAATTAATAAAATAATAAATTATTGAATTAGGTAGTGACACGTGTCACGTGTCACCACCTATTTAGAGGAGGAAAACGAAATTAAGCACAAATGGCACCCAGGGGAATCGAACCTGGGTGGTGTAGGTGGAAAGGCAGTGGTTAAGCCACTGCACCAAGCCCAACATTGTGCTTTAAAACACCCAACTTAATATATAACTCTTATTGGTTTCTACATTTATAACCCAAAAGCTCAAACCCTAAACACTAATTTCACATATATAACCCTAAACCTTAAACCCTAAATATTTCAAATTAATTTTACACTCAACATTTCAAATTAATTTTACATATATAAATCCTAAACCCTAAACTCTAAAGCCCAATTTAAAATATTTGGTGTGAAATTAATTTCACATATATAACCCTAAACCTTAAACTCTAAATATTTCAAATTAATTTTACACAAAAAATTTCAAATTAAATTCACATATATAAACCCTAAACCCTAAACCTTAAACCCTAAATATTTCAACTTAATTTTACACTAAACATTTCAAATTAATTTCACATATATAAACCCTAAACCCAAACCCTAAATATTTCAAATTAATTTCACGCTTAATTTCAATTAATTTCACATATATAAACCTTAAACCCTAACCCCTAAATATTTCAAATTAATTTCACACCAAATATTTTAAATTGGGCTTTATAGTTTAGGGTTTGGGTTTAGGGTTTAGGATTTATATATGTAAAATTAATTTGAAATGTTGAGTGTAAAATTAATTTGAAATATTTAGGGTTTAAGGTTTAGGGTTATATATGTGAAATTAGTGTTTAGGGTTTGAGCTTTTGGGTTATAAATGTAGAAACCAATAAGAGTTATATAGTAAGTTGGGTGTTTTAAAGCACAATGTTAGGCTTGGTGCATTGGCTTAACCATTGCCTTTCTACCTACACCACCTAGGTTCGATTCCCCTGGGTGACATTTATGCTTAATTTCGTTTTCCTCCTCTAAATAAGTGTTGACACGTGTCACTTCCTAATTAAATAATTTATTATTTTATTAATTTAAAATTAGGACTAAATTAAAAGAATGTGTAAATAACAGAGACCAAATGTGTAATTTTAAAATTTTCCCCTTAGCTACCACGTGGCAGTTCCGTCACTCCACCGTTAAATTTTTAACGGCGGTGGTCAAAATAGGTTGATTTTATAAGTTCGGCAGTCTGATTGACGAGTTCGTTAGTCCGGTGGTCAAAATAAGAATCCCCAATTAGTTCGGTGGCCAATGATATAGTTTACCCTTTAATAAATTTTCGTTCACTAACACCTCGCCGTCACACTTCCATTAGTTTTTTAATGACGGTAGTCAAAATAGGTCAATAAGTTTAGTGATTTGATTAACGAGTCCAATAATTCGATGGTCAAAATAAGTACGACTTTAAAATTCGGTGACCACTAAAGCAGTTTATCCTTATATATATTAAAGGTAATTACAAGATTCTTAACCTTTGGGCTTTGACAATGAACATACATTCACGACATACATGTATATCTCATTAAAATTATCAAAAGTTAGTGGACTATATTCTAAAATAAACAAAATATTTTGATTTTTAACATATTATTTATTATATATATTATCTAACTTTTATTGAATGTAAAACTACAAAAAAAATCAAATGAAAATAAAGATAATAAATTTTAATTAAAAAATTACAACACTAACGCTATCCGAACTTATCAAACATAGATCCATATTATCCTGTCTCATGTTCACCGCTCCACAATTTTTAATCTTTTAAAAGAAATTAAAATGATCCTAACTTTCATTTAAACCAATACAGCAACAGTTATTCTCAGATGAACTCTCAGAAGATCCATAGAAGACAGAAAAGAACAGATCTATACAAAAACAAAAGGAAAAGCGAGGAAATTAGGTAGGATTTACCGATCTGACTTACCAACGGCCGGAAATGATGGAACCCTTGAAGAAAGGTAAGAAAATGGAGATGAAGAACCGGAAATCAGCGGAATGGGAGGAATTGGAAAGATTTTATTCAAAAACAAATAGAAAAAAACAAAAATCTTTCCACTCTCCCCACTCCAAAATTTTCCGGTAACTCTCTCTCCTTTTCCGTCTTCAAAACTGATCAGATCTGGCGAAAGGACAGAGAGGCAAGGCGAGGAGAAAGAGAAAGTAAAGGAAACCATAGGCATGGGTGGAATCGGCAAGAAAATTTACAGAAACTTTGTTATTTTCTTGCCGAATCAACCACAACCGAAGACTTCCTCAAGCCTCCTCTCTTTCCCCCTTCTCTCGTTTTCTTTTTTCCTTCCATTTTTTCCTGCGAGTGTGGCGGCTTTTCCTTCTTTGAGTTCATCTATATATGTAAAACATATGGTAATAGTTCATTTATTTCTACACTACTTTCAGAAATGCTGACGAATGCCCTACTGCCTCCGTATACGTTTTTCTTAGAAATATATTGGATTATGTCGGATCCTATATTCAAGGAAGAAATTAAATCATTTAAAATTTATTAGCTCATCCCCTTGTGTGTCTTGGTGACAAAGGTATATATTTATCATTTTTTAGAATTCGGGTTCGAGCACCAGTAATGTCATGCTGTGTGTGCCGTCTTTGAAAAGACTAAGAAAGTTGAACAGATGCTACCATTGCATCGCACCAGCATATTTAAAAAAAATATTATTAATAAAAATATATTTTAAAATTATTTAATTAAATAAACTAGCTGTTGAAAAGTAATTTTTCATGGAGCATAGGAGAGAAGACAGAGCGTTCGCTCAGCCTGGAAGAAGCAGCTATCGTCGGAGCTCCAACGATCAACCCGGTGAATGAAAGGTTTTCGTCGACAATCTAAGTAAGAGGGTATCGAGGGGCGCCCTTTGGGAGCTGTTCAACCACCATGGAAAGGTCACCAGAGTCTTCATTCCGTCTGTCAACAATAAACCAAAGTACAAGAGGAGCACTTTCGCTTTTGTTTCGTTTAGAAGCGAAAAGGATATGTTGGCAGTCATTAGGGCCATCCATAATACGAAGATTGACGGGTCTATTGTTTCTGTCACAAAAGCTAGATTCCCCTCTCCCCCAAAAGTTCCTAATGCGCCTCATCAGTCAAAAGACCAACGATCCTACCCAAGCTCTAACCGGGACTCTGGCGAGAGGGTGGGCACTAGTCAACCGCAGCATAAGTCGTATAAAGAGGTACTGATAAACAAGCACTCCAGCCATGATAAGCATGCTTCGAAGGAAGATGCAGTTGGAGACCAAGGCTATTTGAGCGATGATAGCTTAGGTATCTTGGATTTTAATTATCCCAAGGAGTTTCCAGAATGGATTAGGTCTTCTGCAGTTGGACTACTTAGATCTTCTTTCGAGCCCGAGTTTGTTCAAAAAGCCCTTGAAAGCGACGGGATTAAGGCCAAGCTTGCTCCGTGGGGATGTCTCCATAATGCTGTTCTCATATCCTTTGATTCTCCGGCGGAAAAAGTGGCAGTATGGAGAGATAAAAAAGAGGTTTTGGCTTTTTGGTTTGACTTCCTGGATGAATCAGTTGAATTTGACGGCGTTCAGATGATGCTCGTCTCTGTCTCTATTCAGGGGGTTCCTTTGATGTGTTGGACAGATGACTTCTTCGCCAAACTTGCAAACAGATGGGGCTCCCTTATCCATATCCTTGAGGAAACGAGGCTAAAACTGGATCTCAGGGCGGCCAAGTTCTTGATCCGTTGCCCTAGTCACCTGGAAATTCCGAGCTCAATTAAAGTTGTGGTAAAAGGCCGTATGTTCCCGTTGAGGGTCGATGTTGGTGATCCTGTGTCAATCACAGATGACAGGGGAGCGGTGGATGATCGGTCTGTTCCTTCCGCAGATGTTTGGCCGGAGACGCCGTCGGAGGAGGCGGACGGTTTGTCTCCTGACCCTATCCCCAATATACCGGTTCAGGTCCCATCCAACACCCACGTTGTTGGGGAACAGCGTATCAGGGTTAATTCCTCTGACGGTTCCGAGGAGGATAGTCCCAAGGAAGATATTGGCTCGGCCAATAATTGCAACGGGGCCTCACCATTTATTGCTAATGGAATCAACCCCCCCTAACCCGGGTCTTCATATTGCCTCCCCTAGCAAAGTTGGGCCTGGACGCGTTCTTAGCCCGCCTAGCCCTAAAACACAAAATGTCCCTCTGGCCGGTTCGGGCCTTCTTCTCCCTGATGGTTCTGCAGAGGCCCTCTCCTCAAATAGTGATCAAGCCCAAGGTAATTCTGGGGCCCTACCGGATTATGTGAGCGATTCTCTGGAACCTGGTATTCGTTTGGGCTCTATGGACAATGGCTTGCTGGAGGAAGGAGGAAGCTACTCTTTCCTGGGCGTTAACGCCCCGCGAGAGGCTGTCATCGCTGAAGCTTTAGATCAGATTAACCCCGCCACTCCTCATCTCAATGCTTGTGTCTCTATTGCCATTAAGGATACGAATCAGCCCCTGATTCCAGCGTATCGCAAGATCCTTAGGAGGCAGATAAGGGACTCAATCGATAGTCTGGGGGTTAATTTTTTACCGGGTTCCTCGTTGGCAAGTACAACTCATGGTTCTGTGCATATCAACTCCATTGATGAAGCTCTTGCTGTATGGGGTGTGAGTAATATGCTTGGAGTTTCCTTTGTGGGAGGACAGCAAGCCTTTGTTAACAAAGTGGCTAGTTTGGAGGATTTGAATGAGGCTTAAACAGGTTCGCCTGTTTCTTTGCCTTTCTACTGGTTGTCTTGCTCTTATATTTACAATGAATTTGTCAATTTTATGCTGGAATGTTAGGGGCCTTGGTAGGTTCGAAAAAGTCAGAATGGTTAGGAATGCTATTAAAGATAAGAATCCGGTGGTGGTCATGATTCAAGAAACGAAGTTGCAAACCTTTTCGGCATCAGTGCTGCGGAAATTGGGCTGTTATAAGAATATGGAATTTGGTTTTTGCCCCTCGGTAGGCTCTGCTGGGGGTCTATTCACCGCCTGGAAGGTAGATATTCTGTTTAATTCAGTCTGGTATCCTCATGGGAGATTCGCTGCTGTTATTGGGGAGGTTGGTTCTTCTAAGATTCAGTGTGGTTTTGTTAATGTCTACGGCCCCTCTGTCGAGGCTGAGAAAGGGGATTTCTTCAATGAACTTGTCGGGTTTCTCTCTGAATTTGATGTCGCGTGGTGCATTGGAGGTGATTTCAACGCGTTTTTAAACATGGAGGAGAAGATTGGTTTCTCCTGGAATACTAACTCTGTCGATTTGTTCCGAAACTTTGTGTTAGAAGCTCGGCTGGTGGATCTGCCCTTGCAGGGAGGCAGTTTTACCTGGACAAATAATAGAGACCCCCAACCTTTGTCCGGCTTGATAGATTTCTGGTATCCTCTAATTTCTTGGCGTCCTTTCCGAGCATTGTACAATCGGTGCTTCCAAGCTCGTTATCCGACCATAATGCCATCCTTCTTGCTGAATCTAAAATCGAATGGGGTCCGAAACCGTTTAAACTTTTTAACTACCTGATGGATGATGAGGGTTTTGATGAAATGGTCGAAAGGGTAGCGCGTCGCTCCGCTGCAGGTCCCAACAACTGTGGGATCATTGGGTTATTAAGAAAGACCAAAGAGGCTGTTAAGAAGTTCCCGGGTGGCAGTAAAGAGAGTCTGTGTGCTCGCATTAAAGCTTTGGAAGACCAAATTATGGTTGTGGAACAAAATTTACAAGCTGGTTATGACTTACCTAACGCACAGTGCTCGCTGTCAGAATTGAAAAGGAAGTTGTGGGAATTGCTTCGCAAAGAGGAACGGATGTGGTGCCAACTTTCGAGATCCAAGTGGAGCTTGGAAGGTGACCGCAACACGCGGTTCTTCCATCTCACAGCCACGAATAGGCGTAGCAGGAATTTTATTTCTTCTATCAATGTGAATGGTGAGCTTTGCTCGGATCCCACAATCATCAAGTCTGAAGTTTTTGATTTCTTCTCCAATGTTTATAGTGCTGGGAGTACGCTGGAAGTTGCAGAATTTGATGTGAATTTCTCTCATGTGTCTAAAGATCAAGCGGACTTTGCTGAAAGAAGATTCTCGGCAAATGAGGTGTGGGAAGCAATTGCCTCAATGGAAAGTTCTAAGGCTCCTGGGCCCGATGGTTTCAACATGGGGTTTTATAAGAGATATTGGGCGGTCCTCAAACCTAAGATTATGTCTTTTTTCGACGACTTTTATAATGGGAAAGAGTGGGAGAAGGGGGTTAATCATTCATTCATCGTTCTCATCCCTAAAAAGCAAGGGGCCGTTGGCCTTAATGAATATCGACCGATAAGTTTGGTGAGCAGTGCTTACAAAATCTTAGCTAAGGTTCTCTCGAGGAGGCTCAAAGAAGTGCTTAATACTATCATCAATGAATCTCAATTTGCCTTTGTTGCTGGTAGGCAGATTCTGGACTGCTCTTTTATTGCAAATGAAGCAGTCGATTATATGCAAAAAGCGGGTCTAAAAGGTATTGTGTTTAAATCAGACTTCAAGCGAGCCTATGACTCAGTAGATTGGAAGTTCTTAATTTTTATTCTCAAGAAAATGGGCTTTGGCGCTAGATGGTGCAATTGGATCTATATGTGTATTTCTACCGCGTCAATATCGGTGTTGGTAAATGGCTCTCCAACCCCGGCTTTCCCCCTAGGTCGTGGGCTTCGGCAAGGATGCCCGCTTTCGCCAATGCTCTTCAATATTGTTGGTGAAGCCCTATCCCTCTTGATCAAGAAGGCTTCGTCCATTGGTATCTTTCAAGGATTTCAAATTGGTCGAGGCTCTAATTCCACTACTCTCTCCCACCTCCAATTTGCCGACGACCTCATCTTCTTTTGTGGAGCTTCTCTAATGCAAATTCGAAATATAAAGAGAGTCTTGAGGATCTTTGAGGTTGCCGCTGGATTACAACTAAACCTTGGGAAATGTCGTCTCTTTGGAATTGGAATTGATCCGGTCACCCTTTCGAATTGGGCATCGGTCTTGGGCTGTCAAGTCGGTTCCTTCCCGGCTGATTATCTTGGGATTCCCCTTGGCCCAAAGAGAAACTCGAGAGCCTTGTGGGAACCTGTTATCAACAAATTCTATTCTGCTCTTGCTGGGTGGCGAGGTTGTAATCTTTCTCACTCCGGGAGGTTGGTTCTTATTAAGGCTGTTCTCTCGTCGCTTCCTACGTATTATATGTCAATTTTTAAGATGCCCGTTGAGGTTAAGAACATCTTAAACAGTATTATGGCGCGCTTCTTATGGTCTGGTTCAACGTCCGTGCACAAAACACATTGGGTAAGTTGGGTGTCTATTTGTAAACCTTTTGATCTTGGGGGGCTTGGAGTATGCGATTTAGGCTTGCTGAATAGAGCTCTCTTGGGGAAGTGGGTCTTCAAGTTTGCGGGGGAGCCGTCTAGTGTTTGGAAGAGGGTCATTTGCTCTAAGAATAATCTGGATCTCTCCTCTATTGTCGTTGATCAGAACCACCACCGAATGGCCTCTTGGTTCTGGAAAGGGATTATTTCTTCTTTTTATTCATCGGATGATGTTGGCGATTGCTTTAAAAAGAACTCTATTATATCAGTGGGGAATGGTTTATCACTGAGATTCTGGCTGGACTCATGGTTGGACGAGCAGCCTCTTAAGTTACTGTTTCCGTGAATATATGCCTTATCCGAGAACAAAAACGGGTGCGTGGCCGACTTCAGGAGCTTGTCCGGTTTAGAGTGGAGGTGGGAAATTCCCCTTAGAAGGCGGCCGTTTAATTGGGAGATATCCCAGTGGAATAGTTTTCTTCTCAAATTGAACAACTTCTAAGCCTCTGGCCTCAACCAAGATTGTCTGCTTTGGAAAGGGGCAGGGTGTGGGGTCTTCTCAGTAAAGGATTTTCGAAAACAGTTTCATTTAGAGAACAAAGACACTTTCGAATGGCGTAAGTTTGTTTGGAGAGGGATTGCCTCGCCTAGAATCGAATTTTTCCTTTGGAGACTTGTTAGGAATTGTGTTCCTGTGCGCGCTGCTCTCTTTCAAAGAGGCTTCCATGACATTGCAAGCTTGTCGTGTCCGTTCTGCTGCTCGGAAGTTGAGAGCGCTGAGCACTTATTTCTTCACTGCAGAGTTGTTTGGCCTATATGGATGAAACTGATAAAGGCGTGGGGTCTCTCCTTTGTTATGCCTTTTTCTGTCACAGATCTGCTGCATTCGTGGGCAGATTGCTACCTGGGTAACTCGTCCTCATCCACGTGGTCTTTCATACCGGTGGAAACCTTGTGGACTCTATGGTTAACCAGAAATGACGTTATCTTCAATAAAGGGAAGTTTGACTCTATCCATGTTTTCTTTCTAATTCGTTATAGAGTTGCTAGCTGGTACAAAGCAAAGTTTAAACTTTGTGTTATTTCGTTGGGCTCTCTGGTTAATGACTTATGTTTAGGAGCTGCGCAACATTTGGTTGTGCGAAACCCCCGCTCCAAGATCGCTTATTGGTGTCCGCCACCGGTCAGTTTCGTGAAGATTAATGTAGACGGTGCCTCTCCGCCTCAGCCCGGTGTAGGTGGGATTGGTGGTACAATTTATGGCCCTGACGGTGTTCTGATTTCGTCGTTCTCTAAGTCTGCGCCGGGAGGGCCACCAATCTTAGTGGAATTGCTGGCCATGAAAGATGGTTTGTTGCTGGCCGGATCGCTGAACGAGTGTCGGAAGTCCAGACTTATCCTTGAGAGCGATTGTGAAACGGCTGTTAGCTGGATTAAGGACTTAGGGCGATGCCCTGCTGTTTTTCAAAATTTGGTTGTTGAGGTAGCATGTCTTTTACGTGAAGGCAATGGCCTGGTAGATGGGTGCCAAGGTCTGCTAATGTCAAAGCAGACGGTTTAGCAAAACAAGGGATAGGCTAGGGTATTTGGAATGGTTGTCTTGTAATACTCTTATTTATATTTTAATAAAATCTGTGGCGCTCTTTTCCTCCTTCCGCTGCCTGGCTCTCCTCTGGGGTTTCTACGGTACGAAGGGGTTTTTTAATGAGGCCATAACCTCTTATCAAAAAATTATTTAATTAAATGTTTATATCACTCCATCTTGTATGAGATTGAATTTTAACTTAAAGAAATAATAAAATGTTAACTTAGAGTTTTTAATCACATAATATTTAAAATTATTACTGTTGATATTTAAAAATTTATACTTTTAAATAGTAAGGGTGAGCGTTCGATCGAGTCGAGTCGAGTAAAAAAATTTCGAGTTATTCGAGCTGACGAGTCATATTTTATAACTCAAACTTTATTTGAATTTTTTTTCGATTCAAGTTTAAGAAATTGGAGTCGAGTTTTCGAGTTCCTATAAAAATTTAACTGTAATTATTTATCATGTTATAGTATGGTTTGATTTCAATTTAAACTCATTTCTCTAATCATATAAGATATGTACATATATATTTTTTCCAATGTGACAATATTTCTTCATATTTTTATATATCATAAAAAATAGAGAGGCTCGTCTCGAACTTAAAAATAAATCCACTAATTACTAAAATTTCGAGTTATTCGAGTTATTCAAGCTTCCATTTTACAACTCAAATTTTATTTGAAATTCTTTCGAGTTATTCGAGTTTATGAAATTTTGAGTCGAGTCCAGAAGAGTCAAATATTTTTGCCTCGATTCGAGTCGAGTCGAGTCGAGTTTAAAAAATTGAAATCGAGTCGAGTTTTGCTCACCCTAGTAATAAGCGACAAATTTCGTGAGATGAAACAATTATCATTTGAAAAAAAAAAGTTTAAACTTTTCATTATTGAGTTGAAATCATATTAAAGTTAGAAACTTTTTTAAGGAATTGAATTATGGTTTTTCATGAAAGCTAAAAAAATAGTTTAATAATTGATGAGTGCTGACTAGTGAGTGCCGGCTGTGCGGGTTCGAGGGGCAGTTTAACTGGGCAGAACGAGACTATGTGTGGGAGGGTGCGTGATGGTGGTGCACGGGTGAAGTTGACTGGGATATGGCTGCTGGATTGTGTTTGCGTTGGTTCAGGAGTTCTTTCGGGTGTTTGTTAGTTCTTGTTTGTTACAATATCATGATGTACTCCTTATAATCAAATCATAATTTAATATGAAATTTAAACCCAAAATTTATTATGTTAAGTTATCAAGAACAATAAATTAAATAATCTGAATGTGAAAGCGTATATAAATTAATCGATAGATTAAAAACTTTGAATCTTCATGTTAAAATCTCAAATCTTTGGTATTGATCTTCCAAGAAGATATGTTATCCATTGCCGTAAAAACTCTCTGACGGGAACAAGAGTAATACAAGTTAACCTATTTCTTGGGGACCACTACCTCTTTAAATCAAATATTAAATATTTATAACTATGTCCCTCATTGAATTATAAATATATCTTACGATATCTACACTTTTATACCCATGACACGTCTTACATAATTAGTCACTTAATTTTGTGTCATACCTTATAATAGCATCATACATTTTACATATGTGCCCACCATTGCGGATTTTAATCCAACAATCTCCCACTTGAGCAACATATGTTTCCTAATAAGTGTACAACCTTATGAGCTCAAAAATTTGCTATTATATAATAGGTATTAATTCTATAATAATCTCGTTCATCAACTATATCCATATAGGATCAAAGCAGCCTTTGCCATATCAATCATGATTAGACCCAACAATGGTCACATATACAAATATAGTCAAATGACATAGATCAATCATGGATGCGTAACATGAAAAATTACATGAAATATGAATCGAACATGTCTATTTCCAACTGGTCCTCCTAAACTTTAGTGAGATCAACTTTACTAAATTCAGAGTGTGCATAAACCAAAAGAACTTTATTTCTGCAGAAAATAATCTTAAAATATCCTTAAATTCAAGTAACCGAATTTGTGTCTAAAACGAATGAGCATTTTTTTAATTACAAATTCCCACTAAAACCGAATATCCTTAAATAACATTACACACACACGAATAGTGTGCTCATAAAAGGGCTAGGGTGACAGTTTCTTAATATGCACACAATTATGGAGTTTGTACCAATATGCTTTATAGACACACAACCACTCTGAATTTTTTTAACAACTAGAAACTTAATTTTTATGTGCTTCAAATTTAAAGTGTTCTTATTGTTTATAGAATAAATGAATGCATATTTATTATCACAAAATAGTTGAAGTGGTTTTTCTATTCAATCTACAATTAGCAAGTCAAGTGACAATTTTTTTTGCATCAATATTCTATTAGAATCGAAGTCTGTAAATCTGATGATCTCTAACTTACTAGAACTTCGACATGTGAGCATGTAATTTTTGTTCTATGAAGATATCTCATAACCCTATTGTTGAGTGGATCGCAAGATCGAAATTAACCAAGAGGGGGGGTGAATTGGAAATTTAAAGGTTTGTGGTGGAAATTGGCAAATTAAAAATTGATGGGCAAGAGATTTAGAGTGGTTCAAGTTCCAAATGAACTCTACATCCACTACCTTAGCCTCACTAAGGATTTGCAACAATTTCACTAAATTGATCTTCCCCTTTTCTAGGACAAGGAGGCAACCCTTTACAATTTCGGTTGATTTTTCTACCCAAAAATCAACCCAACCCTCACACAAGAGAACAAAGAAATTTGTAGGCTAATAAGGTATCTCTCAATACAAATGATAGCCCCAATACAAGCACTCAACCCAATTTTACAAAGTATGAATGAAGAACACAAATTGGGATTTTTGCACAAAGTAGGATTTTTGCACAATTGCTTGAATTTGATGTTTGGATGTTTGCTTTAGGATCAATAGTTGTTGCTGATGCTTTTGGATGTCTCTTTTATACCTTCTCATTGATTTCTAGCCGTTTGGGTGGTTGGGAACATAAATGGAGCCGTTGGAACCCTCTCTTGCCACCATAAATGCAGTCTGCACCAACCCGTTTCGGAACACGGGGTACCTGTTTCGGAACGGACTAAAATAGAAAGAGCCATTGAGGTTAAAGAGTAACCTATAAAAATGGCTTCATCACTTTTTGCATCAAATTTACCTAAGTTATATTTTCCATTATTTAAAACAAAACACTTGCACCCAAAAGGGTGGAAATAGCTAATGTTAGGCTTTTTAGATTTTAAAATCTCATAAGGGGTTTTCTTTAAAATTGGCCTAATCATTACTCGATTTACAATATAACAAGAGGTGTTTGTGGCTTCCGCCAAAAAATATTTAGGTAAATTGTTTTCACAAAGCATAGTTCTAGCCATTTCTTGTAAAGTTCTATTTTTCCTCTCAACTACCCCATTTTGTTGAGGAGTTCAAGGAGCCGAAAAATTATGGCTAATACCATTTTCATTTAAAAATTCTTCAAACCCTAAATTTTGAAACTCGGTTCCATGATCACTCCTAATATGAGAAATTTTAAGCTCAAGATCATTTTGGGTTAATTTTGAAAATGTGATGAATTTTTCCAAAGCCTCATCTTTAGTACTTAAAAAGAGAACCCAAGTAAATCTAGAGAAATCATCAACTAGCACAAAAGTATAAGACTTACCACCCAAGCTCATAGTCCTAATTGGCCCAAATAAATCCATGTGAATTAATTGTAAGCATCTACTAGTAGAAACATCATTAATGGATTTAAAGGAAGACCTATGTTGTTTACCCTTTGAGCATGCATCACAAATTTTATCATTTGAAAATTTTATTTTCGGCAAACCTCTAACTTGATTTAGAGAGACTAGTTTTTCCAAAACACTAATGCTAGCATGTCCTAGCTTCCTATGCCACAACCATGCATCATTTTCATTTTGAGCAACTAAGCATGCATGAGATGTATGTATGTCATCTAAATGCACCATGTATATGTTTCCTATGCGATGACCTATGAGCATAATATTATTAGATTTAATGTCTACAATTTTGCATCCATTTTTATCAAATAAAATATTAAATCCTTTATCACACAATTGACTTATGCTCAATAAATTGTGTTTAAGACCATCGACATATAAGACATTTTCAATAAGAATGGTAGAGTGATTACCTATGGAGCCAATACCTTTAATGTGGCCTTTGGAGTTGTCACCAAATGTTACTACTCCTCCACTTTTTGGCTTTAGATCCATGAATCGACTCTTGTCTCCGGTCATGTGTCTCGCGCATCCACTATCAAGGTACCATGAGTTTTGACTTTGTGCTTTGGCCTTGTAGCAATGCTCTCCCTACAAACAAAGATATTAAACTTTGGTTTTTGGTACCCAAATCATTTTGGGTCCATGAGTGTTAGCTCCCAAAACCTTGGTTCCCTTAGGAATCCAAGATGACATAGCAATAATATTATTAGATTTTACAAGTTCCTTAGGAACCCATACACTTCTAATTCTTTTAGCTCTACTATGTCTAGGGTAGCTACCTTGTTTGTAGTAATTAGTCTTTTTCTTAGGTTGGTGTGTTCTAGAGAATTCTCCTACTTCATGCTTGACACTACCAACACTTTTTAAAGACTTTTTGAGCTCATTTAGCTCACCCAACACCTTTTGGTGTTCACTATTACATTGAGACAAAAGATTATTAAGATCAACATTTTCATCTTGAAAAAATTTAAGTTCATCTTTTAATCCTAAAATCTTTTTCTCAAATTTAGAATTAGCTTGAGTGAGTGAGTCATTTTTCTCATTTAGTTCTAAAATGATTTTCTTGTTTTTAATGACCGATTCTTTAAACTTCTCAACTAATTCATCATATACCTCTTGTAACTCATCATATGCATCATTTAACTCTTCATATGAAAAATCTAAAGTAGATGAGTTAGAGGTTACCAAGGAGGAATCTTCCTCAAGTGCCATGAGACAAAGATTAGCCACTTCTTGTTCGTCATCCTCCGATGATTCCTCATCACTCCAAGTAGCAAGCTTGGCTTTGAGTCTCTTCTTCTTCTCAAAGCCCTTCTTCTTGAGTTGAGGGCACTCCGAACGGATGTGGCCGGGTTGTTTGCACTCATAGCAAATGATGGGATCCTTTCGTTCTTCTTTGTTCTTCCCTTTTAAGTCCATCTTTCTTTGGATTTTTCTTCCCCGGTTGGACCTCATGGAACGTGAGAACCGTTTGGCTATCATAGCCAATTCTTCAAGTTCGTCCTCATCACTATATGAGCTCTCATCAAGTTGTGAAGCTTTAGCCTTGAGAGCTATTCCCATCTTCTTCTTCTTCTTCTCAACCTCAAGCTTCTCTACCCTTTTCTCTTCTTTCTTCTTCTCATCTTCCCTTCCTTGCTTCATGATCTCATGAGTAAGGAGAGAACCCACAAGCTCATCAAGCTTTAATGTCTTCAAGTTCTTTGCTTCGATGATAGCGGTTCTCTTCTCATCCCAAGATTCGGGAAGTGAATAGAGTAGCTTCCGGACAAGCTTGTCTTCCGGTATGATTTCTCCATAGCCCTTTAGACCATTGACAATCGTGGAGAATCGATCAAACATCTTTGACACCGTCTCATCGAGGTCCATCTTGAAATTTTCATAACTAAGATTGAGAATTCCAATCTTAGTTTCTTTAACATCATTGGTGCCTTCATAGGTGGTCTCAAGAGTGTCCCACACTTCCTTGGCACTTTCAATTGATGAGACCTTTGAGTAGATGTCCGGACCGAAAGCACAAAATAGCATGTGGAGAGCTTTATCATTGACTTGAATCTTCTTCCTCTCCTCTTCACTCATTTCGGCTTTCTTCTTCAACACCATCTTGCCTTCACCGTCTTGCTTCCATGGAATGTATGGCCCATCCTCAATGACATCCCACACAAGATAGTCACTAGACTTGATGAATAGACGCATTTTATTCTTCCAAAAAGAATAATTGTCACCATTGAAGAAAGGAGGCTTTGTGGTCGATTGTGACTCGTACATGCTGGAACCGGAGGTTGAAGCCATCTCTTGATATTTTGATGATCACACTCTTCCAAGGATCTCCTCTTGTGGTTGTTAATCCTCAAAGAGTTAAGCTCTGATACCAATTGTTGAGTGGATCGCAAGATCGAAATTAACCAAGAGGGGGGTGAATTGGAAATTTAAAGGTTTGTGGTGGAAATTGGCAAATTAAAAATTGATGGACAAGAGATTTAGAGTGGTTCAAGTTCCAAATGAACTCTACATCCACTACCTTAGCCTCACTAAGAATTTGCAACAATTTCACTAAATTGATCTTCCCCTTTTCTAGGACAAGGAGGCAACCCTTTACAATTTCGGTTGATTTTTCTACCCAAAAATCAACCCAACCCTCACACAAGAGAACAAAGAAATTTGTAGGCTAATAAGGTATCTCTCAATACAAATGATAGCCCCAATACAAGCACTCAACCCAATTTTACAAAGTATGAATGAAGAACACAAATTGGGATTTTTGCACAAAATGGGATTTTTGCACAATTGCTTGAATTTGATGTTTGGATGTTTGCTTTAGGATCAATAGTTGTTGCTGATGCTTTTGGATGTCTCTTTTATACCTTCTCATTGATTTCTAGCCGTTTGGGTGGTTGGGAACATAAATGGAGCCGTTGGAACCCTCTCTTGCCACTATAAATGCAGTCTGCACCAACCCGTTTCGGAACACGGGGTACCTGTTTCGGAACGGACTAAAATAGAAAGAGTCGTTAGGGTGCATTTAAGAGCCCGTTTCGAAACGCCTTAGGGCCGTTTCGGAACGATTTTGCCACTGTCAAGGGTCGTTTCGGAATGGTCTTAGCCCGTTTCGAAATGCCTTAACGACTTTCAGAAAATCAGTTAAAAACACATAACGGTCATATTTTTTAAATTCAACTTAAGACCTGTTTCGAAACGATATGAATCCGTTTAAAAACGGAATTGCTACTGTCAAGGGTCGTTTCGGAACGGCCTTGATCCATTTCGAAACACCCCTTTTATATTTAAAAAATCAGCATATATTTGAACCGTTGTAGTCTTTTTAAATCAAATATGAAGAACAGTTTCGAAACGAGTGATACCGTTTCGAAACGAGGTAAAGTGTTTCGATACACGTTTCAGAACGGTGCTCGACAGTGATGAAAGCGTTTCGAAACGCCTGAGGGTCGTTTCGAAACAGGAGCTTAAAATTCACTGTTTTGACTTGAAACACTTAGAAAAATATTTGAAAGACTTGTTTTTAACTTGGGCATAATCTTAAAATTATATGGGGATATTTTGAGGACTTAAAATTCGTTTTGACATTTTCAATTTAGTCCTTAGGTTTTTAGTTATATCAAAATTAAAATACTTGTTTCACACCTATTGGCTGCTATCCAATGATCTATATTATGATTCTTCAAATATTTGCCTAACATTCTAACAATGTACACAATTTTCGAACGCATACATACTTAAGCATAAATTAGATTCTCAATAGCTTATGCATAGAGATTCTTTTGGATTTTTTAAATTTTAAGGTTACATTTAGGGCTTTGTGTAAGACTAAATTTGTCTTCTTTAACAATATGAGTATTACTTAGTTTTACTCCCACTGAACTTGTAGTATATGCAATTGTCAACCAAATTTAACTCAAAATCGAATGAAATAATTAATATGAATTTTATAATTTCATTAATGAGAGTTTTACTTAAGCTCATAGTTGAATTTCTTTAATTTACATATCGTTGATTTTGTATCATTAGACACAAATATATGATTGTACCATATAATTCGTTTTTTCAATGGCGCCATTGAAAAACAAAAGCTTAACTTCCATCTTATGTAGCTCAAGATTAAAATAAGCTTCACTTCCACCTTATATACAAGACGTGTTTTATACTTATCCACATTACCATTTACATCTCTATTGGTTTTAAATATCCATTTACAACCAATTAGTTTGCACCTTAAGATAATGAGACAAGTTCCTAAACTTTATTGTCTTGCATAAAATTATACGCTTCTTGTATGTCATCAATCCACTTATGAGAGTTATAACTTTTATGGTCTGATAAAAATAATTGAGTCACTTTTTATCATTCCATTGATATCTTTATTTTCTTGAAGAAATACAATATAATAATTTGAAATAGTATTTCATCTTCCTCTCATGGACCTCTTTAATGACACTTGTTTTTTTTAAGGTTGTTGAGTTTGTTCTTCTGAAACAATTACCTTATCTTGAATGAGAGTTGTTCAACATTATTTTGTTGAGGTACTTGATTCACTTCTTGATTAATGATATGTGTGAAAACTTAAACATCATCAAAAGTGATAGTATGAATTAAATTATAATTCAATGTCTCCTCAATAACAATGCATCTAGCCTTATTTCTCCCTATAAACTCAACATTCTAAAAAAGTTATAAATCTCTCCTTAAAATAATCTTAATTGTAGGATCATAAAATTTACAGCCCATGAATAACTCGAAATAATCGAAGTAGTTGTTCGCTTTTAAAGTTTAATTTCTTCACATATGTCTTAACTTATATAAAAGAATCAACACTTTGTAACTTATTGTTGTTTCTTTTGAGTAGGACCCTTAGCAGCTTTATTCTAATTTTTTATTGTCCTTATTCTTAAAGACACTAACTAAATGAGCACTAACCAAATGAGAACTTTTATACTTATAATGCTTCAAGTTTTCTTCCTCTCTAACCCAATGAGAAATGAGCTCAATTAGAGCCTACTTCTCCTTTTGACAGCTGTAACTAATTTTGAATTGGTTAAATTATTTAAGAAGCGGTACCAAAACCATAAGAACAAATAATTGTTAGAAAGTTTGATCTTATGTGCCTTAAATTTTGAAGCAATATAAATCATTTTCATAATGTACTCCCTCACATTTCCTTGACCCTTATACTTCATAGACATCAAAGAATGCATAAATGATGTCATCTTAACCATAATGTTTTGAGTCAAACATTTCTTAATTTCGTCAAGAAGACCCTTAGTATGAGTAATCTCTTTAGATTTGTGCTCCTCAAGACATTTAGAATGTAGTGTTTTATGATTATTAGACTCATGTGATTCGAACGATCACACCTTTCAAAATAACTTTTATGGGTGCTTATCGCAGTGAGAGGTGCAAGTTATTCTTTCCTTAGTGCAAAGTCTATGTTCATACAACCAAATACTATATGTAAGTGTCTTTTCTATTCCTTGAAATTAGTTTCACTAAACATGAGTGTAGAATGTATATTAACATATATTGTAACATAAAAAGATCAATTACCTAATATAGAACAAAAATAAATAAAATAAAAACAAGCTTACATAAATATTTATAAGTAAACAAATAAATTTAAAATAATGGTTAGTGCCCTCAAGATACCAAGCACAACATTAATATAAAGTCTTTGGACATTAATATTAACTATAAGCGATACTCTTATTGTAGCAATCAAACATTGAGAATAAACTATGTCAAATAATAGATTAATCTTTGAACTAATGTATTGCACACAAAAAATACTTTATAATTGTCACACATTTATCGCCACAATTGTCGTTGTAATTCTGCCAAATATTAACTTTATTTTGGGCCAATTAATAAATGCATGAATTACAAAAACCCACAAATATCTTGATATTTTAAATAAATTAATCTACACAAAAGCGGTCACTTTGGTGACATTATGTTTCAACTAATCCATTAAAATATTAGACATCTAGAGTCAAAATATGAATTTATTTGTTTCAAAAAAAATTTCTTAATTTTATCTTTCAATTAATTTAAAAGATAACCATAATAATAATAAATTTAAATAAAGGTAAACCTCATATCAAGATATCGAACACTCCATTAATATTTCATCTTTGGACAAAACATTAACTTGCAAGTGATATCTTGGTACAATAATCATACATTGATAATAAGAACATGTCAAACAGAAATCTTCCTTTGGGCCGATTTATTGCTCACATATAAAACTAAATAATTAGCACATGTAATAATGTTAATCATTAACCTTCCTTTGGGCCGATTAATACTAACATAATCTGATTTACATGCACAAAACCTTCTATATTTTAAAATAAAATAATTTTCACAATAGATGTCACTTTGGTGACTTAATGTTTCAATTAATTTATTTCAAAATATATAATATAAATATACTGATATTCAAATTTAAAATTTTGTAACAGTCAAAACTAAAATTTCTGATAATACTTAAGTTTCTGAAATAACCCAAAATAAGGTTGTCTGAATGGGGCTATCAAAAATCGAAAAACTTAAATCTTTGACTGTCTCTTAACAAAAATGTCTTAAACCTTAAGCATTGTAACACTCGTGTTTTGGGGTTGGGAGTTTGGCATGTGTGTTTGGTTCAAGTCATCAAAATCAGTTTAATTTAATTATACCTTAGTTTTGATTTAAATGAGAATTAAAATTTAAGGGATGGCATTTTTGTAAATAACTTGGTGGGTCACCATCACTACGGGTATGGAAGAGGTTGAGATCACTTGGGAGTTTTTCGAGTCAGCTTTCCGTAAGAAATATCTGGGTCCTCGATATCTCGATGAGAAGAAGAGGGAATTTATGGCTTTGCTTCAGGGGAGTATGACTGTGACAGACTATGAGATCAGATTTGTCAGGCTGAGTCAGTATGCATCCGAGCTTGTTCCTACTAAAGTGGAACGTTGTAACCGTTTCCGCTATGGGTTGAATGAAGAGATCAAGAGGTACACTTTAGCTTCTGACAGTAAAGTGTTGCGGGGTAGATCGATTGAGTTAGTAAAAGTGCGGTGGCAACGTCGGGGGGTGGACGAGGCCACTTGGGAGAGGAAGGAGGATATGAAAAGGCAGTTTCCTTATCTCTTTCAGTCAGGTAATTTCGGGGACGAAATTCCTTAAGTGGGAGAGAGTTGTAACACTCGTATTTTGAGGTTGGGAGTTTGGCATGTGTGTTTGGTTCGAGTCATCAAAATCGGTTTAATTTAATTAGACCTTAGTTTTGATTTAAATGAGAATTAAAATTTAAGGGATGACATTTTTGTAAATAACTTGAATAAAAGGAAGACACCTTTCTGAATCAAAAAGAACAAAAAAAAGTCTTCTTCTTCCCTTTTTTTCCAATTTCACGTGAAATACACCCAAACCCCTCCCAAAACCCCAATCTACTATTTCATCCATTTTCTCCTTCAATTTAAGAGCTTTTTCGAAGGTAATTTTATATTTGAGTTCTCCTCATCATCCCAATCACTTTCATGGTTGTAGAATTCAAAACTATCAATATTTGTGTTTTTCAAGTTTGATGAAAGTTTGGGTTTTTAATAGGTTTTTCATTTGTTTTTGTCTTGTTGAGTTGGGTTTTGAATTAGTCTCACCTAAATACACCTAATATCTTGAAATTGAAGGATTTGGGGGGAAATCCCAAAGTGGGTACTTGGGGCATTTTTCAAAGTGTCAAAACTCAAATTTTTGGTGTGTTTTTGTGTTGGGTTGAAGGGTTGATGGTATAAGGTTGTTAGGAAGGTGTTTTGGAAGCCTTTATATGTTATTTGGGTGTTGGAAATTGTGATTTTCAGCTGGGTATTTGAGGAGCACGAAAATGAGAGTTTTGTGGTTAGTTTGGGTTTGAAATGGTGAAGTCTTGGCTTGTGTTTGTGAGTTGGAATTGTGACTGAGTTTAGCATTGGTTTGGTGAGTAATATTTGTGTTTTGATTGGTTAGAAGCAAGAGGAAACATCGGGGAAGGATCAGGATCGAATCCGGGAATTGAGGAGGCTTGACTCGCTTTGCTTGGTTTGCTAAGGAAGGGTGGTGAGTAAAACTTTAAATTGTTTTAAAGTTGGTTCAAGTGTGTGTAGTGGAAGTATTAGAATAAGATTGGTAGGCCATTCCAAGGTAGATGTTAAATTGGTAGTTTAACTTCTTTTTTGTTAATGGTGCTTTAGATGCTTATGCCTATATTGATCTTTTGAGGTATGAATTGATTTTGTATGTGTATACATTGATGGATGTGTGTTATAAATGATGGTTGTTGTGATGTGGTTTAAAAGTAATTGGCACTAGTTAACTTATCGGGTATAAATGATCGATCATTAGGATTAGTGTGCACACGTTTGAGTCAAATTCGCGCGTGGCCTTGATGGCGTTAAGTCATCAATGAGGAGTACGGTGATGTAATATTCCACCGGAAATTATTTATATTATACGTGATGATGAGTGGAATCCTATTCGTAGGGCATGTGATGATGAGTGGAATCCCATCCATGCGAGGTCCGGCGATGAGTGTAATCCTACCGAGGTAATGTTGTTATTGAGAGTAAATCCGCATATCCGAGTAAACTAATAGTGGCCAATGTACTTACTATTGTGATTATGATGTTGAGATATATGATATATATTGTTGAGCTTAATATGAAGTAAGATGTCATATTTATGACTCTTGTGATACTAGCTAGGTTGTTATGTGATGCCTATGTATGTTGTATGTGTGATGTAAGGATTATATACTTGAACCCTGCGTTGTCGTTGTTTTGGTTTTAGAGTAGCCTCACTAAGCTTCTAGCTTACGCTCTCATTTTTCGACAATGCAGATCAGTAGCGTGGTGTTAGCAAGGAGCAAGGCGAAGGGACATTCCAAGCTTGTAGTTGCTCAAGTATGATTTAGTAAATAAAGTAGTAGTTTAGCAATTGGGCTACTATGTGTTTTGTATGAGCGTTGTATGACTCATAGATGTTGATTGTGGTTCTTGCTATGCTTAGATTTGTAAACCATGTTATGTTGGATGAATGCTTGTGTTGTTAAGGCTATGCCTTGAATGTTTATGTTGCTTTTGGTTGATCATGTAAACCATATATGTGAAGACTTGTGTCATTTGGCCTTTTGAGCTTTTAAGCAAGCCTATTTATGCCATATCTATCCTTTACATGAATGTCTTGATGTAATGCCTTGTTGATCATCTAAATCGTTCTTCATGTTAGTTTTTGGGTGCTAGTTGTTGTATGAATGCTTGAATGTGGCTAAGGAGGTCTTAAATTGCATCTAGGTTTGAGTCTTGTGTTGTTTTGCTGAAATTTGGAGACTTGCAGTGCAGGGCGTATCAATACGCCTTAGGGCCGTATCGATACGGTCTTGCCTTCAGGACTCAATTTTGGCTTGGTGTACCGATACACGGGGGTGTATCGATACACCAAATGCTCACTAGAATTCTGTGATTTTGGTGAGACTTTGGCGTATCGGTACAGGCTCTAGGCGTATCGGTACGGTTTTATCTTGTTGACCACAAGATGTTGACCGAGAAGGGCGTATCAATACGGTCTTCCTGTGTTGACTGAAGAGTGTTGACTTGGTCAAGGTGTATCGATACCCTTGACTGATGTTGGTCCGGACGTTTGACCGGTCCGAGTAGGCTACACGGGGAAAACCGATGTGAAACCCGTTAAGGTCCCACCTCGGTTAACAACCCTAGAAAATTTCTTTTAATTTAATCTCGTCTAAAGGCATATCGTTACTTAAGTGATCACGGCAGCGGGAAACAACAAGAAAGAAGCACAACCGAACACAACACAACAAGTCAAACAACCTATTTTTAAGTTACAAGGCAGGCTGTATCGATACACCTGTCAAGGGTATCGAGACGCCTTGACCAGGTTAACAGCCATCAGTCAACACAGGAAGACCGTATCGATACAGCCCTTAAGCGTATCGATACACTCTTCTCGGTAAACATCTCGTGGTCAACGAGATAAAACCGTACCGATACGCCAAAGACCCGTACCGATACACCAAAGTCTCCTGAAAATCTCAGAATTCCAGTGAGCTTTGGGTGTATCGATACACCCCCGCGTATCGGTACCCCTAGCCAATTCTGTGTCCCAAAGTGTAGGACCGTATCGATACGGCCCTTAGGCGTATCGATACGCACTGCACTGCAAGACACTAAATTGCAGCAAAACGACACGAAACTCAACTCTAAATGCATTTTGAGACTTCCCTAGCCACACTCAAACATACATACAACACCTATCAACCAAAATCTAAACATACGAGGCACCCAACATGAACAAACATCATTAAACCAAGGAAATCATGTATTCATTCAAAAGAAGGCATACATAGCATATATGAGGTTCATGCCTTAGCAAACAAACATAAAACATTCATATAAGGCAGTCTAAACATGATTTTACAGGCTAAGCATGACATCTAAAAGCCAAAGTAACACAAGCATTTAAAGGAGTATAACATGCTCCTAAACCAACCAACATTCAACATACTTCAAGGCATTACACCACAATTACATGTTCCATTGCTTGACCATTACATCATAATTAAAATACACATACTTGATAGCTAAGCTAGCACCGCGAAGCACACTTGGAGGCCCCTTCTTACACTAGCAACCCACGAACTACGGATCTACATTGTCGAACAAAAGAGAGCGTAAGCATAAAGCTTAGTGAGGGTAAGCTCATTGAAAACAAACCTCGACAATGCATGGTCCAAGCACAAGCACAACAAGGTAAACGCATGACCTTACCTTCGATCCACATGAGCCAAAATATCAATGATGCATGAACAATTATCCAATAATATGTCATGCTCAACAAGCTCAAATCCACATAATATGTAAACACATATATTAATCCAAATAGGAATCACATTTCATAACACATTGATACACATATCAACTCATATTGGCACCTAGCTATGACTCGAATACGCAGATAAACACGTTGGAACTCACATTCAACAACAACTTTACCTCACTGTGGGATTACACTCATCACCGTTCTCGCAGAGGGGATTTCACTCATCTTCACGCCCCGTCGATGGGATTACACTCATCACCGACTAATATATATAAGAAGAATTTCCGGGCGAACTCGTACTTCATCTTGATGACTACCATCATCAAGACCACGCGCGCATTTGACTCTCGTGTGCACACTAACATCCTAATGATCGATCATTTGTACCCAAGCATACTAGTGCCAACATTAGACAAAATCCACAACATCTCATATCACTTCCGTGCTTAGCACGTACTCACCATGATTACAATCATGAACAATCCACATGCATATCACAATGCATCAATGTCATGCCTCAACATATATGTATAACACATTTATACACAACCATCACCAACACAATCATCATGAGGCATAATCACTAATTAAAGAGTGCAACCAAGGTCTCTAATTAAAGCTTAGGATTAGGCTACCACTCTAATCCTAACTCTAGGTGGGTCTACCAAGCCCAACCTAGTCCACATGCTTGAACCAATTACTCAAAACCATTTTAAAAACATTAAACCGCTCATCTTCACTTCCAAGCTCAACTATCAAGCAACCAACACCTTCAAGCTTCCGGATTCACTCCCGATGCTTCACCAACACACGTCCTTGTCTCTAAACAACTCAACACAATCCAAACAACATCAAATCAACTTATACATCAATGTAGCTAACCTGGAATACTATTCAAACATCAAACACAAGAATTCAAGCCATAATCAACCCCCCAAAACCACAATCTCGAGCAACCAACAAACCTCAACCAAAACTCATGATTCCAACCCTTTTAACACTTCCAAAAGATTCCAAAACAATCCCCAACTATTATACTAACCTCAGCCCACAATTTCCAACACAAACCATACCCAAAACTCACCCCCAAACCCTTCAAAAACCCCATGAAAACCCAAATACGAAAATCATGTTAAAACACCTTGAAATTCATATATGTTGAACTTCAATGTTCCTAAACAACATAACTAACATTATTAAATCAATAGCTTTAGTAAAAACTCATAAAGATTTAACTTTTACCATTTTCCATGAAAAACCAAACTTCCAAAACATGGATAAGAATGAAATCTAAAGGTACTTTTGGATAGAGGAAGATGAGAGCAAAATGAAAATGTAATTACCTTTCAAAACCGAGCTAAAATGAAGAGGGGATGCAATAGAATAGTGAAAGGGGGAGGGAGGCTTCTCTTGTCGTTGGTTTTGGTGTTTTGAAGAAGATGATGATGAAATTTTTGGTTTATTTGAATTATGATGTAATAAAAATGGGTTTTAAAATGAAGTCCAACTATTTACGAATTTGCCATTAATGAGATGGCAAATCTCATTATTCACAATTTTTATGGAAGATGTAAAACAATTCAATTTAGTCCCCCACAAAAATGTTTTCTTTGAAATCACAAAGTCCAAATAATATATAATATTAATAAACTGAGACCCAAAATATTATTTAAATATTATTTTCACCTGACCCCTAAACCCGGGTGTTACAAAATAAATGAATATTTGAAACAATATTAGAATGTTTAATATTGGTTAGTATTACTTGAAGAGTAATGTTAATCAATGAATATTTCGAGGAAAGTTTCAATGTTTCATTTTAACCTAAAAAATGAGAATAATACATAATTAGATTAATTAAAATTAAAATAGGATAACTAATTAGAATAACCTTAATTAGGAATATTATTACTTTTGGATCCATTAAAGGTAGTGTCCAATATTATTTTGGATGTTACCAATTATGTCCAAAAATTAATAATATCCATAGTTTCTTAATTAAACTAATTAATGGAGCTTAATTAGGATTTACTTAAAAGTGACAAGACAATAATTGATCATGCATTAAACCTTTTGCGTTGAGATACATTTTGAATATAAATTGAAATGTCCTAATGTAACTGAACGTTTCATAATTATATTCGTCCAAAATGTATTTTCTTACAAAATGATACCTCATTCGGAATAAAATTCATTTACAATTAAAAGAATTAATTAAATTCAGATTAATGTTCTAAATGCTGAAATGCCACGTGTAATTAATAAGGTACCGATAACGGGCGTTCTTAGGGGTGCTAACCCTTCCCTACACGTAACCGACTCTCGAACCCGAACTTTTCAAAAAGAATCTTTGGTACGTTTTTATGGTGTCCGACCTACCAAAGTGGCCGGTGGCGACTCCAAAACGCTTTTTAAACAAATAAAAGGGATTTTGATTAAACATGGAAAATTAATTAATCAGTAGAAAAATTTTATTAAAACCCCGATTTTTCTGAATTTTAATCGTCAGTCTGTTTTTCAAAACTTAAAAAGGCGGGTTTTAAAAAAAACGGTCGGGACAATATGTGAATAAATTTATTTTTTAAAATATAATACTTTTGTTATGAAAAATAATAAATACAAATGGTTATATGTGAATAAATTTAAACGAGCATAAACGAATGAATTATCAAATGTTAATAAACGAACCCTTTGTTTATGTTCGTTCATTTAATTAAACAAACATAAACAAATTTTTTGTGGCCACTATTCACCCAATCACAAAATTTACAGGGACATGTTTAACTCCTAAATATATATATATATATATATATATATATATATATATATATATATATATATATATATATATATATATATATATATTCGGTTGGCGCTCTTGTGTATGATATACAAAAGGATTTTGCTCCATTTCCTGTTCCTCCAAAGTGGATTGTCGCTTGGACTGGAGCAATGTTATAGGAAAGCCCAACAAGGTGCTCATCTATTTCTACCTTCATACCGTAATCGGACGCCACAATTGAACCTGCAGAGGGTTATACGCCGACGATGACGGCAACACTCAGCGCATTTTTCTTAGGAGCTGCCTTTTCGGTCTCTTGTGCCTGGCTGTACTTCGTTCTGTAAGGTGCTTTTGTTTTTTTGGTACTATTTTCCTCCATTTAGTTGTAATGAGTTTTTTAACGAGATATACAATGTAGTGTTAGTCTTTTATTTAAATAATAAACACTCTTTTGCTGAGAAAAAAAAAACTTGAAATTTACACTATTATTTATATTAATTTTATTTTATTACTTTCTGAGGGGGCAAATACAATTTTTCATTAACCAAGGTTTTAAAATTAGTTATTAATTTATTAGAGACACTAAAAACGGAAAATACATATAAACATGAATACACATAAATCTCCAAAACGATTAATACAAAGTAAAGCGAAGAGAGCAGCTTAGATTATGTAAAGACAAATAGACAATAGTAACAGTAAGGCATGCTCATTCCCATGCCCTGTCTTCCACAATTTGTTCAAAAAATAAATAAACAAGTAATAACATGTTGTGCAACATGCAAACTCGGGCTGACTCAACCCAATAACTCAATTCTTTTCCTCGTTGAGTCCAATGTAATGAATGATCCAACCACTAATTTATTCTATGCGATAAGTTGAAAGTGCAAGAATAAAAAAGCTCATAAAGCTAATGTGGGAGCGATGTGGAAGTTGAGATTCCAAAGATCGAACTTCCCATTGACAAAATCATAGTGTGCACCTTTCAACACCAGGGTTTTCTTCACCAATGCCTCTCTCACAAATGGATATGTCAGTAGGTTCCCCAGGGATACATTTACTGATTCCTGCATTTAGATTAACACCACCAACATTACACATAATATTTGATCCGGAACTAGGATGAAATTATGGGAGGGACTAAGTTGCTTATCTTTGAAACTAATAAGGTTCTAAAAGATAATTAAATTATAAAAAATAGAGGGTCGGGGTTTAATTTTACTAATTTTAAAATTGGTGTGACCTATAAAGTAAATAAACCAGAAAAATTAGAGGAAAGATTTAATATATTGATTTCAAAACTGAAAGGGATCTTAAAAATAATTATACCAAATTTTTTTGGAATAGGCCAAAGCTTAATTTTAATAATTTTAAAACTTAGGGGCTTAGAATACAATTAACCCTAAAATTGGTGGGAACATGTCCCCTTAGGCCATGATGTTCCTCACATGAAAAAAAAAGCTTTGTCCATCCCTTTTTTTTAACTTCTGTTGCATTGAATTCTTTTAAAAAATAGAATAATTATATATTTCTCCCTCACTTTATTTCAACATTTATGTTTGCCCCGACCTCTAATCCTGACTTCATCGACTATGTTTTCGGTTGTAAACCTGAGTAATAATATAGACATAATCTCACCTTCTCGCAGTGATCGCATAGTTGGTCGAAACTCAACTCATTGGATTCTGATTTCACCTTGTTCTTTGCAGCTAAGCAGATGCTAACCCAATTTTCTATAAAATCACTGCAATGTTCAAAATTGAAATATGAACAAACCCATGTACCAAACCAACTATGATAGATATCGACAAATTTATATATGAGACAATCAAAATAGTAAAATAACAATTATAATATCGCATTGCAATTGCTATTTTATATATGCTAATATTCGTGAAGTCTTACCTAGCAATGGTTCCATCGTCTGGGATGGACATGAGCCCTTTGATACCTCCACAGCAACTGTGCCCAACAACAACAATATTCTCCACCTGAACCCAGCATTGTGATTAGGGGTGTGGAAAATAAACAGTAGCCGTTCATTTTATAAGTTAATTAACCTAATCATTAAGGTTAAACAATTTTGGTTAATTAAATCGTTAAAAAATATGGTTAATAGGTTAACCTATAGGTACATTTTTTAACTAAGTATGAAGTTTGTGTTTAAAATTTTGTAGTTTCTATTTAAGTTTTTTTTTTGAAATTTTTATTACAATATTTATGGTTATTATTCTAAAAAGAAATAATGAACATTTAAAAAATTGTAAAAGTTACAGATTAACTTCTCATTCTTTTTCTGTTTCAAGAATTTATATTTTACATTTGTGTCCCTATACATATTTAGACGTGAATATAAAATATGAAATAAATAAAAATATACATATATTTCTTATATGTATACTTAAATCAGACAAAAATAACACAAGGTAATTATCCAATAGAAAATATATTAGTACTTTGAGACTTTGGGGAAAAAAATGGCACGCCTAGTGACTAGAGATCGAGTATCAACAACATTAAAAAAAATAGAAAATTGTGCTTGTAAAGTAAAATTACCTTTAGATGCAAGACTGCATATTCAATAGCAGCACCGACTCCGCTGTATTTGGTCTACAATGAACAATACAAATCAAGACAAAATAAATTAATAAAATTAATGCATTAAATTTTAAAAAAAATGTTTAAAAGGTAATTGAATCATTTTTAATCAGTGTCCACTAGTTAAATTAACCCATAATTATAATTTATTATTAACTGTTTTGAGTCAAACTAACATAATTAAAAAATAATAATGTAGAATTAGGCGAACCTTGTCGTAGGGCGGGACCATGCTGGCAATGTTCCGAACCATAAAAGCTTCCCCTGGTTGGAAGTCCAGGATGTGGGACGGACACACTCGAGAGTCCGAGCATGCGAATACCATAAACTGAAGAAAGAAAATGGTTCGTCACTCAAATTGCACAATAATAATCATTGAATTGAAAGAGAAATATATTACTATTGAAGTGACTCAGGTTATTTGCACTGTTTGACACATACATATATTTACATGTAACACTTATTATCAAATACCAAATAAAAGACTTTTTCACAAACACGTTGAATGCACAAAATGACAACACGTAAAAGCTACTGCAATTTCACTATAATTTGTCAAACTGTTCTTTATCCGGAAAGGAAAGAGACAGATACTCTTTTGCTTCCCCCTTTACCACCATTCCAAAAGTGAGCAAACTATGGCCACACACGGCACCATCTTGAGTTAGCATATTCTGGGTTCAAAACTTAATGCACTACCGTACTTTAAAATGGAACAATTCCATTAACAAAGTACAAATCTATGGTAAAAATATTATCTGATAGGATTGAGCAAAACACTGGAGATCAATACAAATAGAATGATAGTTGGGTATTTAATAAACCCCCAACGGTCGAAAAATATAATCGAGAAAAGAAAGAAGACAATCATTAACGAACCTTGGGGCTTTGGCCTTTGGCAAGTGTACCGTACAGGTCAGGATTTTTCCTGGGAAAAAAAGTTAGCCAAACAGATTCATATTAAGCTAATTATAATTCAATTTCAAAGGGGGGAAAAAAAGGAAAAGTGCATCCAGCCAATTTCACAATCCAACCACATATTTTGCACCTTTTGGTGCAACCACCGAGCCATTTTGCTAGTCACCTTTTCCTTTCCAAATACACTCTCAATTATAATAATAAAATAAAAAATAATCTCTTAAAAAATATTTGATTACATCATTATTAAAATATTAATATATCATGTATAATAAAACTATTAATATAATGATATACAGTAATTTTAAAAATATTTTTAGAAGAATCATTAATAAAACCTATATATATAACAATTTTAAACGTGATACTTGTATAAAATTAGAATAATAATGATCATAATACATATAAATATAATTTATACCACTGTAAAAAATCGTAATAAACACGTTGACGAATTGAAAACAATAATGGATTATAAGTAAAAATCACAACGTTCAATACAAAGAGAAGAAGAAACCAAAACGATACGGCATATTCAACGGTTTGAGAGACAAATAGAAACTTTCAGTTATTTTTTTCAGTAATTTTTTAAAGTAAATAATAATAGTATAACTCATATTTTATCTAATGAACGCTGATTAATGTTTATTGATCCAGAATCGGTTTGAATGGATTATACATAGATAAACAATGGTAGCAGTAAATTTATAAACGTACTCGAATTTTTCTGTCTTGAAATGATGGAAACCGGTTTTGATCCGGTTATCCGCGTCGGAACTGCCAGCTGCCTCTAAATCAGCCGTTATCTGCTTGATTTTCGCGGCGGCAACACTTCCGAGATCAGCTTTTTCACTGCAACCGAGGACGGTACACGACGGATAAGTAGTAAGGACGGCAATTATAGGTGAAATAACCGTCCCAGAAAATGAAATCCTCGGCTTTTTTTCGAAAAAAAAAATTGTTCAAATCGAAGAATAACACCGTAATAATACCTGAGGAGCTTCGACAAAGCTGCAATCGCCTCCTCGTACTCGCTTCCCATATCTTCTTCCTTAAAAAAGAGAAAAAGACAATCATCGTGATCAAAGTTGAAATTAGAACGTAAAACAATTGCCGTAAATCCATTAATTCCGAGAAAATCAAGACTGGAGAGCCGAAGAAAAAGAAAGGATTGGAAAAGTGCAAGAACAGAAATGCTATGAACAATTTGGGAAAGTAAAAGAAGAAGAAGAATCAATATGTTTAATGTATTATAAAAACATTGAGATTCTGAATTTGTGATGGACTAAAATGGAGATTGAATTCACCAACCTGGTAAGTTGATAATTCAATCTTCTGACGAAATCAATGTACCAAACAGTTCACAACTTTCTGCTACATATTTGCGCTGTATTTATAGACTATAGTGGGTATATATTAATTAATGACCCGGCAATATGAAATAAAATGTCGTTAAAAGAAAATAAAAAGGGAAATGATTTATGATTTTTAAGCGGTGGACGCGGTTCTCTTGTGCTTTATTTATGGTAAGATCTGAAAACTAAAAATTGATTCCTCCGTTTAATTCTGGTTCTGTTTCTACTGGATTTTACTTAGTTTTAATTTAGTAATAATCATATATATAAATTCCATCTTATTTTCAGTTCTCGAGTTGAGAAATATAATCATCAGAATTAAATTGATTTTTAAATTCTAATTAATTTCAGCGTAAATTGCACAGTTTAAACCATCGCACTTCTAGATTTTTCAAGAAGTAGCTCTAAACTTCAAAAACTTACAATTTGAGGACTAAATCAAGAAAATTTAGAATTTGATGACTAAATTGTAAGTTTTGATGTTTAGAGCTACTTTTTGAAAAATTTGGAAGTGTGATGGTTAAATTATGAATTCTAGCAAAATCAAACCAAATTGAAAAGTTTCAATAAATTGAGGTCCAAGTGCAAAATCTAGAAAGATTGTTGCCACATTAGCTATAGTTTCAATAAATTGAGCTACTTTTTTATTTTCAAGTGAATTTATTAAACCACTTTAGAAGTTTTAGTGACCACTAGTGAATTAAGGCCCTGTTTGGAAATTAGCTGATAACATATTACATTAGCTGATAGATTATTGTATTAGCTGATTTGACTAGCAAATTGTATTAGCTGGTTGTATAAAAGTGTTTGGTAAAATTAACTGATAGTTGATAGCTGTTTGATTATTTAAACAAGCAAAATGACATATCATGACATGATTATATTTGATACTTGTTTGAATAGTTTATTAGTTATCAATATTTTGTACCTATTAATATTAATTAGAGTATGAAAATGTTTTTTTAATATAACATTATTAAGCATATTTGAAGGATCTATATATTAATTTATTATTTATATAATTATTTTTAATAAAATTTAATTAATTGTTAAATATAAATGTGTGAGAATAAAAAAAATAAAAAGTATTGGTTTACAAATGTTACAATGTAAATACGTGAAGGTGGAGAATTAAAATAGAAAATGTTAAATTTAAGTTATTTGAAATTTTTTTATAATTGTTAAGGGTAAAAAAGTCTTTATAACTCTTATGTCAAAACATCTAATTACAAAAGCTCATATTAACAGCTTTCTCAAAATTAAAGGTTTCATCACAATCTGCTATTTCAATCCGTTATTCACCAAACATCTAAATTTGTATATTTGACCGATCAAACCTCTAATTTTAAATAATCCTCCAATTTTAACTCAAACTGATGTTTACCAAACAGAGCTTAAGTAAAAAAAAAACATAAATGATCAGTAGACTTTGGCCCTGTTTGGTAAATAGCGGTTTGGGCAAAAATTAGAGGTTTGAGGTATAATTAGAGGTTTGACTAGTCAAATCCACTAATATTGATGTTTGGTAAATAGCGGATTGAAAGAGCGGATTGGGGTGAAAAAGCTAATTTTGAAAAAGCTCCTAATAGGAGCTTTTTGAGATTAGAGGTTTGATATTAGAGTTGTAATGACTCTTTTACCCTTAATAATTACCAAAAATCTCCAAATAACCTAAATTAAATAATAATATTTTTTAATATAAATAATAACATATTAAGTATTGGACTTATTTGTTGTTACTATTAATTTATATAGTGACATTTGTAAGTTAATTCTATTTTTTATTATCACATATTTATATGTGCATATAAAAAAATTTAATAATTATATAAATAATAAATTAATATATAAATCTTTCAAACATGTTTAGGAAATTTATATTAAAAAATATTTTTTACAAATCTAATTAATATTTATTACATACAAAATATTAATAACTGATAAATTATTCAAACAAGTATTAAATATAATTATGTCCTTATATGTCATTTTGCTTGTTTAAATAATCAAACAGCTATCAGCTATCAGTTAATTTTACCAAATACTTTTATACAATCAGCTAATACAATCCGCTAGTCAAATCAGCTAATGCAATCAGCTATCAGCTATCAGCTAATGTAATCCGCTATCAGCTATCAGCTATCCGCTAATTGCCAAACAGGGCCTTTATCAAATTATTTTAATTTTTTTTATCAAAATTTATTAAATTGTTACAAAATAATCCTTATTTTTTAAAAATTTTACTATTTTGTATGCGCATTAACCATTTTATAACGATTTGATAAATTAAATAATTAATTTATTACTTCAAAACCTAAGTGGTAATATAAACTTCTTTTATTTAATTTAATTATTATTCATATACTTTACATTTTTTATCCCACGTTCACAATAATCTCTGCGAAATTACTATAAAGAAATCTCTCGAAAAATTTGGCAGTCTACGAGAAGAAATGTTGTTGTGTAATAAGTGGTGGACCCGAATTTTTTTTTTAAGGGTGGATACAAATTAAAATATTTATGAGGATGAACACAAGTTATAAAAAATAAAAATTAATTTATAAAATAATTAAAGTTAAATATATAAACTTTAAAAAATTTAGGATGACTACAGACCCACCCAGGGATGAAGCTACAGCTTCAATGGGAGGGCTGCGGCACCCCGGTAGGGGGAAATTTTTTACCCTTTGATTATTTATATTTTTCTTGAAAAAATTAGGATAATTGAGAATTTGCCTCCACTTTTCAAAATTTATATTTTGACCATCAACTTCAAATCTTGGTTCCGTCCCTAGACCCACTCAACCCTTAGCGTGGATAGGCCACTATGTGTAGCAACTAGCAAGGTGTAGAATTTATTTATTATGGTCCGTTCGATTGGTATTTAAATATATGAACTAGGGATGGCAATCGGGTGGGGAATAACCGAAAACCGTGGGGATCCGAACCGATGGGTATGGGGAATAACCGAAATTCTTACCCATGGGGACGGGGATGGGGGAAGTTTTATAACCGGAGCTCAAATGGGGATGGGGACGGGGATTGCTATATCCGAACCGTGGGGATAACCGAACCGTACCCGTATAAATCACCGTGGGGATCCCCAAAAATATCCGCAAGAATCCCCAAAATATCCGTAGGGATCCTGATATTTTACGAAGTTTGATCGCCATAAGGGTAATTTACCTATGTTTCATCAAAAATCTATTCTCACCGGAGCATGGTCGGCTAGAGTAAGTTTGAAAATTCTTTGTAAATTCTATACAAATAATTAGAATGTTATCTATGCATTGTTGTAAACATGATTTAGTATATTTTTGATTAAAATACATGGTGATTGATTTAGATATGTATTCTAAATTATATGAATATTTGAATGTTGAAAGATCATAAAAATTTGGCAGCATATTTCTTAAAAAAGTTTTAGTAATGACTTTGAAAATTCACCAAAAATTCTACAAGTTAAATTAGGGAGTGAGCGTTATATTTATATAATCACACGAAAGTCTAGATTTGTTTAAAACAAACAGTTATTGATTTCGAGTTACATATTAGAAATTATTAATTTTTGAGTGAGCAAATGTTAGAAGAAAATACAACATATTGTTTCTAAAAACAACAATAACACTGACTTCGAAAATTTACCATAAATCGTACGAATAAAATTAGAAGAAGTAATTTATATGATTGAAAAAATTATCAAATCTAGTTTGTTTTAGAACAAACATACCATTATTTGAAACTATATATTATTAATCGCATATTTTCTTTTAAAGGTAGTTCAAGATGTCATGTTTCAAACGGTTAATATTTAAGTCATGTTTTATAGTTTTGAAATTATGTGTTTGTTGTTTGATAAAACTAAATTTATCTTTTATGTTTGTAATTTTGGAGATTTAATGTTGAGTATTTGTTTTATAAATTAATTTATATTTTTTGGGTATGGGGATTAACCGAAAACCGCGGGGATCCGTAAGGGATGGGTATGGGGATGAAAAAATCCCCGAAATGTTTAATAGGGATTCCCCAAAACCGTACCCGCAAGTGTTGGGGACGGAGTGGGAAATGCAAAACCGTCCCCGATCCGCCCCGTTGCCACCCCTAATATGAACGAATAGTATTCGCCACTTGTTCGAAAAAGCGTGGTCGAAAATATGGGATCGGAGATCCCGACGGCAAGGTCAAATCGGAGTTAGATTCATCTCCCATTAAATGGAAGGTTTTGACTTTTTTATTCAATATTTAATTGTCATAATTCTCCCACTTATTCTGATAAAATAATAAAATAAAGGTTATATTGATCGTCTAAGAAAATTTTAAATTTAATTATTAGATAAACTACATAAATAGTCATCGAACTTTTAGTGCAGATTCATTTTGATTATTGTACTTTTAAAATATTCAATAAGATCACTCAATTTTTTGTTCGAATTCGATATGGTCCCTCCGTTAGAAGTTGCCGTTGTTTTCTTTTTTCCTTAATAAAAAATGGGTAAATTACACCAATTATCACTCAACTTTCTTCTTACACCTATTTTGGTCACTAGAGTTTAACAATTTTCAATTTAATAACTTAACTTTCGAATTGTTCATATTGTGGCCACTCTCAAATGACATAGTTATACAAATAAAAAAAAATCGACTAATCCTTACAAAAATTCAGGTAATGATTTTTTGTACTCTGCTTATTAAATTTATCATATTATCATATTTGATATTTTAATAAGCAAAGTAAAAAATTATAACTTGAATCAAATATTCCAATTAATCGGTCAATCAATTATCTGATTTAATTGGTACAATATAAGATTTGAATTTAACAATTAACCAAAATATTTTTTAAGGATTAATTGAACCCGGATTCAGTACAAAATTTTAAAATAAATTATTTCGATTCAGTTACGGTTCACAGTTTAAAATAAAATTGATTAACCGATCTGATCTATTATATACAACATTTCTAAATTTTATGCATTACAAAATCTTATAGTCTAGTGATTTTGATACCTTTCTAATTTTTTTATAAAAATAATGGCTATGGGTAGGATTAATAGGTGTGAACTTTCAATTTTTTACTTTCTAGTTGTTTTTACACTTTTATCACAACCGAACAATTATTAAATTTACCATGTTATCATATTTGATATTTTAATAAACAAAGTAAAAAAATCATTTTCATAATCAAATATTTCAGTTAACTGGTTAATTGATTATCTAATTTAATTGGTACAATATAAGATCGAGAATTAATTAATCTGAATATACCAATTAACCAAAATATTTTTTAAAAAGTTTAATCAAAATTTTCTATTTGTATAAACATGTCATTTGAGAGGGGCCAAAATATGAACAATTCAAAAGTTAAGTTAAGTTGAGTGATGATTGGTGTAGTTTACCCATTTTTTTATTAAAGAAAATGGAAATTAGCTTAAGCTTTTAACGGAAGATAACAGGATGGATCATATTGAAAGCGAATTAAAAATTTGGTGACTATATTAAAATCCAACTAAAAATTGAGTGACCTTATCTAATATTTTAAAAAGTACAGTGATCAAAATGAATCCACCCTAAAAATTTGGTAGCCATTTATGTAGTTTACCCTTAATTATTAACATTAGAGATTAAAATTTTTAATCATTCCATTGTTAATTACAACGGGGAATGGTATGGATTAAGCTCTCATTCATTAGTTTTTCTTCTCATTATTATGACAAATTTTCATTTATAAATATTGTACAACTAATGTTTTGATATAATAATTGAAAAATGTCTTGGACCGATTTAAAAAGTATTTAAAATATTTCCAAAGTCCAAACAACTTGAAATTATGTTTATGGAAGTTTTTATAAAGGGTTTTACATGTTTTTCAAAGCCAAACTTTACAAAACTGTCCATGCATTTCGAAACGCCCTAAGGTGTTTCGATACGAGAATTCCAGTAGCAAAAACGTTTCGATACTCGTATCGAAACGGGCATTCCATGGATAAGATTTTTGCCCAGCGTTTCGAAACTGGCTCTGCCGTTTCGATACGCCTACGTAGCATTGACCACAACGGTCATAAACCCCAACGGCTATTTCCCAACTAACTTTTAAATGCAGGCGTTTCGATACGGGTTTTAACGTTTCGATACGGGTGTTCCGAAACGGCCAGAGGCGTTCCGAAACAGGTGCCCTAACAGACTGCAACGACTCTTTCTACTTAGAGAGCGTAACGAAACGGGTTCGAGCGTTTCGAAACGGGGAGCTGCAGAATTGCATTTATGGTGGGAATTAAAGTCCTCAACGGCTCCAATTTGATCCCAACGGCTAGTAACAACTACAAACTCAATTGGGAGTATAAAAGGGACCTCCAAGCATCAAGTAAAGGCTAATGCTCATATTGTCAAACATCAAATGATCAAGAAGTGTCTTAGAGCTTAAATTGTCATTTATTGTATAGACAAACACTAGTGAGCCAAAATTGTCAAATTTGCTCAAGTGTTTTAGGTTTTGGGTGAGTGCTTAATTGTGCAAACAAACACCTATTAAAGGGTTTTAAGTTTGCTTCTTATTTCTCTTTGTAAGAGAGGGTTTCAATCAAGGCTTTGGGTAGAAAGCTTGATTGTGTATAAGGGTTACCTCCTAAGCCTAGAAAAGGGGACGAATCAATAGTGGATTGATTGGAAATCCTTAGTGGGGAGCTAAGGTAGTGGATGTAGACCTTGGTTAGAAGGTTGAACCACTATAAATCTTTGTGTCACATTTCTTTTTAGCTTCCACAACCCTTCCACCAAAAAATCCACCTCTCCACCACTTGGTGAGCCTTATCGGTTGAACGAATCGAGCCCCACACAACTCAACAAATATGATTTAGATGAATCAATACATATGTATGATAATGATTAATGTATCAGAAAATAACGGACGACCATATACAAAATTTAGAAAATTATAAATTAAAAACACATAAAAATGTATTTATTTTTTATAATTTGATCTTGTTAGGACCAAATTTAGATAATGTGTAAACATTCGTAATTAAATTTGTCATTATGTCGATTTAGAAAAATAGTCGAATCATCCTTGTATTATGATTTAACAATAAAGTGACTAAAAATCACTCCTCCTATTTTCTCTGAAGCGGTTACAAGAAGTTTACAAGTTCTTTATCTTCTTCGTTGATCTTCTTCTTCACTGACAACGACCTTTGGCCGTTTTGTTAGTTTTTGTATATAAATAACTTTCATCTTTGACGATAAATGTTTTATTTTTATATTTTTCTTATTTTTCCTTGCTTTGCCAGTTTTATATCAAATCTACTTTCATGGCAGTTCTTTTGTCCGCTTTTAAGGCAATTCCTTTGTCTACCTTTATGGCAGTTCCTTTGTCTGCCTTTATGGCAGTTTTAGTCTGTCTTTTGACAGTATAGCGTTCAAGTGACAAAATTTCAGCGAGCGTTTTTCAGTGAAGGAGACTGATCTATAAATGCTTATGATTCCCTGTTGTGGTTGTGCCGATATGCCAAGATTAAGTAGTGAAAGAATTGGTTGTCTTCATAGAGCACTATGGTTAAAGCTATAGTTTCCTGGATTTCTTTCAGGAGTTGCTTCAAGTCCTTCCGAAAGTGATAGGCTTGTTCTTTAATGTCTTTCATACCCTTAGGTTTTATTGTATTTATCTTTATACATTGAATTTTCAATATTTGGGTGTGATCTTTTGTAATCCTATCACTTTTAATATAATCCAATTTGTTTCAAAAAAAATAATAAAGTGACTAAAATTTTCAATTCCTTCAATAATGATGACTAAATTGAAAACTCTTTTTAGGTGACCAAAATGAAAATAGCCTAATATTTTGATGAATAACTAGGTAGTTTACCCATAAAATAATATACTACTGTAACACTCGGCTTAAATGTTAAAAAAAAGGTTGAACTGCTTTGTGGGGGACTCAAACCTGTGCCTTTGGCATGGAAGTGGAGGACCTAACCATTTGAACCAAGTGCTCTATTCTGTCAAGTATTACCAACATTAATATTTGTTTGTTAACCGAGGAGTCAGATTGAGTTAGCTTTAATTTAACTCTAACTCCTCACCTACCGACTTTAATGTCGTATCGTGCACCCCCCTTCTCTCTCTCTTTCATCCCGTTTCTCTACCGTCCCTGATCTCCGTCCATCTCCGGCACCACCGCGTCGTGAGCTTCATCGCCGGTGCCAAGGCATTCCCTGTCAAGCCCCGACCAAAACCCTCATCTCTACGCGCCGTCTGCTGTAACGCCTGTGTTTTGGGGTTAGGATTTAGCCGGGTTTGTAGTCCGAGTCAATAAAATTAATTTAAAAATCAATTCAACCTTAAATTGGGTCAATTTGAGCTTTAATAAAAGAGGAGGGACCTATATTGTAATTTTACCCAAAAGTTTTTAAAAAAGGAAGACAACTTTCAAAGTTGTCATCTTCTCTCCCTTTTTCCCCATTATCCAACGTGAAACACCAAAACCCCTCTCCAAAATCTCTCAAAGCTTGTTTATTATTCCATTGGATATCAACCTCATTTCAAGGTGTTTTTGAAAGGTAAAATCATTTTCTTACTCTCATCTCTATCCTCTATCAACCCATGGTTTTAGATTTCAAAAATATAAACTTTTGAAAATTAGGGTTTGATTTAAAGTTTGGGTTTTTATGGGGATTTTCACATTGTTTTGCAAAATTGAGTTGGGGCTTTGTTTATTCATGTTAAAAGGTGCAACATACATTAATTTGGTTGAGTTTTGTGGAAAACCCAAAGTAGAGTCTTAGAGCAAATTTTAAGGTGTCAAAACTTGGGTTTTTGGTGGGTTTTAGAGTGTAATTGAAGGGCTGATGGGTTAGGTATAATAAGAAGGTGTTTTGGGATCATTTGGGAGTCATTTGGATGATCGGAAGTGGAGTTTTCAGCTAGTGTTGTAGGGAGTACGAATTTGAGGTATTTGGGGATTAATTTGATTTGGAAAAGTGGGTGAAGCTTGGTTTGAACTCAAAGGTTGAATGCTGTTTAAATATTAGCATTGATTGTGGTTGTTGGTTGTGTTTTTGGTTGGCTAGAAGCAAGAGGAGTCGTCAAAGAAGCTTTGGGACCGAATCCGGGTTCGTAGGAGTTTCGCTTGATTGCTAAGGAAGTAAGGTAAGTGGTTAAAATATTTTAAATGGCTTTGAGCATTTGGTTCGAGCATGTAAATGTGAAAATGATTTCAAGTATCGTTTTGGTTCAAAGTTGGTTTTGAAAGAGTTTGGTTTGAGCTTAAAAAGTCAATTTTTAAAGTCAAGAGTAAGTTGATGAAAATCGCCTCTTTAATTTCCTCTTTTTCCATTTGTTTTCATTACTTGTGATGATGGTTTGTTGAGCATGAAATTTAAATACTTGAGTAGAAGCATGTTTGCTTATTACTATATCGTTAATGATGTATGATGGTAATAATGGTGACGTTGTTGTACCTTGTAAGATGTGTGTAAGTTGGTGCAGGTTGTGCACGAAAATGGTGAGTAAGACCATTTGCGATTGGTAAGATTGTAAGTAGTAAGTGATGCCTAATTGTGGATATTGTTACAACTTGTTGTGATTGTGCATGGTATAGTGAGTACATGTCGCATGATAGTAAGTGTATGTTGTGTTGCATGGTTGGTGTCGAACCTCATGTGATGGTTGTCGTTGCTCCGGTGATGTGTAGTCCCGCCGGTAGCGAGTGGTATAAGACTTCGGTGATGTGTAGTCCCGCCGGTAGTGACTAGTAGAAGAGTACTTTGATGTGTAGTCCCATTGGAAAACTACTAGTCAAAACGGTGATGTGTAGTCCCACCGTGTGTGTTTTGGTTATGCTTGTGCATACCATGTGTTGCTCATGTTGTATCTCACTACATCATTCCTTCTTATGGTTTTGCTTTAATTTAGGATCATGCCTTTATGCATACCATGAAGTGTAATGCCACGATGAATGCCTATATTGTTGACCTTTGGTTGAACTTGCATGTTAGTAGGAGGATTTGGTCGTTGGATGATTTGTATGCGTTGACCTTTATTTTAAAGAAAGCTTTGAACCCTGCATTGTCGTAGTTATGTTTTTGAGCTCCGCTCACTAAGCTTTATGCTTACGCTCTCCTTTTCCGACAATGCAGATTTTTAGCTTGGAGTTAGCAAGGAGCAAGAAAGGGTGTCCAAGCGTATGGTAGTTTGCTCAAGTATGGTTTATTAAATAATGTAGTAGTTAGCAATGGAAAATGCTACGTGTTTTAGGAGCTTGTATCTAGACTCCTTTGTGTTGGGCCCATGTTGTTAATGCCTTATGTTGATGTTTTGGATTGATTATGGTTTGTAATGCATGATATGCTATGATGAATGTTGTGTGTGTTGGCATGTCTATTGGTGTTTAGGTTGCCTTGTTAGAGAGGGCCAAACCTCATGTGCTTTTCTTGTGCCTTTTAAGGCCTTTGAGTTCCATGTATGACTTGTATGCCTAATTGCCTTTGTTGGAATGCCAAGTATGTATGCCTTGTTCATGTTTGAATGCTAAGTTGCTTGTATAATTTGTGCACCACCTTGTGTTGATTAGTGCCCTTTGGCTTCTTGTGAAAGCATGCTTTTATGGTTGGTTTGCCTTAGGATTGATGCTAGTGTGTTGGTTGAGGTTTTAGAGGGATTTAGAGGCATCCTTGTGCCTTAAATCAGCTCAAACCTGTAAGTTCGTAGCAGGGGTATCGATACGGTTGGTCCCGTATCGATACGGCCTTCTTGTTTCAGGCCTCGTGTTTCGATACGCGAGGGGGCGTATCGATACCTTCTTGGTCGCTGGAGCTACTGTCCATTTCGGTATCGATACGGGTCCTTGTCGTATCGATACGGTTATCTTAGCGTTGACCGTGGGAAGTCAACCATTGGGGAGGGTATCGATACACTCCTTGGGCGTATCGATACGGTCTCCACGGGTTGACTCTGACCAGTTGACCTAGTCAAGGGGTATCGATACACCCCTTAGGTGTATCGATACCGCATGCAGTTTAAGCTTAAAATTGGGCTGTAAGATGTTGGGTTGAGTTTGTTTGTTTGTCTCGTGAATGTTGTTCCGCTGTATGATCACATAGGATTAAATACTCATCTAGACAAGATTTAAAATGAAAGAAAAAAATAGGGTTGCTAACCGAGGGGGAATCCTCAAGGGGTTTTCACTCGGTTTTCCCCGTGTAGCTCACTCGAACCGGTCATCCGGCCAGATCGGGACGAGGGGGTTACATTTATTGGTATCAGAGCCTGAGGTTTCCGAGACCTCGGGTAGGTAAGTGAGGTAAGTTTGATGTGTCATGTTGTTGTTATGTCTCGGTGAATGTTTTGCCATGTATGCTTAATGTTTGCTTGTTAGTACGGTGTTTGAAAGCATGTGTTAGCATGATGCTTGTGTTGAAGCGTAGTGTCGAGTTCCCATTGCTACTATTACTTATTTAAAAAGATTTTTGTAAAGGAATATACTTGAGCACCTTGGACCCTTGCTCTTGCTAACCCTAAATATTCTTGTTTGTGTGTTTTGTTTAGTATTGTATTGTTGTCTTTGGTAAGTTGGAGGCCGAGGCGTGGGCCTAGAGCTGGTAATCGTGAATCTGAGGTTTTGGAGGATGTGAACGATGAGAGAGTACGTCGCTTTAGTTCAGGGCAGTATGACCGTACCAGAGTTTGGAGTGCAGTTTGTTCGTTTGGGTCAATAGGCACGTGAGTTGGTTTCTGTTGAGGGAGAACAATGTGACCGATCTTGACATGAGATGGTAAGAGAAGTGATGAATTAAGAGTTGGCTTCGGAATGATGTCGATGTTGTAGCAAGTAATTCCTCGATACAGTCTTTGGGCTTGTTTTTCTGATAAATTCTAGATTTACGTGTACGTGTGTTCAGAGTGAGCATGCGAAGTTGTTGAATCTACCTTGCGAGGTAGTAGAGGTAGGTGTTGGTGTTGCTAGCTCCTTCGGGGATGCAGTCGTGGTCAGAAAGTTGTACAAGGGATGTCCGTTGATGGTTCAGTGGCACGTGTTTTCAGTTGATGCGACGGAATTGCTTTTTACGGTTTTGATGTGAAGCTGTGCATGGATTGGCTTGTAGAACATAGAGTTAGGGTAGACTTTGAGACAATGGAAGTTTTCTTAAAGCTTGTGGATGACTAGGATCTTGAAATGGTAGGTGAGAATGTGAATTTTGTATCGAATGTTGATCCAGCCTTAGAGGTCAAAGATTGATTGAGTCAGTTGACAGGCTTGCCTAGCAAATGTGATGGGTTTGATTTTTGAATGAGGATTAGACCGTAGACTGTTAGAATATATTGTGTTTTCCTAAAAGTGTTGGCAAGAATTACCCGGTTTGTCTCTTGATAGGGAAGTAGTGTTTGATTGTGAGACTGTCTCCGAGTTTGCTCGTGTTTTGGTTGCTCTGTACCCTATGATTCTCGGCCGATTTGAGAGTGTTGATTAGACCTTAGATTCATTTGGCTTAGTACGTCATCTTAGAGTATCACAGTACAATTTGTGAAGAAGAAAGAGTGACAATATGAGAATGTGTTTAGAATTTAGACAGTTGAAACAAGTGACAGTGACTAATTAGTATCCGTTTCCGAGTGTCAGTGATTTGTTGGTCAGTTAGTGTGTGCTTCAGTCTATTTGAAGATTAATTTGAGATCCAGTTATTACCAGTTGAGAATGAGAGAAGTTGATGTACCGAAGACAGCTTTCGGGGCAAGATGTGATCGCTTTGAGTTTGAGTTGTGCCGCTTTGTTTGACCAGCATATTAGTTACGTTTGTAAGAGATATTGAGCAGAATGTTTTCCTAAGTCCTTGATCAGTTTGTAGTAGCTCTCTTAGATGATACGTGGGTATATTCACGTACCGAAGAAGACCATGACAAGCCTTGAAGTTAGGGTTGTAGATCCTTTTAGAGAATTAGTTGTATGCCAAGTTGAGCAAGCGTGAACTCCAAGTTAATGAAGATGTCCTCCTAGGACATGTAGATTAACCGAGCGTATTAGAGTAAATCCCAAGTAGTCAGAAGAAGATGTGAGTTGGAAGAAATTGAAGACTGTGACAGGTATCTATAGCTCCTAGGTCTAGCATTGTTACTATTGGAGGTCTGTAGATGATCATTTGAAGATAGCTGCTCCTTGACAGATTGTTACAGAAGAATGTTCAGTTTGTGTGGTTAGATGCGAGACAATGAGCCCTTGAGAAACTGAAAGAAACTTTGAAGAAAAGCTTCAACCTTGATTCAGCCGATACCAGAGAAAGAGTTGTGAACCATAGTGATGCATTACATGTAGGGTTAGGCTGTGTGCTTATGCAAGACAGAAGGTTGTGGCCTATTCTCGAGCTAGTTGAAAGACCTTAAAAAGAATTATCCGACACGAGACATAGAGTTAATTGCAGTTGTATTTGCTTCGAAGACTTAGAGACAATGCATGTATAGTAGAGAATGCACAGTATGTACGCATATCATCAGAACTTGAAATATTTGAAGACTTAGGAAGGGTTGAAACTTGAACAACCTGAGTTGTTAGAATTGCATGAAGATTGAGATCTCAAGATTGAGTGCCATCCGAAGAGAGTCTACGTAGTAACCGATGCTTCGAGTTATATTGTTGCTAGAGTAGTAGTTGAGTTGCGAGTTGTATTCGTCGGATTCAGTTTACCTAATGATAGTAGTTTTATGGCCGAGTTTCATGTCAAGCCTACATTAAGTTAGAATGCTTAAAGAGAAATAGTTGCAAGACAGGTTCTTAGCACCTCACGTGCAAGACATGACAGAAAGAAGACCTTCAGGATACAGTTCAGAGACGATAGAGTTTGTATTGTTAGAGACAGAATTGTTGCACCGATTGACATAGTGTTTTGAGACATATTGTGTTGGCCGAAGCATACGACGGTTCATTTGTAGTGCATCTAAGTGGTATGAATGATGTGGTTCAGTATGAGAGTAAGTGTATAGTTTCCCAGCGTGTCAAGATCGAGCATCAGCTTCTTCTAGTTTGTTACATCCGTGGGAGATTCGTATTGAAAGTGGGTAATAGATTCGAGAGATCTTGTGTCTGATTCGCCTACGATTTCCTCAGTGAGAACTTAGTTGAGTAATCAATGTTAGATCGAGTGTGCTCATTTTATACATGTTCAAGCTACTTGTACCGTGGGTAAGATGGCGGAGTTGTGCCTTAGCAAGAGTGTGAATTGTACATTGTCTTGAGATTGATAGTGGCCGATAGAGATTCGAGTTCTCGACTAGATTTTTGAAGACGTCTGTATAATGTTTGGTTACCTGTTGAAGTCAGATGGTCAGCTAGAGAAGGTTATGGGTCAAGAATGCAAACAGTGTTGTATGAGATTGTGAATCGGGTTAGTTATGTTGTTTATTTGTGGCAGTTACCACCAGAGTTAGGGAGGGGATCCGTGATGTGTTTTGTGTATCTATGATTCGAAAATGTGAGTCAGTTTTGTCCCGTGTTATGTTGTTGAAGAGATTGAGTTGAGTTTAAAATGGTCATGCATTGAAGGACCCGTTGAGATCTTGACATCAGATAGCTAATGTTGTGTGGCGAGTCTACCGAGTTGGAGAGTATGTTGTAGTAAGAGAGAAAGTGCGGAGGAGCATGTTTCAGTGACTCTTCCTGTTCGATGAATTTCGGGGACGAAATTTCCTTAAGTGGGGGAGAGTTGTAACGCCCGTGTTTTGGGGTTAGGAGTTAGCCGGGTTTGTAGTCCGAGTCAATAAAATTAATTTAAAAATCAATTCAACCTTAAATTGGGTCCATTTGAGCTTTAATAAAAGGGGAGGGACCTATATTGTAATTTTACCCAAAAGTTTTTAAAAAAGGAAGACAACTTTCAAAGTTGTCATCTTCTCTCCCTTTTTCCCCATTATCCAACGTGAAACACCAAAACCCCTCTCCAAAACCTCTCAAAGCTTGTTTACTATTCCATTGGATATTAACCTCATTTCAAGGTGTTTTTGAAAGGTAAAATCATTTTCTTACTCTCCTCTCTATCCTCTATCAACCCATGGTTTTAGATTTCAAAAATATGAACTTTTGAAAATTAGGGTTTGATTTAAAGTTTGGGTTTTTATGGGGTTTTTCACATTGTTTTGCAAAATTGAGTTGGGGCTTTGTTTATTCATGTTAAAAGGTGCAACATACATTAATTTGGTTGAGTTTTGTGGAAAACCCGAAGTAGGGTCTTAGAGCAAATTTTAAGGTGTCAAAACTTGGGTTTTTGGTGGGTTTTAGAGTGTAATTGAAGGGCTGAGGGGTTAGGTATAATAGGAAGGTGTTTTGGGATCATTTGGGAGTCATTTGGATGATCGGAAGTGGAGTTTTCAGCTAGTGTTGTAGGGAGTACGAATTTGAGGTATTTGGGGATTAATTTGATTTGGAAAAGTGGGTGAAGCTTGGTTTGAACTCAAAGGTTGAATGTTGTTTAAATATTAGCATTGATTGTGGTTGTTGGTTGTGTTTTTGGTTGGCTAGAAGCAAGAGGAGTCGTCAAAGAAGCTTTGGGACCGAATCCGGGTTCGTAGGAGTTTCGCTTGGTTGCTAAGGAAGTAAGGTGAGTGGTTAAAATATTTTAAATGGCTTTGATCATTTGGTTCGAGCATGTAAATGTGAAAATGATTTCAAGTATCGTTTTGGTTCAAAGTTGGTTTTGAAAGAGTTTGGTTTGAGCTTAAAAAGTCAATTTTTAAAGTCAAGAGTAAGTTGATGAAAATCGCCTCTTTAATTTCCTCTTTTTCCGTTTGTTTTTATTACTTGTGATGATGGTTTGTTGAGCATGAAATTTAAATACTTGAGTAGAAGCATGTTTGCTTATTACTACATCGTTAATGATGTATGATGGTAATAATGGTGACGTTGTTGTACCTTGTAAGATGTGTGTAAGTTGGTGCAGGTTGTGCACGAAAATGGTGAGTAAGACCATTTGCGATTGGTAAGATTGTAAGTAGTAAGTGATGCCTAATTGTGGATATTGTTACAACTTGTTTTGGTTGTGCATGGTATAGTGAGTACATGTCGCATGATAGTGAGTGTATGTTGTGTTGCATGGTTGGTGTCGAACCTCACGTGATGGTTGTCGTTGCTCCGGTGATGTGTAGTCCCGCCGGTAGTGACTAGTAGAAGAGTACTTTGATGTGTAGTCCCATTGGAAAACTACTAGTCAAAACGGTGATGTATAGTCCCACCGTGTGTGTTTTGGTTATGCTTGTGCATACCATGTGTTGCTCATGTTGTATCTCACTACATCATTCCTTCTTATGGTTTTGCTTTAATTTAGGATCATGCCTTTATGCATACCATGAAGTGTAATGCCACGATGAATGCCTATATTGTTGACCTTTGGTTGAACTTGCATGTTAGTAGTAGGATTTGGTCGTTGGATGATTTGTATGCGTTGACCTTTATTTTAAAGAAAGCTTTGAACCCTGCATTGTCGTAGTTATGTTTTTGAGCTCCGCTCACTAAGCTTTATGCTTACGCTCTCCTTTTCTGACAATGCAGATTTTTAGCTTGGAGTTAGCAAGGAGCAAGAAAGGGTGTCCAAGCGTATGGTAGTTTGCTCAAGTATGGTTTATTAAATAATGTAGTAGTTAGCAATGGGAAATGCTACGTGTTTTAGGAGCTTGTATCTAGACTCCTTTGTGTTGGGCCCATGTTGTTAATGCCTTATGTTGATGTTTTGGATTGATTATGGTTTGTAATGCATGATATGCTATGATGAATGTTGTGTGTGTTGGCATGTCTATTGGTGTTTAGGTTGCCTTGTTAGAAAGGGCCAAACCTCATGTGCTTTTCTTGTGCCTTTTAAGGCCTTTGAGTTCCATGTATGACTTGTATGCCTAATTGCCTTTGTTGGAATGCCAAGTATGTATGCCTTGTTCATGTTTGAATGCTAAGTTGCTTGTATGATTTGTGCACCACCTTGTGTTGATTAGTGCCCTTTGGCTTTTTGTGAAAGCATGCTTTTATGGTTGGTTTGCCTTAGGATTGATGCTAGTGTGTTGGTTGAGGTTTTAGAGGGATTTAGAGGCATCCTTGTGCCTTAAATCAGCTCAAACCTGTAAGTTCGTAGCAGGGGTATCGATACGGTTGGTCCCGTATAGATACGACCTTCTTGTTTCAGGCCTCGTGTTTCGATACGCGAGGGGGCGTATCGATACCTTTTTGGTCGCTGGAGCTACTGTCCATTTCGGTATCGATACGGGCCCTTGGCGTATCGATACGGTCATCTTAGCGTTGACTGTGGGAAGTCAACCGTTGGGGAGGGTATCGATACACTCCTTGGGCGTATCGATACGGTCTCCACGGGTTGACTCTGACCAGTTGACCTAGTCAAGGGGTATCGATACACCCCTTAGGTGTATCGATACCGCCTGCAGTTTAAGCTTAAAATTGGGCTGTAAGATGTTGGGTTGAGTTCGTTTGTTTGTCTCGTGAATGTTGTTCCGCTGTATGATCACATAGGATTAAATACTCATCTAGACAAGATTTAAAATGAAAGAAAAAAATAGGGTTGCTAACCGAGGGGGAATCCTCAAGGGGTTTTCACTCGGTTTTCCCCGTGTAGCTCACTCGGACTGGTCATCCGGCCAGACCGGGACGAGGGGGTTACATCTGCCGTCCTCGATCACCGTGAAACACCATTGAAAGCTTCGTCAGAGACCCTTGCTCCGCCGCTATGGTTTACCGTTGTTTCGGCCGCCGTCTGTCGTCCGTCTGCGACACGACCACCAGATCTGGTTTCCTCACGTCACGATGGATAAAGCCCATTCAACCGATAATCCGTTCGACGCTGGTAAGACGCTCATCGGAGCTTCAAGCTTTCCGACGAGATTTTGGCATTTTCGGTAATTTCCGACATGATTCCAGCATATCTTTATGTTTTTGATGTATGGGTTTTGTTAGGGGTCTGATAAATGCTCTTTTTTCGGCAGATTCGATGTAAAAATGTGTCTCTGATGACCGTCCGACGACCCATTTCGTTTTGGGTAAGTAAATCGGTCTGAACCCGGTCCAAACCGGTCTGGACCCGGTCTAACCCGAGTCCGACCCAACCCGTTCCCATATCTGAACCAAACCCGTATTCGACTCGACCCGACCCGTATCCGAGCCCAACCCATCTACCGAGTCAACTCAGCCTGAGTCAGCTCAGTGAGTCAGCCAAGTTAGCTCAGTGAGTCAACCGAGTCAACTCGGTTGACTACTGACGTCAGCGTTGACCTGCTGACGTCAGCATTGACTCTGACCCCGTTGACCGTTGACCGTTGACCTGCTGGCGTCAGCATTGACTCTGACCCCGTTGACTGCTGACCTGCTGATGTCAGCGTTGACTTTGACCGCTGACCAAAAAGTTAAATTTTCCGAAATCTCTTATTTTATGTTTTTCGACGTCCTGAGTCCGTTTTGAAGCCCGTTTTGCAGAATTCTGATCCAAAAGCCTCCGAATCTGACCTTGAGCCCGAACTTATTTATGTACTTAATTAATTGGTTAAGAGCTTGTGAGTAAAGTCTGACCTTGGAATCTGTGTAATTGAAGGTATTCTCGGTTCTTTGGATACACGATGTTGAGGAACGTCGAATTCGAGTTCGAGGGTATTCGAATGTCGTATCACGAATCGACTGTTGTAGCTCAGAGTTAAGGTAATACATTACTACCCCTTGTATGCTTTATGTACATGTCGATATCCGGTTAACGCATGCATGCTTATGATGAAGTGTTTTGTAAACTCTTCTTAAGCCGAATTAGATACGAGAAATAAGTATGAAAATTATTAAAACCAAAATATTCGAATAAGAATACTAATAAACCAGAAGTATCGAAAGTTAATAATAATAAATAATACAGTTAAATCCGCAACTCGATCAATGATGTCTAAGATTCAATGCCCATAATATGGAGTAAGGATATTGGATATGAGAATTACAAAAATGCCCTTGAGGTATAAGAATGACTAAACTACCCCTAATAAAGGAAGTGACCCGAAATCTGCATTCGTTCTGATTGAAAATTTTTCCCTACTTAAGATGTATGTTTTATTAGAAAAGACTTCGACATCATTATTCAATGCGTGTGATACTAAAAGAAACTTGGATTTTTTCCCCTGAGCTCTGTATAACACATGAAGGTGAATTTACTAGAAATATCGTTGTATTCCTGAGATGATCCTTACGACAGTAATGAATGAATTAGTTGGAATGATCGTAATGACTAAAAAGACTGTAGTGCCTTCGAGCCTTGAAATTCTTAATTAATCAGAATGACAATTTTACCCTTAAGTTCTAAAATAAGTAAACCGTCTGTGAGGGCCGAAGGGATTAGAACGACTAAATCTCTACCGAGTACGTAAACGATGGAGGTGCTAAATAGTAAAATTTGACAAAACGGTGAATTTATCCCAATTTCCAAAATGACTGAAATGCCCTCTTGAGTTAAATATGCAGTTATGCATTTGATGAAATCCTGAAATTTCTAATAAGACTTTAAGGGCGAAAGTGCCCCTAAGTGTTAGGAAGCACACTCATGTATGTTAATCACTCATGATATTAATATAAGGTTGGAAGTTTTCCGCACAAAATATAAGTTCGGCTACTCTGTGGCAAGTCCTGTGGTGAATTATGAAAGCAACCGTTCAAATATATATATATATATATATATATATATTAAATATTATAAATCGTCATTTTATCGTTTTGGGCTAAATTACAAATTACCCCTGTTAGTTAATTGATCAAAATGCCCTCGATGGCCAAAGTAATTAAGATAGCCCTAAATGTATCCGATATCGTTAAAGATCTTGATTTATCACCTCCTGAATATCTGGGTTAAATCGTTAGTATGAACCCCCTTCTAATAGGGGCCACGTTTCAGAAATCCGTTCAAATTGTCAAAAGTTTAATGTGTCCCCTTCCGCAAATGCCAAGTATCTCCAAGAAATGATCTGTCCCACCTAGTGTGTTCCATGCGTGATATATTCTGTTGAATGAATTGTATAATATTTTAATCATGAATAATATTATGTTTGATGAACATTTCAATCGTTATTGAGATTGCACTACTATGTTGGAATATGAGATGAAATGATGAACCGAATATATGATTACATTTTCTGCCTACTTGATGTATGTCTGCTCAATATGCATACTTGTTATGTGATTGCTTGATCTATGATGGTATTGTCTGACTGTCTGATGAACTTGATAGTATGATCTGTTAGCTTGACCTATGATGGTACAATCTGTTTGCATGATGAATGATGAAAATGTCAGTTCTGCTCAATGGTATGCCCATTTATCTGTCAAAATCATGAATCTTCTGTTTCTGATACTCTGAATAGAATCGTCTGTCACATGTATTCTGTTACTCATGTATGAAATCTGAATACCGATTGTCATCCGGGGTATACTATTAGGTTATGTTACGAAATCTCTGTTGGTACAGCCCTGATCAAGCTGGTAAATCCTTATGGACTCAAGGTCTCCCCTTGAGTGGGTACCGATGCTTTAGCACGAGTAAATCCTTATGGACCTAAGGCAACCCCTTAGGTGGAACCTATGCCCATCGGGCCTAGGGTAAGTTCTTATGGACCTAAGGCAGTCCCTTAGGTGGCACCTATGCCCATCGAGCCTAGGGTAAGTCCTTATGGATGCAGTTTTGGGGGACGGCATATTGGTGTAAGGTTGGAGGGTAGTTACTAGTAAACCATTGTATGTACTTGAACATTTGCATTGAATTGTTATGTGTTCTCATGATATGATTGGTATGCATTTATGCCTATTTGATATGCACCATTTGGGACACACTAGACTTTAAACTCGTTGTTTCCATCTTCGTAATCTATCAACTGGTATAATTCCCGTATGTTACTCGATGATTGAATAAAGAACAAGTATCGTTAATCTCAAGTATAACGTTACCCTGAAATAATAGAAAGGAAAAGAGGACTATTACTGCTTGGATAATCATGAAAATGTTATGCCTACCCTATGTCTGCATGAGCTTATAGCATCTTTTGGTAGTTCTGTATTACTGAGCTTTTCCAAGCTCACGTTGTTTTACCATCGTAGGCTAAAAGATTATAGCATGGTATAATGTTTGACATCAGTGTTCGGAGTTCCCTCGGTATTGCTTCTGGAGTACGGTATTGTATAGTTAGTGGGCATATATGTCATGTATGTCACGTATTGTTTTGTGACAGTGTCTGTAAATATTTTCTGAAATTTTTGTTATGTGTTTAAATGTTTTCCTGAAATTGAATTTTAAACAGAAGTTGATTTTTTCAGTTTAATAAGTGTTTTGAGAAAGAAAATGTTTTAGGTGTATTTTTAATGTGGGTCGCTCTTGTAACCCTAATGTGACTTCCTAGGATCCGTTGTAACGCATAGACGGGTCGAGGGGGTTACAACTACTTAGAATGATTTATTCTTGTATAAATTTTAAGGGTGTGTTTGGTTATGGTAATAATATAACATTCCAGGATGGCATTATATATATATATATATATATATATATATATATATATATAAATAAAATTCAGTAATTCACACATTTCCCCTCCGTTTTCCTCTTATGAGAACTGGAACAACATTGAATTATAGTTGTTGAACATCTTGAGGTGGCAAGAGCATTGGATTTTGAGTGAAATCCAGATCTTCCAGATGGTGTAAAATTCGGACAGAGCAATGCTTATGATTCTGACCAGTACAGTGAAGAAATTATAGTGATGAACACAGTTCGAGGGAATTATCAAGTGGACTGCTGCTAAATTCCAGGAAGTCCCAGTACCATTCCGGTGAGTCGAGAATCAGCATGTCCGATACTCGAGGCTCTAAACCATCATCTACTGGCAGCTATAATGGTGGCTCAGGGGAGTTTGGCGGTCGTCGCTTCTGATAAATGCCAATTCACTGAGCATTTCACACATTTGAAATGTTGAATGATCCTGGCATGCCGCTGATTGACTATGTTATTTATGGATATCAAGCATAATTAGCAGCTATAAAGTAGAAAAGGAAGTTGATATGTGACGAAAAATGTTCGAAATTATCCTCATAGAATTAGCAATTTGTATGTAGAATTTGGTAAAAACTACATGTGTAAGGGAAAAAAACCACTAAGGTTTTACATTCAAAAGTTCCAAATCATGATTGTTGGAGGAGCTTGAAGTGAAGTAGCCATGAATGGAATGGTCTCTTTGTCTCCCAGCTGAAAACTGTCCATTTTCACTATACACTGCTTCAATCTCAAGTCTCAATCTACACATTCTTTACCGCGTATTGAACCGGGAATCTGATTTATCTACTTTGTTAAGTTTGTCAACAAATCTCTCAATTTCCTGGATTGAAAATCCCTGTTTGCCTTTGCATAAGTTAAAACAGTCAGTGTTAGCAGAAAAATATGACAGAATTTCAATAGTTAAACAAGAAAGAATTATAAGGATTTCTTTTCTTACAATTTTGCAGTTATTGTGTTATCATAACAGTAATAAGCTTATCCTTTTGGTACTTTGAAAAGCTAAATGGACTAGTCATATATTTTCATTCTATGTTGCTTCGACTCTTACTCACGTCCGACACCCGTGTCTAACATATTATAGCATGAGTATAGGGAAATGATTCTCTAAGAACCCTCCAAATACATGTAAAAAACTTGGAAAAATCGAGCATACGTATGTTGGATGTATATCACCCGAGTCCTAGTATATGAACCAGCCAGTGAGTCTTACCTCAACTTTGAAAATGCTGAGAACCTTTTCATTAAATGTTGTGACATTAGCATCAATCACTTGAAGCCCCAAAGAATCTATGCCTTCCATCAACTTTGCAAAGCTACCTCTCTTGTGATCGTAGAAGAGCTTAATCAAGAACTCTCTTTTAGTTATCTGATTCACTTCTACATGTACCTGAGAAAAAGATTCAAGAACATGAGCTCAGTAGAAAGTTTCAATGGTGGAAACTGTGACAGAAGTAACAACAAAACCAGCATTTTCACCATCTCGGTAAGGCCGGATGAAACTTGGTTCGGCTTAACAGCAGGCATGTTGTCCTTATGTAACTTATCTAACTTTGCAGACCTCAGTTCTGAGTTGCTCCTTTTGCGGTTTTCTTCCTCGATTTCCATGAGCTCGTTTTCAAGTTTCTTCTTCTCCTCTTGCAAATCTCCGATATATTCGACGGCATCAGTAAGAATAGCAGGTCTATCCATCTGTGAATTTGAAGACAACGATGTCACTAGAGATGTCTAATAAGAAGGAAGAAGAGTGAAATGAACTTTGTTATCATGCTTATATGTTTTGGTAGTTCAAGCTAACCTTGGATATATTAGGGACTAAAGCTCTTAGCTTGAGGAGCTGTTCATTTAGCTTCTTCCTTCGGTTCCTCTCTGTGAAAAGATTCTTAGAATGGTATTTCTCTTTTTCTGGCTGCTCGGTAGTTCTTGTTCCGTTGTTTACAGGCCCATTGCGATTTGGAACACACCTTGCTTGTTGCTCAGAAACATTTTTGCTGCATCTTAGTCTTTTTGTTCCACAATGTGTGCCAATTAGCTGCATGAATTGCTCATCTTGAGAAATGCAGGCAGAATCTGAAGCAAAGGGTGGATGTTCGATTGAAGGACTGGAACCACAGTACGATCCATCGAAGCTAGGATGGGAGCATGAATCTGATACCGGCGGAATCAATTCTATTCTCGGAACAGAAGTCAACAAGCTAATGGAAAGTGGCAAGTTATACCATTTGTCAAGATTTGCTTTTGTATAGCTTTCTGCAGTTGTGACTACTGATCTTAAAACCGCATTGCATTGAGATGTTACTAACTCTATGATGTTCTGATCTTTCGGTATCTGAATCAAAAGCGGAAATTAACATATTTATCAGGAGGAGAGTAATGGATTGCAAGGAAATTTTCATTGCACAGTAATAGTAAGTGAAAAAGGCCAAAGGATCTTGCATGTTTCGAAGCAAAGAGCTCGATTAGACCACCGAAGACCGGGATCAGAACTCGGGTTCCCATCATTTCCTGTCGAAAACACATTGATTGTATCAAAATATAGAAACAATTGAAGCAAAATATTCAGACAAATGATTGCCATTAGATAAAAATTACAGCTCAATAAGATAATCTTCACATTTGCTGATTAAACTAAAACATACATGTGGCCTTTTAAGCAAACAGAACCATATAGCCTTTTGCTATGAACAAAAGGGGTAGATCAAACATTCATAACACAGGTATGGAGATATGATCTTCCATATGTATATATGGATAAAACATATAAAAAATATAAACATACCAGTGTCGGGTACATTCCGCTTTTCGTCCGAATCAAACCAAATAACATAGGCTTAAACTACTGACCAAAAGAAAGTGAAAGGAGGGAAAACTACCCACATGTGAAGAATGTGAACCAGAGGCATTGCCATGGTTAATCCAAGTTGGCTGATTGGACATAGCAACCTCTCCATGAATCCTGTTTTGTTTTGTTTTTCAGTCACAAAATCAGAATACTCGTCTCTATTTTCTCGAATTTCCGAAACCGAAAACCAAACAATTGTACAAGTTGAGAGAAGAATGTTACCCGGCATAGAGAGAAATGACAAAAGGGAAATGTGAAAGAGCTTCACAAGCCATTGATCTTATGGGATGCTGAAAATGAGCATCCCTGCAAAAAGGACCCAATGGCTTCTGCAACTCATCTTTTTCCTCTTTGACATTAAAACAAGCACTACAACAACAATCTTTCCATTCAATAAACCTTCAAAAAAGAAACAAAAAAAATGCTTCATTTGAGTTCAAATGAACCTCCAAAAAAAGAAGGAAAAAAATGAAAGAAAGTATTGGTTATGTAAATCAATGGTGTGTACCTAGAAGGATCATCACCCAATTTCCAAACAACACAAAAGTCCCAACCTTTACTATCCACAAATGGTCTAAGCCACTCCACTGCTCTATCAAAACCTCTCATTGTGTTTGTCACCTCTGAAAACAACAACCAAAGGAATTACAGAGAAATGAAAGTTAAAGGTTGAAGGGTAAGCAAGTGAGAGTGGTGGGTAGTGTTAACTGTTAAGGGATCATCTTAAAGTAGGGTACAAAATCTGTGACAGAGAGGTGGCAGTGGCAGTGGTGGCAGAGGTAGTTTTTTTCACTTTTTCTCTTTTACCAAAACCACCAGTGTTTGTAAAAACAAAGCAACTTGTGACAGCTACCTCTAACTGCAGAAACCCATCACCATCAGATATAGTAAGCGGATCACACGATATGAATTTGGCATGAATACACTAATTAGCAATATTATATGAAACATACAAGAAAAATGCGAAATATCATACCAATGTATAAGTATGTTCAAATTTACTATAATTATTCCATGCAATTAGTTTTAGGGTTTAGAGACCTTATATAAGGTTTAGTGTTTATGAATTTAAATGTAGTAGTCTTGAATTTAGGGTTGTTGATAGAATTTCGGGTTTAAGCTTAAAATATATAGTTTATAGGTTAAAACTAAATCCCTAATTATATTAACTTAAACATAAACCATAATCCTAAACTTTAAAATCTAACAATAAACCTTAAATTTTAAATCCCAAAACTAAAACTTTAAACACTAAAATTAAGGCGCTTGTGGAAACAAAAAAAATTCACAGCTGCCTATGAACTAATAATCCTAATTATAAGAGGATGAGTATTTTTTTTAAAGGTAAGATGATAAGTATTAAAACTACACATAAAAGTGAGATACTAAGTATTGTCATGAGTTCGAAATTTAATGTTGTGAATAAAATAAATTATTTCGGGAAGATTGCCCTATAATAAATTCTTGCATTGAACAAAAAAAATTTGTCACTTTTTTATGTCATTTTCTATGCTTAACATTATAGGAAGTTTTTCTCCAAAAACTAGTTGTTTAGCACATCTTTTGACCTCAAACCAGTTTTTAGTTAGAAAAATAATGCTAAACAAAGCGTTAATCAACTCAAGCCGACATTCTCGCTTCCGCTTCGTCTACTCCCGCTCACGCGGGTGCTTCCCCTAAGGCGGAACGCTCCCCTACCGATGCATTTTTACATCCCACAGCTTCGACAGATCGCTTAGCCCCGTTCATCTTCGGCGCAAGAGCGCTCGATCAGTGAGCTATTACGCACTCTTTCAAGGGTAGCTGCTTCTAGGCAAACCTTCTGGCTGTCTCTGCACCCCTACCTCCTTTATCACTGAGCGGTCATTTAGGGGCCTTATTTTAATTATTTAAATAATTGATCTTTAATATTCTTTTATATTATAACTTTTATAGAAATAAATTTAGAATTAACTTATGATAAATTAACATGAGTTGGTTTTTTTAACAATAAAAATTAGATTTCATTAATAAAAATAATGAAAAAAATTATATTCCAACGCAGCTAAGTATATAAGAAAAAATAAGGTTGTCACATTCGATGAGCACTGATGAGCATCACTACCGATGAGCACCATTAATTCAATTTATAAAGATTAAAAATTTAAAGGACTCACCGTATAATTATAAATTATTTAAAAGATAAATTAATTAAAATATATTATTTTATTTTTAATTTTTTTAAACATATTTCAAAATAGCTATCTATCCTTAAATTACAAAACCCTAATTTTTGTTCATTTGAAATTTAAGCCACGGCCGCCTCTGCTTCTTGTAGCCTTTCAGTGATTCAATTCAACAACTTTAATTCTTTTTCTTCTTTTTTTTCTGCCGTAATTTAAAACCAAAGAATCGATTATTTCTTTCGCCATTGTTGTCATGTGCTCCAGCTGAAACTGATAGCTATGACAATTGAAGTTTTGTCAGAGATTTCAAGCCCCAAGATCTTGTTTTTCGATGATCTCCACCAGAGCGACGGTGCAGATTCAATCGAAGAGTTCCAGTATTGGAGACTAGGCAATGGCGATGACGGCGACTTGAATTTCAAATGAACAAAATTTAGAGTTTTGTAATTTAGGGTAGATAGATATTTAGATATATGTTTGAAAAAATTAAAAATAAATATATTTTAATTAATTTACTTTATAATTTTTAAATAATTTATAATTATACGATGATTTTTTTAAATTTTTAATCTTTATAAATTAAATTAATGATACGTTCGTCGTTAGTAGTGCTCATCGATATTCGTCGAACATGACAAAATTTTTCTTAAGAAAATAAGAACAATAATAATAATAATAATTCATACAGAAAACAAAAAATTTAAACATAAAGATACGAGTAAAAAAAACATTTTCTTAAAAAAGAAATCTAGCATTAAAAGAATTCAGGTACCTTCATAAAAAATGACTGAATGTTTTCTTTTGTAAATATATTTTTTTAATCAACCTCTCCTTAAAATTTTCTATCCGATTGGTCTAGAAAGGAATAAAGCACATTTTCCAATTTCCAAATTCAGTTATCTCCAAATACATCCAAAAAAAAAATGGAACCTAATCCACATTTTATAATCGCTTTTTACTGTAGTTTTGGTCGGTCTGAAATAATAACAATAATAAAGTTAGGATCAGCTTTTTAGATCTATTTTCAGGAAGCTTCCTTTGGTTGAATGGTTGAACACTTTCTTATTTTCCGAAGACCGAACTCGTTGCCGCCCTTGGAATACCGTGTTTCACGTGCTTCATCTCTTTTGCCGCCTAACTTCCAAAGGAAAAAAAAAAACAAAAAGCTATCCACTTTCAATTTCCCATTGCCAATTTCCTGACTTTTAAATTCTGGGTTTTGTTTATTTTCATCTGGAATCTCAACTGGAATGAATATTCTTCTCCCCAGATTCATACCGTAAGTTGAACCCCTTTTCTCTTATTATTTGTTTCATTGCAAAAGCTGTTTGATTTCTGCCGGGATGTTCATTTTTGTTTATGTTTCTGTATTTTCTTGTCCCTGCCTTTTATCATTTTGATTATGATGTTTTAGGTTGCATTTGGGAATTCTAAAAAATTCCACAAATTACACTTACAATTTGTGGATTTCTTGGTTGTCTTGTGATTTTGAGTTTCAGATTTTTTATAATTTATATAACTAATGGAATCCGCATTTAAATATTCAAATTCATGTTTCGAAATATAGTATTGATGGTTTGTGATTCCAATTGATCTGTCTTGAAGGAGAATCTTGAATTTCGATTTATGTGGCATTTCTTTAGAGATTAGCTTTATTTGATTAATTGTTTCAGAGGTTTATCATTCTCTAGGGGTTATTGTTGGTTTAATCTGATTTTAGGAGTCTTTCCAATGTTTCCAAGTAAAAATTTACTTCCTTTGATAGATTTGCCTTCAGTTAATTAATTGATGAAAAGCTATATTGCTATGACTCTTCATTCTTCTCGAAGTATCCGTGTGTTGACCCCCCCGGATTAATTTGATGCATATTTATACAATGGTAGGGTATATGATCCTCTTAAGACCTTCCAACTACATGAAAATCTTGAAAAATATTGAACATATCGATATTCAATATAGACTCGTGTCCAACACTCAAACCGAATCTTAGCAATATAGATGAAATTAAATATACAACATAATGTTCTTGATCCTACCTGAAACGCCTAACCAGAATGTGATTTCTTACTCTTGTCTGTGTTCTAAGGTCCTATGTTACAAAGACAAAAGATAATCGTAAAGAGTGTATAATTGTGTGTGGTTTGCTAGTTTAACTAAGTTCTGTTTCTTTGTATCTTTGGTACATCGGATCTACTTTGCTTCGACTCTTCACTTATGTTGGGGCACATTTTCGAAGATGATTATGATGATATGATCCTCCAAAGACACTTCAAATCCATGGAGAAGTTTAGGGGAAAAAAGAGAATATACCTGTGTTTAGGAATAACTCATATTCGACACTTGCACTCGAGTCCAAGTAACATAACATAGGATGGCAAATTTGCATTTAACCTTGATAAATAAGCTATTGTTTTATGTTATATCTTTCATTTGTACTTAATTTATTCAAAGCTATACAGAGTTTTGCATCAACATTTAAAATGCAACGTAGTCAAGAAACTGATACTTAAGTGCCTATGCTACTCTATCTCAGTTGTGAGTATTAGATTACGATTTACGAGTATGTTCATTTTTTTAGTTTTGGTGGTCGTATCTCCATACCCATATCTGAACATATGTTACAGGCATTTGAGGAAAATGAAAAGTCAGAGCAACATAACTAAGAGCTATAGTAATTATCAAAGTATCCTGCTGCCAAGAAAAGATGAAAGTTTCAGTAATTTTGGAAGGATAAGAATACATATTTTCATTGGTAATGGATTAACATGTGTCAATATTCATATTTCACAGGTGAGAATGGAAGGGGAAAAAATAAGCATAGATATTCCCAGGAACGGAAAATCCAAGGTTCTTGATCCAGTGTTTTCTGCCTTTCTTGTTCAACTTCCTCACAAACTTCAAAACTGTCTTAAGGTTAGCCGTAGCTCTTACGTTGCACGAAATTTATAATGGATGCCATGCTGATAGATTATTTTTTTCTCTATTAGAATTTGACCGACAAATTCCCTTTTTTATGTTACAGTCACAGCTGAAGAGATTAGCCAAAGATGGTGACGGAATAAAACTGGTGAACTCTTTTCTTGAGAAGAAGAACCCTTCATCTGCCGAATTGCGGATCGATCGGGAGAAACAATTGCAAGCTTGGAGAGAAAATCCTTCATATGCCAGTCCACCTTCAGAAATAGAGGTAAAGAGGTATTGGGAAATTTTATTGTTTTATTCTCCCAAATGGTGCTAATTTCATCCTTTGTCTTAAACATGGTGTCTGTCATAGACTAAGGATTTTAGCATTAGATCAGTCTAGAATACGACACTTATGTTGCTTTGACTCTTCATTTTGTCTAACATTCATATTCGATGCTTATCCCAGACATTGATATTGGGGTATGATCCTCCAATGACTCTAAATATATGGAAATTTTGGGGAAAAATGAAACATACTCATGTCGGACACATGACTATGTCTAACACTCGGATCCGAGTTCTGTGTAACAAAGCATGACACTTTCGTAGTACTATTTCATTCATATAGGCGACATTGAAGAAAAAACTTCGTTTCTAGTAATAAAAAAGTATAAATCCAATGTTAGCACCACATTCCTGCCATTTTACTTTCTTGATTACTTCATCAGATTTTTTGTCTTAATGATCTCAGTTTCCAAAGTACTAGAAATCTAATGTTATTTCTGGCAGGTCAGTGTAGGGAAAGGCTCTCTTTGCCACCTTAAGGCAACAGTTGATGTTGGGTTACCCCCAGATGCGGTGTATAACATTGTCACTGATCCTGATAACAGGAGAGTTTTCAAAAACGTTAAGGTGAGTGTTACATTTTCACCCACAATAATATATCTGAAGGGTTTTTTTAATTACAGTAGAATTACCCTATGTTGCTCTGGCTCTTCATTTATTTTAAAGTACCGCTTTTGACATGTTTTTGAACTTGGTTATGAGGATTCGATCCTCAAAGGACCCTCCAAACGCATGAAAGAATTCGAAACACGCTCAAGTATGAGTCACATAGCAACTACTCATATGAGGGAATGACATTCCTGTAGCGTCAATGTTTCGAGCAGTTTTTGAAATTTCCTGTTTTTATTTTGATGAACTGATATTTGGATTCAGGAAGTGGTATCAAGAAAGGTTTTAATTGATGAAGGTCAAAGACAAGTAGTGGAGGTGGAACAATCAGCCGTGTGGAGATTCCTTTTGTGGTCAGGAACCATCTCAGTTCATGTTCTAGTGGATCAAAACAGAGAAGATCACTCGGTATGGATCCCCCCCCCCCCCCCCCCGCCCCGATTACTTGCTTTTATGATTTCCATGAGAGAGCCTTGGCCATAAGGACTTCGGTTTTTGAGGGGCTGAGTTTGTAGTTAGAGCCTACGATACTCCGACTTCTCATTTTTCTTGAAGCACCCGAGTCTGGCGCATATTTGGAATGATTATGGAGATATGATCTTCCAGTAATCTCTGAATACATAAAAAACCTATATCCGACTAAATACCATAGTCTGAGTTATATAAGTTTTGTTTGATTGTTTTTGCTCAAACTTATCGTGTTCGGATTACTCAACAAGTAAGTTGTTTGTAAAGAGATCGTGCAAGGGTTACTAGTGGTTAACTCTGAATTCTAATGTTCATGGTTAACAGATGAGGTTCAAACAAATGAGCAACGGATTCATGAAAATATTTGAAGGTTACTGGCGAGTTGAACCGCTTTTTGTCGATGAGAAAAGCTGTTTTCCTTTCAAACCGAAAACATGGGCAGAGTATTGTTCATGTACTGGAGGTAAAGGAAGGATTGGATCAAAGGTGAGCTTAGACCAACTGATTCAACCAGCCATCGTGCCTCCCCCGCCCATTTCTTGGTATCTAAGTGGAATACCTGCAAAAACCACCGAGATGCTGATAAATGATCTACTTGCCGAAGCCGACAGAATCAAGGGCAGCCGTGGCTCAGAAATTTTGGACAAGGAGCTTTCGTTATCAGAGAAAATAAATGAACATCGTTACCCACTCGAGCAAGTCTGTGATATTAAAGAAAGATGGAGGTCACGTCGGAGAAATCGAAAGCTATTGCGGCAACGTAAGCAGCTGTTGACAGATGAATCCTTAAGTTTTTGATTTGTTCGAATTCACCTGTATGTTGTTGCACCAATATTTTTTGTATGAAATTTGTTCAACGTCCATTTTAAACTCTTTCGGATTTTAGGCAGTCTTCTTCCCATCCTCTTCCCTTCTCTATGGCATCTGGCCAGTGATTGCAGGGTGGCAATCGGGCCTATTTGGTCAGGTTCGGGTTGAGCTTCTTTTTTAGGTTAAGATTTTCTCGAGTTTGGATCATTTTGAGTCCGGGTCTCCGGACTTGTCTAATTCGAGTTTGTTTTGTAATATATGAAATTATATATGCGTAATAGAAATGGGATAATTATTTGGTACACTGGCGGTGAAAATTTTTTGTGTCTACAAGCGCCTTAATTTTAATATTTAGAGATTCAATTTAAGGTGTATGGTTTAGGGGTTTAAATTTAGTACTTTGGAATTTAGGAATTGTTAATAGATTTTAGTGTTTAAGATTAGAATTTAAGGTTTATAGTTTAAAACTTAAATCCTCAACATATTACTCTACAACCTAAACTCTAACCTTAAACACTAAATTTTATTTGCAGTTACTAAATTTTAAACACATAAATCTTACACCTTAAACTAAATAATTAACAAATTAAATTAGACGATATATGCTAAATAAGTTTTTATTTTAAACTTTAGATAATTATTCCATGCACAGGCGCTTGTGGAAACAAAGTTTTCACATGTGTTTTAGTTTTAGGGTTTAAGGACTCTGTTTAGGGTTTAAAATTTATGGGGTTGAGTGTAGTAATTTTGAATTTAGTAGTTTTGAGTTTAGGGTAAAACCTAAATCTCTAACCATATTACCCTAAAATTTAAACTCTAAATTCTAACCATACACCCTAAACTTTAAACACTTGCACTAAAACCTCTAAACATTAAACCCTAAAATAAGGCGCTTATGGAACAAAAAATTTCTACCACATGTGTATAGAATAATAATCCTTAAACTTCTGTGCTAATTATAAACTTTTATTGTATAAACACATCCAAAAAAATACATTATACAGTCAAGAAAGCTCAAGCAAAAACAAAAAGAATATTTGAAGGATGTGAAAAGAAAAAAAAAATCAAAATCTTCCTTTAACTCTGTCCATCTCAAATCTTTGTCTCTATTTAGTTAAACGCTAAATAGTGATGTAGTAAAAGTGAGTTGATTAACAAATTAATCTTGCATAATGTTCTATTAATAATTTTAAAAATATTGATAAACTAATACAAAAGAAAATTTAACCATAAGAGATCATCAATTTTAATACGGTAAAATAAAAACGTAAATTTAATAATTTTTAGTTCTGATACACTATAATGTTTATCGTTAAAATTGAAAGACACAACAAGAAACAAGCGGTCTCATATAAAAAATTAAAGATAAAGAAAAATAATGATATAATTATATATATAAAGCCATGAACAATAACATGCTTTTTTGTTAGTGAAATTCATAAACAATTGCAACAAAAAACACCTCATTCAACATTCTGTTCAATTCATTCCTAGCCTCATGCAAACATCGCTTATACACTACAATTTTATATTTTGTTACGTACTAGCAATATTTAAAAAAAGGTAAACAACTTGGTTATTAAACTATTTTCGTTTTTTTTGTTTTAGTCACCAAATTATTATTTTTGATAGAATATCACTAACGTTATGTTTCTTTTTTTATTTTGGTCACCGCCATTAAAAGACTCACAGAAAAATAATAGTTTGGTGACCAAAACAAGAAAGAAACAATAGATTGGTGATCAAAAAAAAGTAACATTAGTGACCAATATAGGAAAAAACGTAACATTGATGATGATTTTGTACAAAATAATAGTTTCGCGGTCAAAATTGAAAAGCGAAAATAGTTTAATGACCAAATAGTGATGTTTACCCTCTAAAAAACCTATCAATTTGTACATCAGTTCTTCTATATTTAAACATTACCTGATGATTTTGTTTTGCCAAAACGCCAATAAATTTATTTGATGAAATGGAATTTATGATGTTTATTTAGCCATGGATTCTTTTAGTAAACTAAATCCCGTCATTTCATATTTCTGGACTCAATATTAGTCCAACAATGGCGGCTTCTTCTTCTTCTTCTTCGACTTCAATGGCGTCGATTGGTGGTGTCAATTTACGCGCTACAAATAAAAACAATATCTTTTTAACTCACCCGCGCCTTTCTTTGAGCTTTCCTTCAAAACCCAACTCCTTTAAACCCCTTCAGTTAAGAAAAAATGCGGTTTTCCAGAGGTTTTCAATTCATTCTTCAAGGCCTTTCATTGTCCGTTGGAAAGCTTCAACAAGAAGGGTAAGCTTGTTAAACAACGGTAATTCATGGGTTTCGATTCTTCGGCTCAATATATTTCTTTTTAGGTTGTGATTTTATTAATTTGTTAGCCGATCCTGATTCCTGAATATAAAGAAGAACAGAAATTGATGTGCTAGTGTTGGCTGCTTCTCTGTTGTTTGAGATTCTATTTAGTTCTGTTTTAAGCCATTATTTCTACTGGTAAATAAACTTGATAAATTTCCATTTCATAAAGTAAATTATTGGCGTCTTAGGAAGCAAATTTAGTATGTAATCTTTAACTATAAAAGAATTGATATGTACAGAATTTTATTAAAAGTATGAACAAAATGATAGATTTTTTAAATAGTGGGGGTTGAATTATTTTGAATTAGACCGAATTGATCAAATGTGTAAATAATGAAGGCTAAATTGATAGAATGTGTAACTAATGAAGACAAAATATGTGATTATACAAAATTAAAAATCAATAATGTGTATCAATGTGTGTCGTCCGTTCTAAATTCATCCTTATTTTAAAGATATATTTTCTCATTGAATTTTTTTTGACTTAGTTCATTTTTTATCAACATGAGTACTTTTGATCAAAAATTTAAATTCAATGATTGTAATATCTATTTATACATGTTCTTAACTCTTTGACAATGCACATATATTTTGTAAACAAAACGATTTAAAATAAGATGTCTTGAAATAAATATAATTTGATTATCCACTAGTACTACTTGTTAGGTTCAGAAACTAAATATGTTTTTTTATCTCAACATAAACGAGATTTGGTTTCACTTTTAATTTACTTTGACATTAGCTGCGATATATAGACGATTACATTAAAATTAGATATTTAATGGTGTTTGATTTGTGAAAAGAAAACCACACCTCTTTTTAGTGTTTTTTTTCTATGCTTTAATATTAAAAACACTCTAAATTATAACTCTAAATTTTAAATTTTAAAAAATACATCTTATCACTATTTCTTTAAACTCTAAATTTAAACTATAACCTTAATCCTAACTATAAACCTAATTTTTGTAGTATGGGGCATAAATAAGGGCACCAAAAAAGGCAGAGGATTTTTATGCTTGAATTGTTTATATTTCGGATTGTATATTATCATGATTCATGAATAGAAATCATTTGTCCCTTTTTAATGCCTTCATTTAAGCCACGCTAAAAAAATAGGATTAAAGTTTAGAGTTACGATTTATGATTAATGTTTAGAGAATTATAAGTAGAGTGTATTTTTTAAAGTTTAGAATTTAAGAGTTAGAGTAGATGATTTTTGTTCATATTATGATCTCAAAAGATTTGTTACTAAGATATTAGTTATTGAATTTATATTCAATACACAAGCGGTGAAAATAAAAAGTTTACACAAGTGCCTTAGTTCTAAAGTTTATGGTTAGAATTTAGGGTTTAAATGTTATAGGTTTAGGATTTAGGGGTTGTGGTTAGAATTTAGGGGTTAGAGGTTAGAGTTTAGAGTATATGGTAATATTATTTGGGAACTAAGCTTTAACCTATAAACTTTAAATTATAACTTCGAACTCTAAATTTTAACCACAACCCATCAATTCTAAACCACTAAACTTAAAGCGTTACAATCTAATTCTAGACCCTAAAACTAAGGCGAGAAATTTTTTTTCTTAGTTATTTGGGTTAACCTTTGATGCAATGTCACTAAATTTTTTTTTTATTTCCACAAGCGAGCTTTAAATGATGCCACCATTTTAGACACTAAATTCTACACGCACAAAATTAAACCCTAAATTTTAAACATTAAAAATTAATCTTAAACCCTAAAGTTCTAACTCTAAATCTTAAAATTTTAACCCTAAACTCTAAAAATACACCGTTTGTGAAAAACTTTATTTTCCATCTCCGTGCATCAAATATTTTTCCTAATTATTTATGGATTAATATCCTATACACTGGCGGAAACTGAAAGTTTCCACAAGCGTCTTAATTTTAGGGTATAGGGTGTTAGTTTAGGGTATAGGGTTTAGAGGTTTAGGTGTATGGCTTTAGAATTTAGGGATAGTTCTTTTAATTTAAGGTTTAGGGTTATAATTTAGGGTTTATAGGTTAGGGTTTAGTTTTTAGGGTAATATAGTGAGGATTTATGTTTTAACTTATAAACCCTAAATTATAACCCTAAACCTTAAATTAAAAGCACTATCCCTAAATTCTAAGCCCCTACACCTAAACCCCTAAACACTACACCCTAAACTAAGTCCATATACCCTAAAACTAAGGCGCATGTGGAAACTAAAAGTTTCCACCGCCTGTGTATAGAATATTTATCCATTATTTATTTATTTGAACCCAAAACAATTGAAACCACAGTAATTTGGTTCCGTGAATGAAGGACTACTCAAATGTTGTGTTTATGCATGTAGTACGTTGTAGTTGGCAGTTGGGAAACGTAAAGGGATGTTCCTATACTCTGTTTCACCACACACGCAGTGAGTCTCGTGTTTCACTTTTCCTCCTCAATCTTCTGACAAAAGTCTGACCGGTTTCGCCTGACAGTTCACCCTCCTACCAAACCAAATCCATCGGCTTTCTTCTTCTGCAACCAGAAACAACGAATTGAAGAAACCAGAACCCAAAAGGTAAACTCTTATAAGTTATTACTACGATTACAGAGTTTGTTCTACTTTCTTCTTACCTTTAAGGATTACCCTTTTTGGAGTTTTATGGTCGGTCCTTAGTTAAGTTGAATTATTATTCATTTATTGTCTTAACATTGCCCAACTCTTCGGTTTTCTTACACCTATGTCGGAATAACATAGATTTCTTGAGTTTCTTAACAGGACCCTCACAATTACCAGGCAGTCCAACATGACTGCCGATACCACAACCTTGAGCTACTGGTTGAACTGGAGATTTGCACTTTGTGCAATGTTCATCTTAGCCTCCATGGTTGTGGCAGCTATTGTAATCTGGAAGTTCGAAGGCCGGAAAAGATCGAAACATGGAAGGAGAGAAAATCGGAAGGAACCTACGGGGCTGTTATACGAGGATGAAACTTGGAATACATGTCTTGAAGCCATTCACCCTGCTTGGCTGCTTGGTTTTAGAGTATTTGCTTTCTTCATGCTTTTGGTGTTACTCATTGCCAATGTTGTCATTGATGGAGGTGGCGTATTTTACTTCTACACTCAGTGAGTAACACATCTACTAAGCTTGATTTAATGAATTTGAATAGCATTTCTACAACTCGGCGATGGTTCCTTATATATTGTTCCTCTATGTTATTTGGACTTGGGCGTTTGTGTCTGGTATTGGTATGTGTTAGACCCGGGTTTGATTAGTTTTTTTCTTCTTCTAGTTTTGTTTCATATATTTGGAGGATCTTTAAGATCATATTACCACATGAGTTACTGTCAATCAAGATGCTACTTGTATGACCGGCTTTCCTATTGATCTTCATTGTTGCGTAATGTTTGCTCTGTGTTTATTATAATCGATTCGAGTTTATTCCTGAACAGATGGACATTTACTTTGGTCACTATCTACTTTGGGGTATGTCTTCTGCTATGTTACTTAAGCTTTTTTTATCATCTCTATTATGTTCCAGATAATCTTTTGTATAATTTACTGATATTCTCTACTAAAATTGTAGTTTGGATCCGCAGTCTCCATATATGGATGTCGAAAGCACTGCAGGAAAACCGGTGGCTATTGGGCTGATCACGTAAGTTTAGATTCCGAGCAAGGGACCTACGTACCTCCCACCATTGATGAAATCGCAGATGTATCATCCAACCAGTCCAAACATTATGATCCCCATGAAGCTACATATCATCCTCTGGTCGCAGGTCCTTGGATGTATGCGTTTCAAATTATTTATCAGGTAGGTTGACATTCGTATCTAACACATATCTGGACATGAGTATCGGGATATGATCATCCAAGAACTCTTCAATATGGAAATTTTGGAGGGGGAGAAATGGCGCATACCGTGTTGAACATGTAGCTGTATCTAACACTCACAATCCCGAGTTTGAGTACATGGCTGTGTACTTCTGTTTGCTGTTACCACATATCTTGAAGAAAAAAACCAGACAATTTCTTGAACAGAAAGTATTAACAGCTGTCTTGTGACATCTCGCTATGTTACTCAGACTCGGGTGTGATCATCCGATATAGATGTATTCATTTTTCTCCAAGTTTTTCGCATATTTGGAGAATCTTCGATGTGTTATATCTCTGTACTCATTTCCAAATATGAACCGGAAATGGGTGCCAAACATAGGTACTCTAAAAAAATGAAAATCCGAAGCAACGTAGCAATCTGCTGTCGGTTTTATACAATGTATTGATACTATGAGATCATATTTTAATTGTATTTTAACCTTATTTTTTTATGTTTTGGTGTCTCCCAATAGATTTGTGCAGGTGCAGTAATGCTGACTGATACAGTATTTTGGCTCATTATTTATCCATTCCTAACACCCGAAGGCAGCGGCTTGAATTTTGTAAGTTTGATGTTTGGAGCATATGTTGCTGTTTATAAGATCAAACCCCATTGCTCTTGTCTGAATTATAATGGTGTCCACCATGCTCTGTCATGTTCGAAAATGTGCCGAACATAAGACATGGAACACTGATGTGTTTCCACTATTCGATTAACTGTTTTTAATATTTATTTTCCTTTTATCTGTGATTTATGAACCATAGTCTCAACTGCAGATGATTGTCTCTATGCACTCAATCAATGCTGTATTCCTAATAGGTGACACCATTTTGAATTGCATGGTAAGTTATGTTATTCAAAATCGAATACAAGTGTTGCATACGGATATGTGTCCTTCACTCGTATGTCAAATTCCCCCAAGATTTCGAGGGCCTTTGGAGTATGATACTCCCATAGTCGAGCGCGTATACTTTAAAGAAAAATAAATGGTTGAAGCAGCCTTTCATGTCCAGAATCAGCGGGTGAGCTAATATTATTGCCTTTGCGTTGCAGCGGTTCCCTTCGTTTCGAATTGCATATTTCGTTTTATGGACGGACGCATTCGTTGTCTTCCAATGGATCATCCATGCTTGTGTTAACCTTTGGTAAAGCCTATATTTGTGCTTATACAGTTTTATCTGCTAGACAAAGGGCCTTGTTCTCATAATGTGGCACTCCTCTCTTTGCAGTTGGCCGTATACGTTTCTCGACTTGTCTTCCTCATACGCTCCCTTATGGTATGTCTTCTTAAATATCTTTATGTTTAATGTAAGTGTCGGATGCGAGTATGTTTCTAGCAGGTGCATACTTGTATAGAAAACATGCTCGTATCCGACATTCGTCTTGAAGTCCTTTCCTTTAACGGGCTGAACGTTTCGCGATCCGGGACTGAACAGGTACTTGGGAATAGGAGTGATGCTGATCCCGTGTTATGGCATCTTTGCTTTAGTAGTTAAACTCAAGGACTTCTCCTTCTCAAGATCATTCCCAGATTTGTACCGGAAGTTGAGATAAGATCAAAAGAGATTGAGATCTTTGGCTAACAAGAACAAAATTCGTCTATTTTTTTTTTGTGTGTCCTTTTATATTTCATTAATAATTTTATGTGTATTAATAGTTATTTTCTAATACTTTATTAATTATTTATTTTTTATTAATAATATATATAACATAAAATTATTGATAGAACTTATATAAGAATACAAAAAAAGTACAGACGAATTATCGTCTTGAATTCTCGTATTGATATTTGCTGGAAATTTACTAAAACCCACTGTATTCTCGTATTGATTGTGTTGAATGTATAAATAATTCAAATTCTGAAATTTCTAATGAAAAATAAAATGGTTTTCATTAAGGATTAATATCCTATATACAGGCGGTGGAAACTAAAAGTTTCCACAAGCGCCTTAGTGTTAGGGTATAGAAGTTAGTTTAGGATATAGGGTTTAGGAGTTTAGTTGTAGGGGTTTAAAATTTAGGGATATTGTTTTAATTTAAGGTTTATAGATTATGGTTTATTTTTAGGGTAATATGGTGAGGATTTAGGCTTTAACCTATAAACCCTAAATTATAACCTTAAACCTTAAATTAAAACAACTATCCCTAAATTCTAACCATCTACCCTTAAACCCCTAAACCCTAAATTAACTCCCTATACCTTAAAATTAAGGCGTTTGTGGAAACTTTTAATTTACACCGCCTGTGTATAGAATATTTATACTTTCATTAATAGATATCTATTGGCTATAAATCTGTATCAAACGATAAAGACTTAATATACGAATTGACCCTTAAAATTTACTGACTTTTTCAGTTTAGTCTTTTTATTTTTTTTCGTGTCTAGATTAGTCTTGAATATCTGGAGGAGTTGATTTATTGAAATTTAAAAATATAAAGATTTATTAAGTATTTAAAATTAAAATTGATGTGCTAGGTTTAATTTATCTAAGATTTAAATTTATATAGATCTAAATTGTTGTTAGATCAAAAAATTAAAAGGTTAAATTCAAAATTTAGAGGATTTAATTAAAAATATTTTTAAAAAACAATTATTATTAAAAAAAATTGAGAGATTAAACTAAAATTTTAAGAAAAATAAAATGCTTATTATGAATCTTCTGAATTCTTAGGGCCAAGGCTCCTTGGACTCCTTGTAAAACGTACAACGCGATACTTCCATTCAAATATAAAAAAGTTAACGTAAGAAAAATGATGTACTTTAGAATTAAATCATGCGTTGAACCTTAAAAAATAGAATATAATAAAAGGTGGAAATAAATTATTAAATAAAACTATTTATCATCAACGGGTTGGTCCAGGTGGTAAATAGTTTGATATCGCTTAAGCAGGTCTTGAGTTTGAGATTTTGTGTATGCAGAAAATCTTCGTCGGGAGACTCACCCACTAAAATTTAAGCGTGCGACACGAGCCAATCCAAATTTGTCAGTACAAAATCCCGAGAAATCAAAGGGCAACCGATAGTAAATAAAATTATTTATCAAATTCGATACAATGAAACAATAAAAAATATATGGCATAAATCATTAATCCATCTGCAATTATATATACAAATTTTCCAATAAAGAAAATATATGAAACGAATATACAAATTATCAAATGTTTTTATATAGGAGTATCTTTTAATAACTTAAATACAATTGAAAATATGATAAATTTGTCAATAATTACACCCCCCAAAAAAGCATGAGGAACCATCGCTGTTAAACAGTATGTGCAGTATCTTAGTTAGTTAGGGGAAATCATGAAACCAAATGAATATTTTAAATACAATAATTATAAAATATTTATGTGGCTTCAGTTGCTATGAGTTGTTTGTCCTCTACGATTGAAAAATCTTCACTTGTAAAATGGCCCCTTCATTTCCTAAATAAATCATTAAATAAAATAAAACAAACTACATAAATAGTCACCTAACTATTAAAGTTTTTCTCTTTCAATCGTCTGATTATCAAAAGTTACAAAATAATCACTTACCTTTTTATTTGATTTTATTGACTCAATGATAAGAGATTATGTGGTTATCTTTTAAATGGTTAAAATAATATATTTAATCTTCAAAATTACATATTATTTTGATTTAAGTGATTTTTAAAGGAATATTGTTGACGATTGCTAGATTTTTTCAAAGGAATAAATTAATTTTCTTTGTGCCTTTAAGATTAATCTGTATGAGTTTATGGTAGACTTAGTCCTCAAATCTCTTTTTATGAATTGCGTTGTCCATATTGCACATTCCCTTGTTTTAATAAAATTCAGTTTATCATTCTTAGTTTATATATATATATATATATATATATATATATATATATATATATTGTAGCTTTTGTTAATGGTGTGACATAATTAAATAATATCATCATCTTTAAAATTAGTATTTTTCGTCAATAACGATGTTAACGAATATTATCTAAATTGACGATATAATATAATTAATCAAAATGTTATATGTTATGTCATCTATTTTTTTTATTAGTAAACTTGTACAATTTTATTAAGGGATCATATAAGAGTAACTATTCGCATAGTCCTCATTAAAAATCTCCTTAAACTTAAATGGGAAAAAGAGTACCTATGCAAATAAAAAAACGAACATAACGCCTAACCAACACACACATCTATAGCCACCGGCAAGCAACATCCCACAACCCTCTAAAGCCCGCATCCCATGCTGCGACCAGAACCAAACAGCCCCTGTTCGGACCAGCCACCATGCCCAACTCACCATTCATGCCCTACCCACAACACAACACACCATTCACCAACATAGAACTCAGCCACGAAACGCACAACAAACAACCCAACCAACGTTCGATAAAAACAACACACGACTGCTACCATCCCTCCCAAAATAGCTCAGCTCGATCAACCCCCTCCTTCGTCAACGCATCTGCAATATCATTTGCCTCACGAAAAACATATGTGAAGCAAACACACGGCAACGCCTCACAATGTGCATCAATAAGAACCAAAATGTCCCATAATTTCCACGGGCGACGATTCTTATACGTAATCCAACTCAACGCCACAACTGAATCTGATTCAACAATTAAGTTCGGACCCTCATGTCCGCGAGATTTAACAAAAAACGATAAAGCACATTCCACGGCCCGTAATTCTGCCTCATTGAACTCCATAACACCTAACGGCCCTGAAAAAACAGCCAAAATAATTCCATATGCATCCCTTAAAACACCATCAAAATCGGCAAGACTAGGCTTTCCCCTTGTTGCCCCATCCGTGTTTACCTTAAGCACTCCCAGCGGAGGCGGCACCCAAGAGACATTTCGCCTAATAGAAATTGGACCCACCACCAATATGCACCATTTCAGACAATCCTACCATTGAGACTCATAGCAACACATATTCACTGATACTTATCATTAAACATGACTTTATTTCGCGCCAACTAAATTGACCACAACACAGAAGCAGCACAAGCAGCCCACCAATGTCGTAACTGACCACTGAATGAGCAATAAGATTCGTGTACAAGAAAATCCGCCAATGATCGAGGAAACGGCAAACACACGCCCCACCGCTTTAAAAATCAGCCTCAAACCACTTGCACAACCAGGCGCGAAAATAACAAGTGATTCACCTTATACATATGATCTACGCACCACATACACCGAAAATAACAAGTGATTCACCTTATCCGTATGATCTACGCACCATATACACCGACACTGCTCCTTTGAAAAATTAATTTCACGCGCTCACAAAAACTCACCGTTGGCAAATGATAAAGCCATAGAAACCATAAGAAGGCATGCCTTTTATGAGGCACCATCACTTTCCATACGAAACACACCCTAACATCTCCATCCTTCAACTGATCCGCCAACATAAGTTGCGTGAGCCTCTTGACCGAAAAATGACCGTGCACATCCGGTTTCCAAATCAGGTTATCCGTGACATTCACTCTACGTACCACCGAGAAAACTAAATCAACCAATTCCCTCAAGCTCTGACCCTCAAGCATGCGAAGATTCTTATGAAAAAAACGAATCCCACTGACTATGAGCAAAAGAACCAGCCACCACATAATCATTCACCAGAGCTAATCTTTTCATTGCCAAAGAGAATAAACACAGATATACATCCTTTAATGGCTCTTTAATACGGATGAAAATCGTCTGCCCCTTTATCATACATTTTATGTTCTACTTTAAAATAGTGGGTTTAGGGTTTATAGTTTATGGTTAGGGGTTGTAGTTAAGGTTTAGGGAATTAGGGCTATAGTGTATTTTTAGGGTTTAGGATGTGGAAATTAAGGTTAAGGTTTAAAATTTAATTTTTAAGTGATTTTTAGAGTAGGGCATAGAAGGGGGCATGATTAGGGGACAAAGGATTTTTACCCCTTTAATACACCATGGATCCCACCAAAAAAGCACTTTCGAACCATCTCTCACTTTCTATAAGAAACTATATACATCCATAGTCGAACCGACCCCAACACTCGATGTCGATTAAACAATCTGCTTCCATACAACTAACATCGAATTTACCCACGTTGAATTAAAACGCCACCAAGGAATCGTTTCCCCGTATTTAGCAACAATAAATTCACGCCATAACTAATTGGGATTTTGAGCATATCTCACGCCCATTTAGAAAGCATCGCCAAGTTTCTATCCCTCAAATCCACTATCCTCACACCTATTAATTTCCTAGGACGACATACCTTGCTCCAACACACTCGACTCCTCTTTCGTTGTAATTGCACACCCCCATAAGAATTCCTTACGAATCTAATCAATTTTTGCGATAACTCCCTTCGGAACTACAAACAAACCCATGTAGTAAATTGGTAGCTAAGATAACAAAAAATTTACCACAGCCACTCTTGCTGCAAAAGTCATTGATGTTCTCTTCTAACCTTCCAATTTCGACCGAAACCTCACAATTATTAGATCCCACATTTTCATACGACGTGGGTTTGCCCCTAACGGTAATCCAAGATACATAAAAGGCAACCCCCCCTTTGTTGACAACCCAATACATCTGCTGCCTTTGAAAAACATACCTCTGATACCTCAAAAGAAAACAACAAGGATTTCTAAAAAATAATTTTCAGGCCTGCACAAACCTAAAACACAACTAGCAAATCTCTAGCCACACCGACAACGTCCAATAAAGCTTCAAAAAATAAGATTGTATCATCCGCAAATTGTAAATATGAGATACTAAACGAATGAGCTATCGAAATACCTCGCAGCAAGCCTTCTCGAGTTGCGTTCTCAAGTAACTGATGCAACACTTTCGCCATAATAACAAATAATAATAGCGACAACAAATCCCCTTGTCGAAGACCACGACTCATTCTGAACTCTTTTGTGGGATTACCATTCAATAACACCGACAAACGAGCCGAGCTATAACATGCTCTTGTTGGTAATGCTTAAGGTGAAAACCAAGGCAAAAGCCTATATCCCACTTGGGTTGGGAAAAAAGCTTGTGAAGGGTATTTATACCCAACTTTCCCCCTCCCTTGTTGAGTGGGAAAGAACAAGGGACATCCTCGTGTGCTGCCGCCGCTGCCGTCCGACCGGCTCGAGTTCGGGTAACACGTGTCTTCGACACGTCCACGCGTAGATATTATCTTTTTGGAGAAAATTCGTAAGGAATTTCAGCCTATAAATAGAGCTGTTACTGCAGATTAATTCTGCAATTATGGAGATTAATACCAGAGCAAATGGACGATTCTGTCCATGGTTTTCAGCTTATAAATAGAGGTGTTTCATGCAATCTAAGTGTGCAACAAACACGACTCTCGGAGCGACCGTGTTCACCTCGGGGGACAATCTGCCTGTGTAGCGACAACACTTATCGAGGTAAAATTGTTTCTAAGGCAATGGCCTACTTACCACGACACGGTTCAAACTTGTTTATTTACAGCATTCATTATTTTCCAGTCAGTGCTAACTAGGTCATTTTGCAGCATTTCAATCCTATAATTTAGAAACAATTCTGATACTCCGATTTTGCAAAATGGCATCTGCAATGCTTAGCAAGCTCATCCCGGACATGTCAAAGCTTGATGCGATGGATGGTGGAAACTATCGAAGGTGGTCCCAACGCATCCTGATCTTCTTCGAGCAATTAGACCTTAACTATGTGTTGCTCACTAAACCACCATCCGTGCCTACCACTACCGTTGATGTCCCTACCGACAACCAAGAGCAGAATGATGCTGCCACTGAAGCTATTGCTGCCGCCACACTTGCCAAGTATGAGAAGGACAATAAGACAGTTCGTGGTCATCTCCTAAGTCGTATGTCCAACAAACTTTTCAACATGTACCTTAAGGAGAGGAGTGCAAAGGTGATCTGGGATTCGTTAGAAACGAAGTACGGTACCGATGACGTGGGGATTAAAAAATACGTCGTCGGTGAGTGGTTGAAATTCTAGATGACCGACAACAAGCCGATCATGGACCAGGTCCATGATTACGAGAATCTTGTCTCGGATATCCTCGTAGAAGGTATGCAGATGTGTGAGGTTCTGCAAGCGAATGTCCTGATCGAGAAGTTTCCAAAGTCCTGGTTTGACTATCGCAACTTCCTAAAGCACAAGAAAAGGGACATGCCACTTCAGAAGCTGATCGAGCACATGAAAATTAAAGAGGCCAACCGATTGATAGATAAGCTTACTAATAACTTTAGTCACATATCTTTTAAATCTAATTTAGTTGAGTCTAGTGGTGCATCGGGGTCCAAAAAACCCTTTAAGAAGGGCCCCCAGAACAAAAAGCCTAAACCACAGAAGACTATCAACTTCAAGAAACCGATCAAGGCCAAGTCGGATGCGAAAACCCTTAAGTGCTACGTGTGCGGGCAAGTTGGTCACAAGGCGTACCAATGTCAGCACCGTGTGGACCGCCAAATCGAGACTAGACCACACATGCATGTGGCGGAAGACATGGATGATGATGATGTTATTGCCGCGGTGGTTTCAGAGGTCAACCTTGTAGAGAAGAACACCGAGTGGGTCGTGGACATCGGAGCTTCTCGAAATTTCTGCGCAAGGAATGAGTTCTTCACCGAGTTCGAGGGCGTGAACAATGGGGAACATATGTACATGGGGAACTCCATCAACTCTCAGGTGATGGGAAAAGGCAAGGTTTTACTCAAGCTAACTCCCGGTAAAACTTTGGCCCTTAACAATGTCCTATATGTGCCTGCCCTGCGTAAAAATCTGATTAGTGGTGGCCTCTTAAATAAGGCATGTATTAAGTTAGTTTTTGAGGCAGATAAACTTGTACTTTCCCGAAATGGTGATTATGTCGAGAAAGGTTTTTTATGTGAAGGTTTATTTGTCATAGAAACTCAACTTAATGAAAATAAAGCTACCACTTCTTCTTATATTGTTGAATCTGTTGATATGTGGCATGCTAGATTAGGACACATAAATATTCAATCTTTAAAGAAAATGATGAGTATGAATATTCTGCCTCAACTAGACATAATGAGCTTTAATAAATGTGAAGTTTGTGTAGAAGCTAAGCATGCTAAACCTACCTTTAAAATTGTTTCTAAGAGAAAGACTGAACTGTTAGAACTTATACATACTAATCTAGCAGACTTTAGAAACACTAAAAAATGAGGAAAACACTACTACATAACTTTTGTAGATGATTACTCTAGATATACAAAAGTTTATCTCATAAGAACTAAAGATGAAGCTGAAAACTTCTTCCTTATTTATAAGGCAGAAGTTGAAAATCAGTTAGATAGAAGAATAAAACGTGTTAGGTCTGATATAGGTGGTGAATATGGATCTAATTTTCTAAAAGAGGTTTGTGAGACGAATGATATAATACACGAAACCTCAGCCCCCTATTTTTCTCAACAAAATGGTATAGCCGAGAGGAAAAACAGAACTTTAAAAGAGATGATGAACTCATTGTTGATAAGTTCTGGGTTGCCCGACAACATGTGAGGGGAAGCCATTCTATCGGCTAATCACATATTAAACTGAGTGTCTCATAAGAAAATTGATTCTACCACATACGAATTATGGAAAGGGTATGCCCCAAATTTGCAATACCTAAAAGTGTGGGGGTGTTTGGCCAAAGTGGGGTTGCCAGACTTTAAGAAGTCCACCATTGGACCTAAGACCGTTGATGCAATGTTTATAGGCTATGCTTCTAACAGTGTCGTATATAGATTCATGACTTTACAAGACTCTTCTATTTGTGAATCTAGGGATGCTGTTTTCTTTGAGGATATCTTTCAACTCAAGAAACCTAGATTAAGTGATGAAATACAAATAGAAAACCTGCCATCCATTTCTTCTAGTGTGTCTGCTGGGTCTTTTCAAGAGATTGAATTTGAGCTTAGAAGAAGTAAGAGACAAAGAGTTGAAACCTCTTTTGGACTAGACTTCATAACTTCCTTTATTTCTGAGATAAATGATTTAGACACCCTATCTGATCCTATAGCTCAAGATTATCTTTTAGATGAAGATCCTAAAACATACGAAGAAGCTATACGATCTATTGATGCTAGTTTCTGGAAAAGTGCTATAAAAGATGAACTAGAATCAATAATGTCTAATCATACTTGGGAATTAGTTGACTTGCCTAGAGGATTTAAAACCATCAGTAGTAAATGGGTCTTTCGAAAGAAACTTAGACTAGATGGTTCTATCCAGATGTATAAGGCAAGGCTAATAGTCAAAGGATTCACTCAACGATTTGGTCAAGAATTCTTTGATATCTATTCTCTCGTCACTAAAATCTCAATGATCCTTGCATTATTTGCACTAGCCTCCGTTCACAAGTTGCAAGTACATCAAATGGATGTAAAGACTGCATTTCTGAATGGGGATCTGGATGAGGAGATCTATATGGAGCAACCTCTTGGCTTCGAGGCGCCTGGTATGAAAGGTAAAGTTTGTAGACTTAAAAAGTCACTTTATGGCCTAAAGCAAGCTCCTAAATAGTGGTATGAGAAATTTCATAAAACTATCCTTAGTTTTGGTTTTGTTGTGAATGGTTCAGATGCGTGCGTGTATTCGAGGATGTTTGGTACTGATTGTGTCATCATAAGCCTGTATGTTGACGACATGTTGATTTTCAGTACTAACATTGAGTCCATTAACAAAACAAAGAGTTTCTTGTCCACTAAGTTTGAGATGACTGACTTGGGAGAAGTCGATGTAACCTTAGGAGTCAAAGTAACCAAAACTGAAAAGGGATTTTCTTTAAGTCAGACACACTATATCGAGAAAGTGTTAAAGAAATTTGATAGTTTTAATGTCATCCCTGTTTGAACTCCTTATGACCCTAGCATACATCTCTTTAAGAATAAAGGAAGTAGCGTTTCTAAAATTGAATATGCCAAGATAATTGGAAGTATGATGTTCTTAATGAACTATACTCGGCCTGATATTGCTTATGTTGTAAGCAGACTTAGTAGATATACTCACAACCCTAGTGGTGAGCATTGGGTTGCTCTTAGACGCTTACTTAAGTACCTTAAGGGTACGATGGACTGGAGACTTTAGTTTGTTGGCTTTCCTGCTACTTTAGAAGGATATTGTGACGCCAACTGGGTCTATGATAGTGATGAAGTAAGCTCTACGAGTGGGTATGTTTTAACTTTAGGAAGAGCAACAATTTCTTGGAAGTCTTCAAAATAGACTTATATTGCTCGCTCCACTATGATAGTGATGAAGTAAGCTCTTGACTTAGCTGGGCAAGAAGCTGAGTGGCTAAGGAGTTTGTTAGCTGATATTTCGTTGCGGAGAAGTCCGACTCCTCCTATTTCCTTATTGTGTGATTCACAAGCTGCGATTTGTGTTGCCAAGTGTCAAGTTTACAATGGTAAAAAGAGGCACATTCGCATAAGACATGAATCTGTTAGACACTTAATAAGGAATGGAGTACTTTCTTTAGAGTACGTGAAGTCAGAAAGAAACCTAGCAGATCTGCTTACCAAAGGGCTAAGCCGAAAGTTGGTCCTAGATTCGTCGAAGGGGATTGGTTTAAAGCCCATTGGTTGAGGAATTCTTGGTGGATACCCAACTTAGTTATCTAAGTTCAATGTGGTCAAATGAAACCATGGAAAGACTCATATTGTACATTTCTCACTACCTATCCCTATGACGAATAATGTACATGCACAGGTTGAGTTTTATTACTCTTAATAAATTCATAGCCCAGGTTTTGGGGGGTCTTAGTGAGAAAGACTTGATGAATTTATCGAATTATGGTTGAATACTTATTCTTAATAAGTTCATAACACAAGTCTGATTGTGTTGTCCTATTGAGAAGGACAAGATGAACTTACCGCCAGAAAAGGTTGAGTTTCAAAAAACACTTAATGAATTCAAAGTTTGAATGATCCTGTTGAGAAGGACATATTGAATTCACCGATAATGAGGATGAATATTTATTCTTTATGATTTATTATCCCAAGATTGGGTGGTTCATTTCAAATGAACTTGAAGAAGTCACCATATCTTTAAGAGGTTGAGCCATTACAAATGGTTCTTAATTATTTCATAGCTCGATGTTAGGGTGGTTTATGTCGAGATAAACTTGATGAAATAACCTATGTAAGTGAGAAGGATTAGCCACCTTATGTGAAAAACGTTGGGCCATTTTTCTAATACACTTACTAGAATCTTGAGGTAAGATGGCCAAATATACACTTGTGTATATATATCTTACACATCGAGAACTTCAGTGGATGAAGGAGTTAGTTGTGTGTTATGAGTTTACCCCTATCTTAGAAAGTTCAAGACTAGTTTCACTTATCTAAGAGAATGATCGCTCATCATCGCTATGTACTAGTTCAAGATACTTTCACTAGTGCTTAAGCAACTAATTCCGCTATTGCTCTTCTGAGAAGGTTTTTGTTTTAGATTCAAATGAATTCTTTCGCATTAGTGGGGGAATGTTGGTAATGCTTAAGGTGAAAACCAAGGCAAAAGCCTATATCCCACATGGGTTGGGAAAAAGGCTTGTGAAGGGTATTTATACCCAAGTTCCCCCCCCCCCCCCCTCCCCTGTTGAGTGGGAAAGAACAAGGGACATCCTCGCGCGCCGCCGCCGCCCGGCTAGCTCGGGCTCGGGTAACACGTGTCTTCGACTACACTTATCGGGACAGAGTTGTTTCTAAGGCAGTGACCTACTTACCACGACACGGTTCAAACTTGTTTATTCAGCCTCGCACCTCGAACATGAACCATAAGACAAACATGCATATAACTAAAAGAGATCAATTAATTTCTTAAAATTTTTTACCTGAATTGTTTTAAATATTTTAATTAATTTAATTTTATAAAAATATATTTCTAAACTACTTCATTGAAGATATACATTTTTAAAAATTGTACCAATAATAAAATTAAATAATAAATTGTCAAAAGTTTAAAATTTATCATAAAAAGTCAAAACTTGCCAACTTTAGTTTATCATGTATTAATAGTATTAATAAAATATTATTTATTTAATTGAAGGATACAAGGTCACTTCATATCTAGAGAATTTGTTAGATAAATCTTTGAAAATTTTAAATTTTTAGTTTTCAAATGTGTTTGGTAATTCTAAATTCTATTTGTTAGAATACAAAAGAAAAAAAACTATTTGTTATAATTTAAACGTGTTTGACCATTTTAAATGTGTTTAATAATTTAAAATTCTATTGTTATATTTTTTTAAATATGAACCCATTTGATAGTGTAATCACTAATTTTGTCTGGACCTTGAACCCCTTTAGTTTTTGTCAATCTGAGCTTATATCGGGCTATTATGTAAATTAAGACTAAAAAAGGGAAAAAAGAAGAAAAACAAAAAAAGAGAAATATATATATATATATATATATATGTGTGTGTGTCATGTCTTATTATCATCATATTATCTATTATTATTTATTAGTATCATACATATTATTACCATACTATTATTAGTATTATTTATTGTATATATATATGCTTGTGACATAATATATATAGGTGTGTTTATTTGCATGTAATTAAGTAATGTGTGAATGTGTGCGTGTATATGTTTAGTATCGATATTTGCTGCTGTCATTATCTTATTATTACTATTACTATTACTATTATTATTATTATTATTATTATTATTATTATTATTATTATTATTATTATTATTATTATTATAAAACATAATAAATAAAAGCCCCAAATAAACACTGGTTAAAAATAAATAATAAGGGTCCAAACTTAACAAAAACCCAAGGAATAAATATACATGTATGGCCCGGTAAGCCCAAATAAATACACAACCTTATACACAAAAGACCCTAATTACATTTGTTTCTTATGCAGCCGCCGCCCCAATTCGTAGCCGTCAGATCTGCTTAGATCTGACGGTCGAGATCAACTCCACAAAGAAAAACCCTAGCTGTCACCCTTACTCCAGCGCCGCTACACCACAGCCGTCAGATCTGACGGTCTAGATGAGGCCCGAAAGAACAAACCCTAGGGAAGCTCTTTGAATCCCTCGCGCCGCACGCCCACTGCCGTTCGATCTGGCCGAGATCAACGACCCAGATCGTGTCTGAAGGAAACCCTAACGAGGGTGTTGTTGATCTGCGCCGCACGCCTCCCCCACCGTTAGATCAAGATCTGATCTAACGGACCAGATTTGCGCGTGCTCTACACCAGGCGTCCGTTCGTGTTCCACGCGCGCGTCCATAACGACCCAAACCCCTCCACGCGTGCGTAACTCGGTCCCGTGACCCCTCGTCTGCACACACCTCTGACCTTCTGTCCCCGTCGCGCACCCTCTGCCGCCCCTGACCCGGTGCACGCTAACACCATTTTGGGAGGGTTCGTCATGTAACAGTGGAAAACAAAGAATCAGATGACCAAAAATGTAAACCGAGACAAAAAAAAAGTGAAATGTCAACCAGACATGAAAAAAATCAGAGGGAGAGAGAGGATGAATTTTGTTTTGTTTTTTCCTCTATGTAACCCGGGTATAAGAGTAGCCCGAGAATCTGTAACCCTTCTTCTTCTCAAGCGAAAAGGAGAGGATTTTCAAAAAGAAATAGAAAAAGCGTTTTCTGAGGTATATCTCATTTCAATTTTTTATGCATGCAATAGCCAAGTAAGAAAACACAAAAGAAGTTCATTCTTCTTACCTTTCAACGAAAGCTTTCCCCTTCTAATTTTTCTGGTGCCGCCGGCAACAAGCCTTTGGCTTCCGTCTCGGAAGCCGTCGAGTGAGCCACCGGAGTCATCACATGACTCCTTTCTTAGGGTTCCGACTTGGGTCCGAAAAGAAAAAGGAAGGGGGGGTGTTGTTTTTTTTCGACTTATGTTTTTCTTTCAAAAGGGTCTCGGATTTTCAAAGTTTGTTTCCGGATGAATTTTTAGGGGACGGGTTCTTTTTGGTTTCGTTGTCGTTGCTGGAGAAAAGGGTAACCGGCCGATTTTGCTCGCAGGAACGGGGAGGGGGAGAAGTGAAGCCCTCTAATTTTTACTCAAAATGGACAAAAGGGGCCTAGGTTTTTTTAAAAAAAGATCATTTATAATCGTTCGAAATTTTTAAAAATGGTTAAACTCCATTTTAAACCCTTCCGCGTTTTGAAAATATCACCAAAGGGGTTTTCGCTTTTTAAAATCACGTCCCAGGACCTTTAAACTTCTCGAATCGTCGCAATCTCGTCCCCTATGTTTGTCGGTTGGTTTCGAATGGTCTAATGGCCGATTCAGTCCCTGGAACTTTCGGCGAGCTTTAATTTTAACTCTTGTTTTGACGATTTGGCACTCTTTTTTATAGTTTATTTCCTTAGTCCGTCCCTGGAGACAGTCCCGAACTCATTTTTAACCACTTTCAGATTTACTTCTTTATTTTGTATATATTTGTTCATGCATTTAAATACCATTTTTTATATACTTGCTTTTTTATGCTATATTTATTTCATACGTTTTTGTTGACTTATTCGTATTGTTACCTACAATGTTTATTTATTTTTGATATATATGTGGTCATGTGTTACAATAATTTGCATCCTAATTTTTAAATTGCAATGCGAGCGTCTTTTTATTCGGGAACGAACGAGGCCAGTACCAGTCGTAGTGGTGGTGGTTCGGACGTTCCTTCTCGAATATTAAGACCTTTAAAATTTACTCGCTTGTAGAACCAAATTTCGATACGATTCGTCACTTCAATTCAAAAAATTTAATATTAATTAAGCGGTAATGTTTTTGGTACCGATTTTCGGGCACGACGGGGGTGCTCATCCTTCCCCGCGTGTAACCGACTCCCGAACCCATTTTCAAAAGAAAAAATCTCTGGTTTTGTTTCGGTGTCCGGTCTACCATTTTTAAATGGCCGGTGGCGACTCCTCCTTTTTTTACAAATTCGATTAAATTTTTCAAAAACCAATTTAAAACTCGATCCGTCCATGCGACACCCAAGGCACTTTTGTATTTTCCGAAATTTTTTAGTCGCAACAGATGGCGACTCCGCTGGGGACAAATTTTTGTTTTCAAAAACAAAAAAGAGAGTCGAGCCAAAAAAAACTTTACCGCTTAATTAATATTAAAAGTTGCGAATTAAAGTGACTGAGTCGATCGATATTTGTTTATAAGTGCGAGTTTATTTTAAACGCATTTAAAATTGGCATTTAAACATGTTCGTTTAAGTGGGGGGAAAACGCTAGTGCTTTCGTGGGGATATTGTTCCTCCGTCTGGGCCTAGCAAGTACCTTCGGGGCTCGAGTACCCTATATCTTCGTTGGAATATCGTTTCTCCGTCCGGATATAGCTAAAGGGTCCCCTCGAATTGAACTCGGTTGAGAGAAGCCTATAATGGGTGATGACCGGGGGCCTTGCTACCCTTAGAAGGGGACAGCGAGGACAATTTGAGTACCTCCTAGAACCAAAACTGCATTTAGAGAACTAGAAAGCCCACCCCTTTTAGAGCCATGCAGACAGCCTAGGTTCATTAGACGGGATAAATAGGGTTGCTTGCTTTCATGCTTGCCTTTTTATCATGTTTATCCGACACTAACGATTATTCTTATGATTTTTTTGCATTTATTCTCGCATGCATATCATGACATAAAGGTGTTGAGTCAAGGTGGTTTTACCCAATTCAAGGGCTATCATTATGGACGGGAGGTTGCTAAAAAAAAGATGTTGTCAATTAGCAAGTCCGATATCGGTCAAAGGTGAATCAGAAAGGATAAGGGAGCAGCTTACCGAGCGAACACACAGTGGAAGATCTAATATCTACTATTGAAGAAAGCACAACCCTTCTCCATCCCAGGGAAGTCAAGCAAGATCGGATCTACTCCGAACATCCAAAATCATGAAACTACTCGACCGAGTGCAAAGAGGCGGCCGAAAAGAGCGTGACGACTGGAAAGAGCATGGATTAGGTCAAGAGATGGATTTAGCTTCGAGGAAATAGCTTGTTTTCCAGGACTTGATACCAGCAGTTTTAGAAGGTCTTGAATTGCTAGAGAAGAAAACAAATCCAGCCCCAGCTTTTTAGCCGAAGTTTTCATTTCCTTGAACATGATTAGGGGGCAAGAAGGGTACCCGTAGGACTTTTGCTATGACTATCTTGTAACGATGATCCTCCTTTTACGTTCAAATGAAAGTTGACCTATGGGGAATCACCTATATGACCAACACTTTTGACTTGCATACATTTGTAACATTTGTAGCATACATCATTTCGAAGCATCATTAAAATTGTCATCCATGCATTTTTCTCATGATCATGCATTTGTTAATGTGAGTTCATAATACATCTATCATTGGACATTAAAATTTGCTTAAGGCATTTCATCGCATCATTACTAATTGGGGAGAACACTCATCCGAGAGAGAGAAAGAGGAAAGAATAAACAAGGGAACGGTTTCTAGCCAGTGCAGCTTCAGAAATATGAATGACCTAGTGGCTAGGATGGATCAGCTTGAACAGCTTCAAGAACATTTGTTTCAGAAACAAAAGGAGATAATATTGTATACTAGGAAAATAGATCATTTACAAAAATCCAATTTCCATGATTGGTGAAATCTGATTGTACCAAGGGAAAGGTACAACTAGCCCAGAGCAAACGGCTGCCGGTAAAGGCAACTCAAATCCGTTAATCCTGTGCATTTGGGAAAAATGCAAGTCTTGGTTCAAGAAAAGTGAATTGGAGACATTACATCGCTTCATGAAAGAAGAAGCGATGTTTGAGCAAGTCCGACAGAAATGTTGGCACAACGTGCTTAAACGCGGTAAAGTTTAAGACAATGGATAATTCAAATGTCCATCGAAAATCCATTTTTACGAATGGTCGAAGGAAAATAAATCCTTGGCAAAAATCCAATTCTCATTATTGGTGAAAACTGATTGTACCCAGGGGAATGGTACAACTAGCCCGCAGCAAACGACTATCGGTAAAGGCAATTCAAATCCGTTGATCCCTGTGCATTTGGGAAAAATGCAAAAGAAATAAGTAAGCTGTAAATTTTTTTTCATCATAACGAAAGTTTCATTTTATTATTTAGAAAATATTTTGGTATTCCTTAATTCTTTAAACATTTCATAAGCTTACTCTTGTTTTCCAATTACACATGTATATACTTTTTGAGATTAACTTTAATTTAATTTTCTAAAAGACTGAATGTTGTGAGGACGCTATAAATATGAAAACCCTTTGTTCTACTTAGGCCAAGGGAGGAATGATAACGAGTGTTTAGGAATAATGGGCCACTCCCATTGAGTGAATTTTCCTCTCGGGCACTGTTGTCTAAGGTTCTTGAATGAAGTGATAACCCTAAAACGTCTACCACCTAAAGACCAATTTTGATATCAGTGTATGGGAGGACATTTGGCATTCCTTCAATTCCATTCACACAGAAAGAAAATAAAAAATACTCATTGTTGTCCCCGTTTGAGCCTATCAAACTTTTTTCTTCTGATTGAACTCAAGCCAAGGATCACCCCTACATTGGGGGCAAAAAAGGATAGAAGTCTATGGACAAGTAAATGACAGTGGACCCTGATTATGCTATGAGAATGATGTCTTGTGAACTAAGGGGCATTAAAAGAGAAGAGATGCATTGGATACACTTTCAGTTTGAGCAGCCAAAAACATCAAAAGGAAACATCGAAAGAAAAGTCAGTGCTCAAAGAGCTACCCGAATCAAGGTGAAAGCTACCGACATAAAAGTTGAAGAAATCAAAAGCAAAAGCACTAAAGTGAAAAGTGCAGTTTTGTAAAAGGAGAGAAATGAATAAAGAAAAGGGACAAGAGGATCCCCTATCCAAATGAATCTCTGCTTAGATGAGCCTCGAAAAATTGTTCACCTTTGAGCAAGAGCCTGCACCAATACAATGCAAAGGCGCAACTTGATCCAAAACTACACTTGATGAAAGGAAATGAACCCTAGGGTGAAAACCCCAACAAAAGGGGGCAGTCTAGAGCGATCCAAAGAAATAAGAAAAGAGATAGCATTTCATCGGAGCATAATCGAGAGACTTTCCGTTGGAAAAATTGATCCTTGGTTTCACCACCCTTAAACAATTGTTTGAGCCTATTTACCATTTATTTCGTAGCCGTGAGCCTTAACCTACATTACAAACCTCAAAAGACCATTTAGACCATACGTGAACGGATGGATGAATTTGTCTTCAGATCACATTCCGCCTATCGGGGTTAACCTTTCTTCAAGGATTGCCACACTTCTAATGCCTGATTGAGATCAGAAAAGAGGGAAGGATGGGGGAAGGTGAGTTAGTGAGTTAAAGAGAGCCACCTTTAAATTGGGTAGAAACTAGGAATGGGAGTCGCTCCTCTCGGAAGCCTAATAGCCCAGAAAAGATTTCATATGTGCATTCCTGCAACATTCGAAAAATTTCACTCGGGTCGACCTTTTTTTCAAAGACCCAAAAACGTGATTTTCACTTGACATGATTCTTTAAAATGTATATTTTCATAATAAAATTATTTTCACCCAATCACTTGCATAAATCTCCTACATGGGAATGAACAAGCGGACTGACCGTGGCCCGAGGTAAAGCCATTAGTACCCAGAGGGGCACCCTCGAAGGTTCAAACATTGTTACTAGTACCTCTAGTTGAAATAACAAGACCGTCTTCGGTAAAATGTCGAGCTATGAAGTTGACCTTCATTAAGAAGTGTTGGAATAGAACATGAGGGTAGAAATTTTGACATTTAGAATCGGGGAACAGAAGTTACCCTCAGAGCCTAAGCATCTTGTTGGAGAGAATGTCCCGAGAAGGACTGTGTGCGCCGCACACCAAGATGAGACAGTAAATACGATATGAAATCAACTCGACAAAAGGCGACGAAGACGTGCCTAAGAAAAGAAGAAAGAGAAGAAAAGGAAGAGAATCTGAGAAGAAAACCCAAAAGGCACTTTGGGGAAAAGGAGCGAAATTCAGAAGAGACGCTTTTGACCACAAATTTAGAGAAACGAGGGCCGAAAGGTTGTGGCATATTTGGACAGAAGACACCATGTAAAGCAGCCGACATTAACCGGAGGATAGTTAGAAGGTACATAAGCCTAAAGCAAGTGGGGGCAATGGGATTCTAATCAGTGTAAGTCCTCCCTTCAAGAAGAAGCGAAAAAGAGAGAAGTTGACTTCAAGATGAAAACTCAAAGGAGTGCCCAAAAAGAAAAAAAGAAGAAGAAAGAGGACAAAGAAGAAAAGAGAAGACACAGTGAAAACCCAAAAGACACTTTGGGGATTGAGGCGAAATTCAAGAGGAACGCTTCAGATCACAGAGCTTAGGGCAAAGGAGACAGGTACTCAAAGCCCTAAGAATTTTAAAGCAAAAGAGGCAGATACTCAGAGCTCAGGGCAAAGGAGACAGAAACTCAAAGCCCAAGAACTTTTAGAGCAAATGAGGCAGATACTCAAAGCTCGTGACAAATGAGACAGAAACTAAAAGCCAAAGGATTTTAGAGCAAAGGAGACAGACACTCAAAGCTCGAGACAAAGATATATGACATCTGCTCATCTATTCGGGCATTTGGAGAATAAAACCCGCCTATCCGTTCAGGCACTTGGAGAATGGAAATCTGCTCATCTATTCGAGCATTTGGAGAATAGAACTCGCCTATCCGTTCAGGCACTAGGAGAATGGAAATTTGTCTATCTACTCGGGCAATCAAAAATCAATAAAAGTAGAAGAAGAGAAAGAAAGAGAAAAAAGAGAAGGAAAAATAGAAGAAAGAAAAGAGAGAGATGGGTTCAAAGTGAAAACCCGCATGAGCACTTTGAGCCAGACAATTACATAAGTGGATCAAGATGAGAAGAAGAAGAACAAGAGACCGATAAAGCCGAGAAGAGGTGCAATCAACGCAAGAGGCAGCACCAAAAGACACGATGTCAATGAAATTAATATGATTAAATAACTTGGAAACCCCAGTCATGCATCACGAGTAGTTAGGCATCCCTAGGTTAGGAGCACGCTAACTCATACCATCATATCATTTTATTTCTTTTCACAGATTTTTGAAAGACAAATTGAATACCTCTCGGGATGAGGAGAAAACGATAAAGCGAGAACTAAAAAGATTCCAGGCGAAGATTTTCAAACTCGCCACGTCATGATTTTAGGGAAGAAGAGACAGAAACTCAGAGCCCAAGAATTTCGGAGCGAAGGAGGAAGATACCCGTCGCTCAAGGATGATAGGTGAAACCTTTCATGTTCGCCACTCAAGGATTTCAGATCAAAGCTTTCAAGATTGCCAACAGATTTCAAGATAAAGGATCCCACAGAGAAATGGTCCAAACAAGATCTATATAGGAGGAACTTGCGACTTCAGGATCTCGAAAGTGGAGGGTTCTACGGAGAAGGGACTTGTAGATCCTTGATTTCAGACGAGAGTTCTATAGAGAAGGAACTACTACTCGAAGAGTACGCTAAGGAAGAGGAGTTCTGTGGAGAAAGAACTCAGAATCCTAAGGCTTCAGGATCTCGAAAGTGGAGGGTCCTACGAATAGGGGACTTGTAGATCCTTGATTTCAAACGAGAGTTCCATAGAGAAGGAACTACTACTCGAAGAGTACGCTAAGGAAGAGGAGTTCTGTGGAGAAAGAACTCAGAATCCTAAGGCTTCAAGATCTCGAAAGCGGAGGGTCCTACATGTAATCACCTATTTTGTCCGGGGTGTTAAAACCCACTTTTTCTTCTTTTTTCTTCTTTTAATAATGGGCTTTAATATGATAATATTATTACTACCTTATTAATCATCTATTAATCTCATTATTATTACTATTATGTTACTATCATTATATTATTATCTTATTATTATTCCATCATATTACAACCTATAGTATTATTACCATACCTTCCACCATCATCTATTATTATCTTCTATTATCATATTATTATTATTATAAGTTATCATTACCATCTTTGTTACCCTTGTTACCAGTATTAATACTAGTATTACTAATACTTATTATCATTATAATGTCATTACCGTATAGTATTATTATTATTATTATTATTATTATTATTATTATTATTATTAATTATTATTATTATCATTATTATTATTAAATCTGAAAAACAAAAACACTAAATAAACAAGCCCATATTAATAAAAGCCCAGTTTATTAATTTAAAAGTCCACATTACATAATAAAAAAGCCCAAAAAAATTAAACACTTTGCACAGCCCAATTCGGGCCCGATAAATAAAACCCTAATAGAAAACCCTAACATCCCTTTTGATCTGTGCAGCCGCCACCCCTCTCCACCGTCAGATCTCATCTGGATCTGACGGTCCAGATTGCTCCAGGAGGATAGAAACCCTAGAGGCCCTCTCCCAACACCTCAGCGCCGCACAACCTCCACCGCTGGATCAAAGGCTCATCGAACGGTCGAGATCGGGTCTCTCCCAAGCAGGTGTGATCCACGCGCGTCGCTTCAGTTTCTCACGCGCGCGTGTCCGTCACGCCCGAGCCCCTCCGAATTCCCCAGCCGTCCAGATCCATCTCCGACGGTCTGGATCGACTCCACGTCTTCAGAACAGCCGAGCCCTCTGGTCCCCTCCTCACGGGTCACATGCAAACAACAGAGACAAATGTCAGAAACAAATCGCAACGGCATGCAGCAACCAAAATCAGACATGAATACCAACAAAACCTTGACAGAGCCAATAGCAATTTTCCTTTGATTTATGTAAATCAAAGAAAATGTAATTTCGGGGCTATAAAAACCCGAAGCAAGCATTGTAATGGAGGGGGGAGAAAATGGTAATAGGGGGGATTTCTGAGAGAGAAAAAAGGATTCAAAAAATTCAGTGAGAGTTGTAATCAAGATTTTCATATCAATACAAGCAAGTCAGATTTTCAGAGGTATTCCCCTCTTATTCTTCATTTTAGTCGAATCGAAAGCAAAAATTTATAAAAAAACAGATTTGGGTTTCATCTTTTTTACCTTCGCCGTTCTGATTTCCCCATCTTTTTCCTCTTCGGCGACAATCCCTTCGACCTCTTTGAGGTCGTGCGTGGTGAGTCGGAGAAGGCTAACATCAAAAGGGGTTTTCAGCTCCCTGTTTCCGATTTTCAAAAGAGAAAAAAAGGAGGTTTTGGTTGATTTCGTAAAAGAGGTTTTGGTTTTGGGTTTCTGAAAAGGGGTGAAAAAAGAGAGGCTCTGTTTTAGTTACGAAATAAAAAGTTTTTTTAGGGTTCCAGCGACGGCAACGGCGACCGGAACCCTTGCGGCGCCGGAAAATAACAGAGAGGGGAGAGAGGCTCTCTCGGTTTTTAGGGTTTTCAAATGGAAAAAGGGCCAAATCTGTTTTTTTTAAGTCTGTATTTATAAGGTTTTCTTGTTTTAAAATAGGGTTAATAACCTTTTAAACCCTCCCGCATTTTCGAAATCACGCGAGGAGGGCTTCCGCGTTTTCAAACCCCATCCCAGGTCCCTTTGTTTTTTGAAAGTTTTTCAATTCCGTCACCATTTTCATGTCGATTGGCTTTCGGATGGGTTAATTCCCATCCTGGTCCCTGTGGCTTTTCATTTTCTTTTAATTGGGCCCCACTTTGCATTCTAATCAGTTTTTTCAAACATGGGTTTATTACAGTCTTGATCCCTGCCAGTTTACCTCTGTATTCATTTAGCATTTTATTAAGTTTATTTGTTACTCATGCGTTTTGCTTTTTGTGTTTGCATCGAATATATATATCGCATGCTTGCTTTTTTGTTTTAACGTCATTCGAGTATATGTTTTGCCATGTTATTTTATATATGTGATATGTGGTCATATGTTTTTTTATATATTTAGCATTTAAGTTTATGTATGTTGTATATGTCGTATGTTTCTTTTATATTGTTCGAATATATTTCCGTGGCATGCACTTTATATGTCATTTCATGTGATTTTTAATGTTAAGTTCGCATGTTAATGAGTTTTAATTATAAAACAGAGATACCTATTAATTCGCGTATTCGGGTCGACATACCTAGCTTATTGGATGTCCCGCGAATATTCGGATTAATTCGAATCGTCTAAAGGTAAATCCGTAAATAAAAGGACAAGACCATAGCATCATATTTTAATTGCTTGCATCATGCATAAAGGTGACGTACGAGATTCGAACCCTAGACTAACACGGCAGTCAGTCTTATATGATGTCGGTTTAGTCTTTGGTCCGGTGTACCGTCATCCTTTTTAATTAAACGACGAATTAATTCAAAACCACTAATTTGAATAAAGCCCGTGCGATTAAAATCCAGTTTTCAATTAAGAACCCCTAATTAAAGTCTTTTTAAATTCAGATAATTTCCATCAATTAAAAGCAACAATTATTTTGGTACCGATTTCCGGGCGTGATGGGGACGCTAACCCTACCCCACACGTAACCAACTCCCGAACCCTTTCAAAAGAATCTCTGGTTTTGTTTTCTTACGGTGTCTGGCCTACCATAGTGGCCGGTGGCGACTCCAAACCGAGAAAAAAGATTTTTTTAAAGGGATTTTTCCGAACCGAATTAATTTTTAAATCCCCATTTTTTCAAATCAAATCGAACATTTTTCAAAAGTAACGGGAACTTGATTTGATTTGCGCGAAGAAAAAAAAAACCGTTACAGCTTGGCGACTCTGCTGGGGAGAAATTTTGTTTTTCAAAACAAAAAGAGAGTTAGGCCAAAGAAATAATTGTTGCTTTTAATGATGGAAATTTTTGAAATTTGATTTGACTTTAGCTAGATGGTTCTTCCTCGAAAATAGAACTTGAATTATACGAGATTTGATAATTGGTGATCTTGAATTAATTCTTCATTTAATTTCAAAGGAATCACCGACATGTGTTGCATCACGCATTAGGCTCTATACCCGAGCTTCGTCCCTTAAGTGGGAGTGAAACGCCCATACCCACGTGAGTCTCCCTCCACGGGTCGGTAATTCACTTCCGGAATCCACGCCTTTGACACGTGAGTAGCCCTCCACGTCATTAGGTTGTGCTTTCCCTCGAACCGAAACCAATTCGCAAGCTTGTAATGGGCCAGAATTGGGCTTCTTGTTACCTTAGTAGGTAATAAGATAGGTTCGGGTACCCTTGTTAGAACCGAACCACATGTGTGAGAATTTAAGAAGCCTACCCCAGTTAGAGCCATGCGGATAACCATAGAATTAGAATTCATGCTATTAGGTCTTGCATCGTTAATTTGCTTTGATGTGTTTCCTTTTGCTTGTTTTAGTCAGTCTTCATTATTGGTGTTACTAACCCAGTTGCCTTCTTGTCTTGTTTTGCTTATATTTGCATACTCATCGCATTCTCATACGAGGTGTTGATTCGAGAACAGTCTAAGTTAAAAACTTTCATAACGGGAGAAAGAGTCCACAGCAACGGAGTTTTCGAAACCCTAATGGAAAGGGACGAGGAAATTTATTTTATAGAAAAAATCATACCCTCGTATTTATTTTCTTACCGCGTTGTAAGAAGACTCGATCTCCGTTAGGGAAAGTTGTTTGATAAGGATGTTCGTCGAACCAACATTTCCTTGCATTCGGTTTTGTTTTTTAATTTGTTGCATTTAATCATATGTTTATGTTTTGCATTTGACATATCATGCATTGCATCATTGGTTCATGGAATCTAATTGTTCGGGGTCATGGCAGCATCCGTAACTACTAAAGATTTCGCACCCACACTTTACTCGCCACCAAAGGAGACAAATGGAGGAGAGTTTCGCTAAGTTGGAAGCTGATTTGAGAGGTCAGTTGGAGCGAGCTCAGCAAGAATTGAGGGACACCATTATCAAGTCCCAACAAGATATGATGAAAGAGATATCTCAGTTGCTACAAGCCAATTTGAAAGGAAAGGGTGTTGTCGGAAACCCTAGTCAGGATAAGGGAGACCCTTCGTTTTCCCCGGGTTTTGTCACCGATACCTCTAAGCCCTCGCAAGGAGCGGCCACTCAAGGAGATGGGGCGACATCGCATCAGGCGGGCGCCTCTACCCATATTCCATCGGGTCTGATTTTTAATACGGAGAATGTCGGGGATAGTGTCCCGGACTTGGATGAGATCGAGAACTTAAACAAAGTGAAGGCCGAGTTCTCAAAACAACTAGAATAGACCCGGAAGGACCTCGAGGAGAAATTCCGAACTAAAGAAGGAGAAGAGGGGGCATACGGGATGAATGCTAGAGACCTCAGCTTGGTTCCGGATCTGATAATCCCGCCCAAGTTCAAAACACCGGAGTTTGAGAAGTTTGACGGGACGACTTGCCCTACTGCTCACATAACCATGTTTTGTAGAAAGATGACGGGTTTCATCGACAATGAGAAGTTGTTAATTCACTGTTTTCAAGACAGCTTAGCGGGGCCCGCGGTGAAGTGGTACAATCAGTTGACTCGTGCTCAGATTAGGTCGTGGAAGGATTTGGCCAAGGCTTTCACTGATTAGTATAGGCATATAACTGACATGGTTCCGAACCGACTCATGCTACAAGGTTTGGAACAAAAGCCCAATGAGAGCCTCCGTGAGTACGCCCAGCGTTGGCGAGATGTAGCGGCACAAGTTCAACCCCCACTTCGTGAGAATGAGATCTCCCCTATGTTTGTTGACACTTTGAAAGGGACCCTCTATGACCGCATGATAAGCAACCCTATCGGTAACTTCTCAGATATGGTTATGACCGGTGAGCGGATCGAGGCAGCCATCAAGAGTGGTAGGATTGACGGAGGAGAGAATACCCGGAAACAGTTCAAGAAGAAAGACCATGAGGTGAACAGCGTCGGTGCTTACGAGGCTTCTAAGCACTTCACAGTCTCAGCGCCTCAAGCCGCAGTCGGGAATGCGCAAGGCTCAAACCGAAGAGAGAATAGGGCTCCCAGGAAGGAACAAGAGAGAATGACCTTCGCCCCTCTACCCATATCGTACAAAGAGATGTACAAGCACTTATACGAGGCCGATCTGGTTCGCCCGTATCATGTTACTCCCTTCCAGCCGCCTTACCCTGCATGGTACGATGAGAAGGCACACTGTGAGTACCACGGCGGAGTACCGGGGCACACGATAGAGAATTGCACAACATTCAAGAAGCTCGTGCAAAACATGATTAACACCGGGGTCCTCGAGTTAGAGAAGCCCAATGTGACGACCAATCCGCTTCCGAACCATGGAGGTTGAGGCGTGAATGCCCTCGAAGTGATAGATACGAAGAAGGTGAGGGTAGAAGTGTCTGAGATCAAGTCACCTCTGAGTTGGGTGTACGAGCAGTTATGCGCAGCGGGCTTAATTGAGAAGGGTCCGAATGAAGCATGTGATGGTCTTGAATCCTTCTGTAAGTTCCATCAGACTGTGGGGCACGAGATTCAGAGTTGTCCCGAATTTAAGCAGTTGGTTCAGAAATTGATGGACAATCGGGAGGTTGAATTCCTCGAGGAAGCTTAAAGGGGTAGGAAAAAACGGCCAATTTAATCAAAAGTTTAATGCATCCAAGCTTGTTTGCTTTCATTTCATTGCATTTTAATTTTTCTCCAAGAAGTGATGTGTGGAATCCACTTTGCTGCTCTTTGCCCGAAGGTAGCAAAGATTTTTCTGTAAGGGCCCAAGTTTGCATATTTTAAAATTTCAATGAAAGGATGCATTATGTTTCAATTGCCTTTTCATTTTGTGTATATACTTTTCTATTAAGTCCCCGTATATCAATTGCATAAGGGACATTGACTTTGACCCCAAAGGTTGACTTCGAGCCGCCTTTGTCTAGTGGAAATCGAAAGCTTTGAAGATGATGAATATGTGGCTTACACCCCAAGTTAATTTGGTCACCTAATTAAAATTAATGCCTCCGGGAGAATAACCGGAAACCCCCCGTGCCAAGAGAAGAAAAGAGAAAGAAAAAAAGAAAAAAGAGAAAAGAAAAGGAGAAAGAAAAAAGAAAAAGAAAAAGAAAAGAAAAGAAAAGAAAAAAGAGAAAAGAAAAGGAGAAAGAAAAAAGAAAAAGAAAAAGAAAAGAAAAGAAAAAAGAGAAAGAAAAAGAGAGAAATAAAAAGAAAAAGAAGAGAGACAAAAAAGACCTAACAAAAGCACTCCAATGTTCGAAGCCTGGTAATAGGCATCTTCGGATATGAGTGTGGAATTTTTGGGGCACTCCGCTGTAGCAAAAGACCAACAAGGTTGCTATGCACCATCCACTTTAGCTACATGAGTGATGGTAATATTTTCAAATCATGACAATGCCGAGTAGCTCGGGGTTTTGTTGTTTGCTCCATCATTTATTTCGAGCCAAAGGAATGTGATGAGTTGACTTCCCCAAAATTATAAAGAATTGATAAAGGCAAAGCCTACAGAAGATAAATCTAATTGATTAAAAGCCGAAATAACTTGGAGAGTATGTCACATTTTCAGACATCAGCTCAGCTTTCGAGGTCTCCTAGACACATGATGCTTGAGGCAATCCTTGGTAAGCCATAACAGTGTCGTTCGCGCACTTGATATTCAGGGTATTTGATCTAGCTTGATATATCCATGATTTGAAAAGAAAATCTAGTTTTCGAAAACGCATCTTATTTTGAAATTAGAAGATGCCGTCTAAATTTTTTTGTGAACACAAATTAATTTCCCTTTGCTTCAGGGATAAAGTCTAGAATGCAATGCCATGAATACAAATGACAGCTTGTCAGTGGCTATGGTGAAGATTGTAATCAGTTCCTACATGCAATAGTTCAGGGACTCGAAGTAAATTTTTGTCGAAATGTTTCGATTGCTTCAGAAGATGAAATTGGACCTTGATGAACTTAAGAGAAAAGTTCAGGGACTCGGGGGCATGTGTTTCCCCCATTGTTGAGAAGAGATGAGGTTGTCATATTGAGTTAAGACGAAGAAAATAATTCAGCACCCAGTTTGAAAAGGGGGCAATATTTTGGAAGCAAGCACTACGATAAGTGTTATGACCAGTATGACCAGTGAAAGTCAGTGGTTATCTTTCGAGAAGAAATCAAAAGATTGAGATTTGGCAAGGAGAAAGCCAAGTTAGATTAAGAAGAAGAAAGAGAAGGTCAAGGTGGACCAATCCAAAGAGTGAAAGTGTCCGAGCGCTTCAGAAAATGAACTTAGGAGAAAAAGTTCAGGGACTTGGGGGCACGTTCTTCCCCCCTATTGTTGAGAAAAGAAAAGAGGTCGTCAAGTAGAGTGAAGACGAAGGGAATAATTTAGCACCCCGTTTGAGTAGGGGGCAACGCCTTAAGAACGGGCACTACGAGGAGTGTTACGTCCTTTCTGACCAGTAGAAGTCAGCAGCCGTCTTTTGAGGAGAGACCGAGATTTGGCAAAGATAAGAAAGCCAAAAGAGATTGAGAAGAAGAAGAGACAAGAAGAAGGTCGAGATTGGCCAACTCGGAGAGTAGAAGCATCCGAGCATTTTGATGTCGTAATTCATGCATCACTTGTAGTTAGGCATCCCTAGGATTAGGGGCATGCTAACTCACATAATCATATCATTTTTACCTATTTTTGACAGGAATATCAAAGCTTTTCTCATACAAGGAAGCTCGTCTATCCGTTCAGGCTCGTGAAGAATGGAATATCAAAGCTTTTCTCATACAAGGAAACTCGCCTATCCGTTCAGGCTCGTGAAGAATGGAATATCAAAGCTTTTCTCATACAAGGAAGCTCGCCTATCCGTTCAGGCTCATGGAGAATGGAATATCAAAGCTTTTCTCATAAAAGGAAGCTCGCCTATCCGTTCAGGCTCGTGAAGAATGGAATATCAAAGCTTTTCTCATACAAGGAAGCTCGCCTATCCGTTCAGGCTCATGAAGAATGGAATATCAAAGCTTTTCTCATACAAGGAAGCTCGCCTATCCGTTCAGGCTCGTGAAGAATGGAATATCAAAGCTTTTCTCATACAAGGAAGCTCGCCTATCCGTTCAGGCTCGTGAAGAATGGAAGCTTTTCTCATAAAAGGAAGCTCGCCTATCCGTTCAGGCTCGTGAAGAATGGAATATCAAAGCTTTTCTCATAAAAGGAAGCTCGCCTATCTGATCAGGCTCTCGAAGAATGGAACCCGCCTATCCGTTCAGGCATTTGGAGAATGGAACTTCTGCTAATTATCTGTTTGATCGGGCCTCGAAGGGTTGAAGAATGTTGAAATGAGAAAGACAACTTCAAGCCCCCGCGACCGTTGCATTTTCCCGTACTGACTTCTGAACCGCCAGTAGTTCAAGTGCATGGTGACTCGGAATCCAAACAGGGAAGTCGGACAAAATCGGTGTTTATGGCCTTTGCTTTATTCTTGTTCCACAAGTATAAGCAAAGGGGGGCAGCTGTAATCACCTATTTTGTCCGGGGTGTTAAAACCCACTTTTTCTTCTTTTTTCTTCTTTTAATAATGGGCTTTAATATGATAATATTATTACTACCTTATTAATCATATATTAATCTCATTATTATTACTATTATGTTACTATCATTATATTATTATCTTATTATTATTCCATCATATTACAACCTATAGTATTATTACCATGCCTTCCACCATCATCTATTATTATCTTCTATTATCATATTATTATTATTATAAGTTATCATTACCATCTTTGTTACCCTTGTTACCAGTATTAATACTAGTATTACTAATACTTATTATCATTATAATGTCATTACCGTATAGTATTATTATTATTATTATTATTATTAATTATTATTATTATTAAATCTGAAAAACAAAAACACTAAATAAACAAGCCCATATTAATAAAAGCCCAGTTTATTAATTTAAAAGTCCACATTACATAATAAAAAAGCCCAAAAAAATTAAACACTTTGCACAACCCAATTCGGGCCCGATAAATAAAACCCTAATAGAAAACCCTAACATCCCTTTTGATCTGTGCAGCCGCCACCCCTCTCCACCGTCAGATCTCATCTGGACCTGACGGTCCAGATTGCTCCAGGAGGATAGAAACCCTAGAGGCCCTATCCCAACACCTCAGCGCCGCACAACCTCCACCGCTGGATCAAAGGCTCATCGAACGGTCGAGATCGGGTCTCTCCCAAGCAGGTGTGATCCACGCGCGTCGCTTCAGTTTCTCACGCGCGCGTGTCCGTCACGCCCGAGCCCCTCCGAATTCCCCAGCCGTCCAGATCCATCTCCGACGGTCTGGATCGACTCCACGTCTTCAGAACAGCCGAGCCCTCTGGTCCCCTCCTCACGGGTCACATGCAAACAACAGAGACAAATGTCAGAAACAAATCGCAACGGCATGCAGCAACCAAAATCAGACATGAATACCAACAAAACCTTGACAGAGCCAATAGCAATTTTCCTTTGATTTATGTAAATCAAAGAAAATGTAATTTCGGGGCTATAAAAACCCGAAGCAAGCATTGTAATGGAGGGGGGAGAAAATGGTAATAGGGGGGATTTCTGAGAGAGAAAAAAGGATTCAAAAAATTCAGTGAGAGTTGTAATCAAGATTTTCATATCAATACAAGCAAGTCAGATTTTCAGAGGTATTCCCCTCTTATTCTTCATTTCAGTCGAATCGAAAGCAAAAATTTATAAAAAAACAGATTTGGGTTTCATCTTTTTTACCTTCGCCGTTCTGATTTCCCCATCTTTTTCCTCTTCGGTGACAATCCCTTCGACCTCTTTGAGGTCGTGCGTGGTGAGTCGGAGAAGGCTAACATCAAAAGGGGTTTTCAGCTCTCTGTTTCCGATTTTCAAAAGAGAAAAAAAAGGAGGTTTTGGTTGATTTCGTAAAAGAGGTTTTGGTTTTGGGTTTCTGAAAAGGGGTGAAAAAAGAGAGGCTCTGTTTTAGTTATGAAATAAAAAGTTTTTTTAGGGTTCCGGCGTCGGCAACGGCGACCGGAACCCTTGCGGCGCCGGAAAATAACAGAGAGGGGAGAGAGGCTCTCTCAGTTTTTAGGGTTTTCAAATGGAAAAAGGGCCAAATCTGTTTTTTTAGTCTGTATTTATAAGGTTTTCTTGTTTTAAAATAGGGTTAATAACCTTTTAAACCCTCCCGCATTTTCGAAATCACGCGAGGAGGGCTTCCGCGTTTTCAAACCCCATCCCAGGTCCCTTTGTTTTTTGAAAGTTTTTCAATTCCGTCACCATTTTCATGTCGATTGGCTTTCGGATGGGTTAATTCCCGTCCTGGTCCCTGTGGCTTTTCATTTTCTTTTAATTGGGCCCCACTTTGCATTCTAATCAGTTTTTTCAAACATGGGTTTATTACAGTCTTGATCCCTGCCAGTTTACCTCTGTATTCATTTAGCATTTTATTAAGTTTATTTGTTACTCATGCGTTTTGCTTTTTGTGTTTGCATCGAATATATATATATCGCATGCTTGCTTTTTTGTTTTAACGTCATTCGAGTATATGTTTTGCCATGTTATTTTATATATGTGATATGTGGTCATATGTTTTTTTATATATTTAGCATTTAAGTTTATGTATGTTGTATATGTCGTATGTTTTTTTTATATTGTTCGAATATATTTCCGTGGCATGCACTTTATATGTCATTTCATGTGATTTTTAATGTTAAGTTCGCATGTTAATGAGTTTTAATTATAAAACGGAGATACCTATTAATTCGCGTATTCGGGTCGACATACCTAGCTTATATCGGGCTATTATGTAAATTAAGACTAAAAAAGGGAAGAAAAAGAAGAAAAACAAAAAAGAGAAATATATATATATATATATATATATATATATATGTGTGTGTGTCATATCTTATTATCATCATATTATCTATTATTATTTATTAGTATCATACATATTATTACCATACTATTATTAGTATTATTTATTGTATATATATATATACTTGTGACATAATATATATAGGTGTGTTTATTTTCATGTAATTAAGTAATGTGTGAATGTGTGCGTGTATATGTTTAGTATCGATATTTGCTGCTGTCATTATCTTATTATTATTATTATTATTATTATTATTATTATTATTATTATTATTATAAAACATAATAAATAAAAGCCCCAAATAAACACTGGTTAAAAATAAATAATAAGGGTCCAAACTTAACAAAAACTCAAGGAATAAATATACATGTATGGCCCGGTAAGCCTAAATAAATACACAGCCCTATACACAAAAAACCCTAATTACATTTGTTTCTTATGCAGCCGCCGCCCCAATTCGTAGCCGTCAGATCTGCTTAGATCTGACGGTCGAGATCAACTCCACAAAGAAAAACCCTAGCTGTCACCCTTACTCCAGCGCCGCTACACCACAGCCGTCAGATCTGACGGTCTAGATGAGGCCCGAAAGAACAAACCCTAGGGAAGCTCTTTGAATCCCTCGCGCCGCACGCCCACTGCCGTTCGATCTGGGCGAGATCAACGGCCCAGATCGTGTCTGAAGGAAACCCTAACGAGGGTGTTGTTGATCCGCGCCGCACGCCTCCCCCACCGTTAGATCAAGATCTGATCTAACGGACCAGAATTGCGCGTGCTCTACACCAGGCGTCCGTTCGTGTTCCACGCGCGCGTCCATAACGACCCAAACCCCTCCACGCGCGCGTAACTCGGTCCCGTGACCACTCGTCTGCACACACCTCTGACCTTCTGTCCCCGTCGCGCACCCTCTACCGCCCCTGACCCGGTGCACGCTAACACCATTTTGGGAGGGTTCGTCATGCAACAGTGGAAAACAAAGAATCAGATGACCAAAAATGTAAACCGAGACAAAAAAAGTGAAATGTCAACCAGACATGAAAAAAATCAGAGGGAGAGAGAGGATGAATTTTGTTTTGTTTTTTCCTCTATGTAACCCGGGTATAAGAGTAGCCCGAGAATCTGTAACCCTTCTTCTTCTCAAGCGAAAAGGAGAGAATTTTCAAAAAGAAATAGAAAAGCGTTTTCTGAGGTATATCTCATTTCAATTTTTTATGCATGCAATAGCCAAGTAAGAAAACACAAGAGAAGTTCATTCTTCTTACCTTTCAACGAAAGCTTCCCCCTTCTAATTTTTCTGGTGCCGCCGGCAACAAGCCTTTGGCTTCCGTCTCGGAAGCCGTCGGGTGAGCCACCGGAGTCATCACATGACTCCTTTCTTAGGGTTCCGACTTGGGTCCGAAAAGAAAAAGGAAGGGGGTGTTGTTTTTTTTCGACTTATGTTTTTCTTTCAAAAGGGTCTCGGATTTTCAAAGTTTGTTTCCGGATGAATTTTTAGGGGACGAGTTCTTTTTGGTTTCATTGTCGTTGCCGGCGAAAAGGGTAATCGACCGATTTTGCTCGCCGGAACGGGGAGGGGGAGAAGTGAAGCCCTCTGGTTTTTCTCAAAATGGACAAAAGGGGGCTAGGTTTTTTTTTTAAAAAAAAGATCATTTATAATCGTTCGAAATTTTTAAAAATGGTTAAACTCTATTTTAAACCCTTCCTCGTTTTGAAAATATCACCAAAGGGGTTTCCGCTTTTTAAAATCACGTCCCAGGCCCTTTAAACTTCTCGAATCGTCGCAATCTCGTCCCCTATGTTTGTCGGTTGGTTTCGAATGATCTAATGGCCGATTCAGTCCCTGGAACTTTCGGCGAGCTTTAATTTTAACCCCTGTTTTGACGATTTGGCACTCTTTTTTATGGTTTATTTCCTTAGTCCGTCCCTGGAGACAGTCCCGAACTCATTTTTAACCACTTTCAGATTTACTTCTTTATTTTGTATATATTTGTTCATGCATTTAAATATCATTGTTTATATACTTGCTTTTTTA